>JAGFMF010011778.1:0-43574 GCA_019455555.1 Galemys pyrenaicus
GTTGTTCTTTCATAGTTCCTTAGTAGATCGCTCCTAGGTCGTGTAGCCATTCCCTAGTAGATGGGTTGGACGTCCTTCGTAGGTCCTTCGTAGTTCTTTCGTAGTTCTTTCGTAGTTCTCAGTTGTTATTTCGTAGTTTCTTAGTAGATAGTTCCTAGGTTGTGTCGTCGTTCCCTAGTAGATGGGTTGGACGTCCCTTGTAGGCCCTTAGTAGTTCTTTTGTAGTTCTTTTGTAGTTCTTGGTTGTTCTTTCATAGTTCCTTCGTAGATTTTTCTTAGGTCGTGTTGTCGTTCCCTAGTAGATGGGTTGGAGACCCTCGTAGGTCCTTCATAGTTCTTTCGTAGTTCTTTCATAGTTCTCGGTTGTTCTTTCGTAGTTCCATTCATAGATCGTTCCTACGTCGTGTCGTCGTTCCCTAGTAGATGGGTTGGACGTCCTTTGTAGGTCCTTCGTAGTTCTTTCGTAGTTCTTTTGTAGTTCTCGGTTGTTCTTTCATAGTTCCTTCGTAGATCTTTCCTAGGTTCTGTAGCCTTTCCCTAGTAGATGGGTTGGATGTCCTTTTTCGTTTCTTTGTAGGCCCTTCGTAGTTCTTTCATAGTTTCTTAGTAGATTATTCCTAGGTCGTGTAGACGTTCCCTAGTAGATGTGTTGTATGTCCTACATAGATCCTTAGTCATTCCTTCATAGTTCTTTCGTAGTTCTTTTGTAGTTTTGGTTGTACTTTCGTAGTTTCTTAGTAGATTGTTTCTAGGTCGTGTAGCCATCCCTAATAGATGGTATGGACGTCCCACGTAGGTCCTTAGTTGGTCCTTCATAGTTCTTTCGTAGTAGATGGGTTGGACGTCCTTCGTAGGTCCTTAGTAGTTCTTTCATAGTTCTGGTTGTTCTTTCATAGTTCCTTAGTACATCTTTCCTAGGTTCTGTAGCCGTTCCCTAGTAGATGGTTTGGATGTCCTTTTTAGTTCCTTCATAGGCCCTTTGTAGTTCTTTCATAGTTCTTTCTTAGTTCTTTTGTAGTTCTTGGTTGTACTTTCTTAGTTTCTTAGTAGATTATTCCTAGGTCGTGTAGCCGTCCCTAGTAGATGAGATGGACGTCCCACGTAGGTCCTTAGTCGGTCCTTCATAGTTCTTTCGTAGTTCTTTTTTATGTCTTCGGTGGTCTTTTGTAGTTCGTTAGTAGATCGTTACTAGGCCATGTATTCGTTCCCTAGTAAATTGGTTAGACGTCCTTCGTAGGTCCTTCATTAGCCCTTAGTAGTTCTTTCATAGTTCTCTTGTAGGTCTTGGTTGTTCTTTCGTAGTTCCTTATTAGAATTTTACTAGGTCATGTAGCCGTTCCCTAGTTCTTGGGTTTTATGTCCTTCTTAGGCCCTTCATATATTTTGTAGTTTTTTAGTAGATCATTACTAGGTCGTGTACCTGTTCCCTCCTAGGTGGGTTGGACATCCTTAGTAGTTTCTTTGTCGGTACTTCGTGTTTATTTCAGTAGTTCTTTTGTAGTTCCTTTACCATTCCCTAGTACGGTTCCTTTAGCTGTTCACTAGTACATGTTGTAGGTCCTTCGTAGGTCAGTAGTATGTCCTTAGTAGTTCTTTAATAGTTTGTTAGTAAATCATTACTAGGTAGTGTAGCCTTTCCCTTGTTAGTAGATTAGTAGTTATTTCGTAAGTTCTTAGTAGGTCCTTAGCAGATTTTTAGTAGTTCTTTTGTAGTAAGTAGGTCATATAGTAATTCCCTAAGTAGACATCCCTTGTAGTTCCTTAGCTGGTCCTAGTAGTTATTTTGTAGGTCCTTCATAGTTCCTTATTATATTAATATATTATATATATTATATATTATTTTTTCATAGTTCCTTAGTAGGTCCTTAGTAGTTCTTTTGTAGGCCTTTAGTAGGTTTTAGTAGGTTGTAGTCTTATTTGTCAATCGTTTGTAGGCACTTTAGTAGGGTCTTTTGTTAACTCTTTCCTAGTTCCTTAGTTGTTCTTTCATAGTTGCTTAGTTCATAGTAGGTCATGTAATAGGTCACCATAGTTCTTTTGTAGTTCCTTAGTAGTTCTTTTGTTTGTAGTTCCTTAGTAGGTATTATTTCTAGGTTTTCTGTGGTTTGTAGATCCTTAGTAGGTCCTTAGTAGGTAAGTTTCTTAGATGTTCTTTCCTAATTCCTTAGTAGGTCCATACTAGTTCCTTAGTAGTTTGTTTGAAGTAGGTAGGTTGTAGTTCCTTAATAGGTTCTTAGTGTGGATGGGAGTTCACTAGTAGGTCCTTAGTATTTCTTTCATAGTTCCTTAGTAGATCATTACTAGGTCGTGTAGCCATTCCCTAGTAGAAAGGTTGGAGGTTCTTCGTAGTTCTCTTGCAGTTCACTTGCTGCTAGGTTCCTTAGTAGGTATTTTGTTTGTAAGTTATTTGTAGGTTTTCTTTGTAGTTCCTTAATAGTTCTTTTGTTTGTAGTTTCTTCATAGGTAGGTCCATCATAGTTGTTTCATACATCTTTAGTAGTTCCTTAGTATATTCTTAGTAGATTGTTTAGTAGGCCATGTGATAGATAATTTCATAGTAGTTCCCTAGTAGGTGGGTTGTAGTTCCTTAATAGGTTCTTGGTGTGAATGGGAGTTCTGTTTGCAATTTTTTTGTAGATTGTTCATAGTACATTGTAGATTGTTTAGTAGTTGTCTTCACTGATGGTAGTTTTTCATGGGTCTTCATTAGGTCCCAGTTCATAGGTCTCTCATAATGATATTATAGATCCTTAGTAGTTCCTTAGTAGTTTATAGTCTCTTAGTAGATGGTTAGTAGATTGTAGGTCATGTAGTAGATAGTGGTTTTATAGGTGGGCTAGCATTCTTTCTTAGCTCCTTTGTTGGTCCTTAGTAGTTCCTTAGTAGATGGTTAGTAGATCATGTAGTAGATTGAAGTGGTTCCTCAGTAGGTCTTTAGTAAATTCTTAGTAGTTCTTTTATAGTTCTTAGTAGATTATAGATCATGTAGTAGATGATTGGTAGTTAGTTCCTTCGTGGGTCCTTGGTAGGCTGTTAGGTCCATCGTAGTTCTTTCATAGTTCCTTAGTAGATTGTAGGTCAAGTAGTAGATTCTTTGAAGTAGATGGTTAGTAGTTCCTTTGTACATCTAGTTAAAATTCATGGGCATCTATCCTTAGTAGGTCCATACTAGTTCCTTCATAGATTGTTTGAAGTACTTACCTTTTACGTGGGTTGTAGTTTTTTAATAGGCTTTATATTGTGGATGGTGATTCATAGGTTTATCATAGGTTGTTTTTTGTAGGTCCATCATAATTGCTTTGTAGATCCTTAGTGGTTCCTTAGTAGATTGTTTGTAGATTGTTAGTAGATTGTTTAGTAGGTCATGTGGTAGATAATTTCATAGTAGTTCCCTAGTAGGTGGGTTGTAGTTCCCTAATAGGTTCTTAGCATGGATAGTAGCTCCACTTAGCAGTTCTTTTTAGGCCTTACTAACACTCTACAAAAGGCCTTAGTATCCATGCTAAAAACCTATGAAGGAACTACAACCCACCTACTAGGGAACTACTATGAAATTATCTACCACATGAGATTGTTAGTAGTTCCTTTGTAGGTTGTCTTTGCGACCAGCAAAGTAGTTTTTCATAGGTCTTGGTTGGTTCCTAGTTTTTCATAGGAGTTGAGTGAGTACTTACCTGGTAGTCAGATAATCATTCTCTTGTAGGTAGTTCCTTGGTACATTGTTTTTTGTGTGTTCTCTAATAGACAGATAGTTGTTTCATAAGTCTGAAATTTCAGTTTCATTGTCATTTCTTAGTAGGTGTATTGTAGTTCTCATATGGTTCTTTTATAGGAGGTATGTAGGCTGTAGTTTTTCCTAGGTGGGTCACAGTTCCTTCATAGGTTTTTGCAGTTTTGTGGATCATAGTTCTTTGTAGGTGTATTGTACATTGTTGATAGTTCCTGTGTAGATTGTTACTGTTCGCATGTAGTTTGTTCATAGGTGGATAGCAGTTCCATCATAGGTGGATAGTAGTTCTCTAGTATATTGGTTGTTTTCCTTAATAGGTGGGGTCATAGGGTATACTTTGCTCATTTTTCTTTCTGGATACTTAGGTTGTGTATACTTTTCTAATAGGTGCATAGTAGTTTTTTAGTAGGTTTTTGTAGGTAGCTGTTAGTTGCTTTGTAGATTACAGGTCATCTGTAGTTTGTAGGTGGGTCATAGTTCCTCCTATTGGTGATTTGTAGTTCCTAAGGTGTATAGTGCTTTCAGAGATCTTTTCTCATTTCTTAGGTGGGTTGTAGTTCTTCCATAGTTTCTCAGTAGGTGATTTGTAGTTGGTTGATAGGCTCATTAATAGGTTGATCACAGTTCCTTTAGTAGATTGTAGGTCATCTGTAGTGTGGTTGTAAGTGGATTATAGTTCCTTAATAATAGGTGGGTTGTAGTTCTGTTATAGATTCCTAGATATTAGTGATTCCTCTGTAGATTGTTAGTAGGTGACTTGGAGAGTATCTCATTAGTAGTTTGCTAGTAGATGGGTTAGATAGTTCTTTACAAGGTCTGTTTTTCTACATCAATTATAGGTCTATTGGAGGAAAGCGCATCAATCACTACCCCCACCCCGTTGTTTCTGGTATAGTAGTAGATTTTTAGTAGTTCCTTTGTAGGTTGGCTGTAGTTTCATCATAGTAAATCATAGTTTCTTAGTAGTCATAGACTAGTTCCTTAGGACTTCAGTGAGGCATTAAGATAGTTCTTTAGTAAGGTGTTGGTTGCCCATGGTTCAACTAGTATTTCCTTGGTAGGTATGGAGTATCATTAGCAGTTACCCCATAGATTGTTTCTTAGGCCAGCCATTCTTGGTTAATAGACCAATAGTAGTTCCTTAGTAGGTGGGTTGTTCATAGGTTCTCAGTAGGTGGATAGTAGTTGTTTTATAGATTGTTGGTAGTTCCTTTGTGGTTCTTTAGTAGGTGGATAGTAGTCTCTTGTAGGTCTTTTGTAGAGTGTAGGTTGTCCATAGTTTGCTTATAGGTAGGTTGTAGTTCTTAGAGTGTTCTTAGTAATATATGCATGGTAGATTAGTATGTGGATCATAGCTTATTTGTAGATTGCAGGTCATCTATTGTGGTTTTCCATAGATTACTAGTCATTCCTTCATAACTGCATAGTAGTTCTTAGTAGGTGGATAATAGTTCTTTTGTAGATTGTTAGTCTTTTCTTAGTAGTTGGTAGGTCATCTGTAGTGTGGATCGTAGTTCCTTAATAGGTGGATAGTAGCTCTTCATAGGTTCTTAGTAGGTAGATAGTATTTTCCTTTTCAAGTGGATCATAGTTCTTTCGTAGGTAGATCATAGGTCATCAGTAGTTTACTCATCCATGAATTGTAGTTCCTTAGTAGGAGGATCATAGGTTTTTGTAGGTTCTTAGTAGATGAATATTAGTTCCTTTTCAGGCCTTCTGTAGATTGTTAGCACCTCACCCCAGGTGAGTGAACTATTTCTTTAGGGAAGGGAACAGATATTATATCTTATGGGTGAGTTTTTAGCATTTGCTACACACTCTACAACCCAGCAGCTGGAGGAGACAGATAACATTGCTGAGTAATGAACTTGGTGGTTTTTCTTAGGAAATCCTGGCCAGTTGAGATGGGGCCCCAGGCATGATGACAATGAGTGCCCTGCCCCCTTTAATAAGTGAGGCATCGGGGTTCATACTGTTGACCCAACTCTGCAAGCTTCCCAAAACTGAGGTCTAGTCACCCAAGTCACTTGAACAGATTCATGGGCTCCCCAACTATTTACTAATCAGCTCTCAGGCACCCATACAAGCCAGCCATGCCCTGGTGCAGAGAGTGTATCCTGTGGGGAGAGACATGAGGGATCCAGAGGGCCTGCTGATCATGCCAACCCAGGCAAGCTGCCAGTTCTGGGCAGGTCCTGCAGATGGAGGGTCTACATGGGCTCACTCATGACTGTCCCATGACAGCTCCAGCTGGGCATGGTCAGTGGCAACTCCATCCACAAAAGCAGAGCTGATTGTCACAGCAGAGAGCAGAGGGCCACAGACCAGAATAGTCCCCCTGTACAAGGCATCACAGGAAACTCTGCCTATGCCCTGATAACCAGAGGTCAGTTATGCCTTCCTGTTGGCCAGGCATCACACCATTACCCCAACCTAGTCCATCTCTTTCACAGCTTCTCTGATGCTCAACTGTCTAATATGACTTCCTCCACCCTCCCTCCTTCCTGACCACCTTGTTGGTTGCTGATCCAGGGTTCCTTCTGATGCAGCAGTCACAGGAGGATGTTCACTTCCACCACCAACTAGAGGTACCAGCATACCCTCCTTTCCCTCAGCTCATCCTCTGAGCACCCCCAGGCTCCTGGGGGCCACTCAAGGCCACTGGGCACAATTATCTTCCTTTTCATTCCTGCATCACTCATTTTCCTCCCTCTTGAATCATTTCTACTACCCTAAAAATATACCATTTCTCCCATCTTCAAAAAATTAATCTCTTCTCACAACCTCCTCTTCCAGGACCACCTCTTTCTCTGCTCTATCTATTACAAAGTCCTCAAAAGAGTTGTCCATATTTTTGGCTTGAAATTTTTCTCTCCTCTAATGTGTCCTCTTCCTCATATTGTAATGCTCCACCCTTCTCCACTCCAGCCAACTGCTCAAGGTCAATCAGCCTCCACATGTAAACCCCATAGCCAGCTGCCTGTGCTGCTCTCACCTACTAATGCAACTATTTTCTTCTAACTCCCTACCCTTGTTTGAGTTCCCCTTTTGTCTGTATTTTCGCCCACACTTTTGTAGGTTAGACACAAGGATAAAGATGTACTTGACAAAGAACTTATCCATTACATATCCCCAAGAGAAGCCAAAAGACACCCCAACACAGAGCTAAAGGTGTAAGCACCACAGAGTTTGAATGGATGCAGCTGAATCCATTAGAGGATCGACCCATTCTGGGCAGTTGGAAACACCAGCTGGCAACCAGGGAGGATGCCCACAGTGGCCCTACAAGCCACTTGCCCCACTGGTGTCACCTCAGCAGACAACCTCACCAGTCAGGAAGACGCTCCAGTGACTCAGACTCTGTGGTCTTCACAGTTTGGGGCAAAGTCAATTCCTGGTTTTATTACTTTGGGACAAGAGACAACACTTAGGAGTATGACACTTGTAACTATTTTCATTTGTATTGCCTTCAATGACATGGTACTGAAGTTAATTCCAAGTTGGTAACAGGGTGTGGTGGGGCTCCGTTTCAGCAGCTCCAGACATCACCCAAGTGTGAGGGACGCCCTGACACCTGGTGCTGCAGGACATGATCAGGAACGATGGATTTGCTGGCTTCTGTGTGTTCAGTGTTCTCCCCCAGCAAGTTGGCAGGGAAACATGCCCTAACGGCCCACCGTTCCTCATTCAAACTCAGAAAGAAAATGCTCATCTATTACCTATATACACTTAAAATTTCATTGTATTGATTTGCTTTATCTTCTTTTAGTAGCAATTAATTAAAACACTCATGTTCAATGGTGAAAGCGAGATTGCAGGAGCTGGCACCTTGAGAATAACTGGTTATTAAACTGTCAGAAAGGCAACATCACTAATATTAATGACACAACAAGTACCAAATAAAAAACTAAAGAACTAAGCTAACCGTACCTCTGTGTGCTCTCTTTATGGTGTTACAGTATGCAGAGATTAGATACTTATTAGACACAAGTTAAATTGTCAGATTGGAGTTTAAAAAAAAAGAGAGAAGAAAATACACTTCATGAAACTCAGGAATTTAATGATTAAAATAGCCTATCTACTCAGCAGACCTTTCCAGCCACATCCACTGCTCCCCTCAGCAGTGCATTTCAGTCCATCTGCCTGTTCTGCTCCCAACTCTGTCTCTGGTGAATCCTCTCACCCTCACACCTCTGGCCTGCACCCTAGTTCTTGTAAAAATAATAAAATCTTTTTTTAAAGAAAAAGCCTATATAACATGCCTTAAATATAATAGAGATATTTAATAATTATCTTATGGTGTCAACTGCCTGCTTAATCCTTTGCAATTGATTAGCAGGATTTAATTCATCCCCCACTGCCATTTTCACCTCTTCCTCAGTTTCCCTTCCCACGCAGGTGGTGCTGACCTTCTCTTCACACAGGAGCCCCTCCATCCCACTGGGCAGGACAGACATGGCCCTTTCAGAGTGTCCAGAATGCCCCTCTAGACAAGCCAGGTCTGCAAAACAGAGCCCCACCCTCCTGCTGCCGGATGATGGAAGCTGATCAAACAAGGCAATTTTAGCACCATGCTTATAATACCCAGCTCCTCTAGTCGACCAATGTATCCCTCTAAATACAGGGAGCTGACCCACATGGCACAGCAGACCTCTCCTGCCTTGCCCACTGCTCCCCTCAACAGTGTATTTCAGTTGATCTGTTTGCTCTGCTCCCCACTCTGTCTCTGATGAGTCATTTCACCCCTCTACCCCTAGCCTCTGACCTTTACCCCAGCTCTTGTATGCATAAATAAATCTTTAAAAAAATAAAATGAAGTTAATTGCAATTTCACTAAGATAGTGGTACCTTGACACCCTCTAAAGGCAAGAACTCACCTGAGGCCTTAGCCTCATTCGATTCATATTTTTTATTTCATGATTAACCAGTTTTGATTATTTCCAGTATCCAGTTTTGCTCTACTCCAGTCTCCTAAACATTTCACATGCAATGTCCCCTTCAGTTCTACAGACTCTGAAAAGAGTCTGGTGAGAAGTGTCTAAACACTTCTTGCAAGTCGGGACACTGAGGCTCAGAGAGGTGAAGCCGCTCACCCAGACTCCCAACGAGTCTGGCACCCCGCACATCAGCCCACCCAAGCTCTGCTGCAACCCCCATCCGGTTCCCTGAGAGACCAGCGGTCACGTGTCTTGAACGGCCCTGAGCATCCCGTGATAACACGACGGGTCAGTCACAGTGAGCCGAGTCCGCCACTGGGTCCCTTCTCGTCGCCCCAACCGTCACGACACGTTGAAGCTCCAATAAAAGGGAACACGACGACAATGGTGACCCTCTCCTCTCACTGCTTCTTCCCCATCTTCTCGCCCAGGTTCTCTATGTCGTAATTGGTTCTTAATTAATCCTTGTGCTTTGGGATTTGAAACAGCGTTAGAGTGCTGGTTGCTAGTTTCTACACTGGTTCTTTTTTTTTTTTTTAACGCTGTTGATTGAAAATTAATTCAATGCAGGAGGCAGTGACAATGTTCAGTGTGGCCAAGTGGCCTGTGGGCACACTGGTTTAAAACTCCTGTCAATTAGGGCCGTAATTTCAACCAAAGTTTGCATCTAGACACTACAAAGGCATCCTCCGACAGCCCGGAGGCAGAGTCCACTCTCAGAAGATTCCCTTTGTCAGGCAGGAAAGAGGACAAAAATGTCGGTTCTCCTTTGAATTTCTGGTTAAAGAATAGGAAATGATTGAAGGCAATTGGACTCTGCATGGAGGCAGCAGAGACCAGCAGAGAAAAAGCCAAGGGTCTGGACAGCATCGGATGAACATTTAGATCTTCTTGCTTTTTCCTTACCCGGTGGGAGTCACTTAATTTTTCTGTCTATTCAGAGGGAACAATTTCTAGAAAACTATATTCAGATGCTCTGTGACAATCAGGTGATTGTCTTTCTTATTACACATTCGATTTGTCTCTTTGGATATTTTTAAATTCATATTTGTCCATTGTCTGATTGTCCGCACTTGAATCTCTCCTGTGAACCCAAATATGTTGCATGATGGATAGCGTGTAATAATTCAGTCGCTTAAACAATGGCCAATAACCAATGGAAAAAAAATATTCTTGGCTTATGTACTGCAAACCACAAACACACAAAAGCTTTTTGTCTTGTTTCTTAGTCTTTAGTATTGAAACATCATACTGTAGCTGGAGCAGGAGCTGGTTGTAAAAGGAGAAGGGCCAGTGTTATCTCTCTAGGAAGTCAAGGCAGAGCCTGCCCCCTGGATACCTTTTGAAGAAAAAAAAATTGCATTTCTCTTTAAATTGTATTCTTTCTATCTAATCTGGTACATCTGAATATATACAAGTTTATTGATATACTCCTTAGCTATCTAATCACATCTATATGTCCTTATCACCTTGTTAACCAATCGGTACCTATGGCTATTTCTGCTTCCAAGTAAGGATGAGTGTTTAATCACACAATTCTGGGAAGATATTCTTGTATTACTGTTAGTCACTTAGGTTCCACCCTCAGGGTCCAACTGCAAGGCATTGCCTCGTTTTTTTTTTTTTTTAGTAATTAAAGTGCAAACTTTGTGTCCCAAGTACATCTAGTAGTTAGGTGTGAGCAAACAACTCAGTTCTGACCGAAAGTATTGGCCATTCTGTAGGTGTTAAAGCGTCTCCTTTAAAAAAGAGACTTGGGGTGTGCTCTTTTTTTCAGATTTATTTATTTATGCATACAAGCGCTGGGGTACAGGCCAGAATCGCGGGAGGAGAGAAGATTCACCAGAGACAGAGTGGGGAGCAGAACAGGCAGATCGACAAAAGTACACTGCTGAGGGGAGCAGCAGGTGAGGCAGGAGAGGTCTGCTGCAGTATGTGGGTCCCCTCCCTGGCCAGGAATCGAACTCGTGCTGCAGTGGCTGCGGAATACTTCACAGTGTGGCGTGCAACCCACTGCGCCACCAGGGAGACTCAGGGTGTGCTTTTTAATGTCTGCTTTGCACCTTCTCTCTTCTCCTTCCAGGGGCCTTGGATGTGGATGTGATAGGCGGAACTCCAGCAGCCACCTGAACTGTGAGGCCATCTTGAAGACTGAAAATGCAGCTGAGGCTGATGATGCAGAATGACAGAAACAAACGGTATGCCTGACAGCTTCAGAAAAAGTGCTGATGATAGGGGAAGGGGAGGGGGTCAATGTCATTTCCTCTTATTTTTGCTATATAAACCTAAAATTGCTCTGTAAGAGCGAAGTCTTTAAAATTAAAAAGATTATAGAAATGGCTGCTGGGTGTGGAAGGAGAGAATGAAGAGTGGAAGGGAAGAGGACCACCTTTCTGGTGACAGAACTGGTTCTTGACTTCATCATTATAACACCCTGCCATGAAATGGTCTACTTTGGGGAGCATTCTTTGGGGGAGCTGGGTGAGGCATCTGAGAATCCCTCATATACTGCTTGTGAATCTATAAACGTCATAGAACAAAAAGGGGAGTGGAAAGTGTGGCAGTGATAATCCCATCATCTCCTTCATCAATATGTATCTAAATCCAAGTGCAATAATTTGTATTTGTTGCTTAAATTATATTTAAATTATGTGATATTTATTACGTCCAGAATTCACTATATAGCATTGTGAAAGTTTGATAGTTTGATGTGATTTTCAAGGAGAGAGAGGCAATCAAATAAAAGATCACTGCTAGGACTTTCTGGTGGCACAAGGGGTTAAGCATCCCACTATGAAAGCCACTGCAATGTGAGTTCGATCCCCAGGCAGGGGCTGACCCACATGGCACAGCAGACCTCTTCTCTCTCAACCACTGCTCCCCTCAGCAGTGTATTTCAGTAGATTCATCTGTTCTGCTCCCCACTCTGTCTCCAGTGAATCCTCTCACCCCCCCACACACACCTCTGGCCTGTATCCCAGAATGCACAAATAATATTTTTTTAAAAACTACTGCTTTATTAGTTAATTTTTATTCATTTTTATAGTAATTTTTTAAAAACATCTTCCTGTTTTTGTAGTTAAACTTTTGTACTTAATTAATAATCCAAGAGTTTCTTAAGAAGCATATTGATAACTTGTATTTCATTCTGATGATGGGAAAAAAATGGCAGTATTAAATCTTTTCTACCAGATCTAATAGAATTCAGTGGCTATTAATATATGGAATTAAGTTTTAATCATGGCAGAATTGACTCAGTCTCACACTTCTCTTCCAGAATTAAAATATAATTGGAACAGTAGACTAATGGCCCTACGTTCGTTGAATTATGCTCGGTAAGATCAACGACATTTCAGCAATGAGATACATTATCTACGGCACCCCCAGGGGGTGAGCCCATGCAAGAGCAGCCGTGAGCTTTTCAGACGGAGTCTGTTGGCATGCTCCTATTTTTTGGTTCTTAACTGTACAAAAAATTAAGTGAGGGTTCTTCCTTGATTTACTAAATTGTTTTTTAAATGTGCTTCCATGTTTAAGTTATGTTTATGGAGGGCATGTTGGTTGACAACGCTGTGGATGATTTAAGGGTTCAGGTCCTCACCTCTTTGGGTGTGTATGACCACACCAAGACACTCAAGGTCCTCCGCAAGCCATAGGGTCCTCGTCCTTTGATCCTATCTCCACCGCCCCCCTCTGGAAGCCTCAGTTCTACGCCAGCAGTCAAGGTTTCTTATTGGCTTGGTTTTGTCTGTTTGGTTTCTCTATAGTCTACATCTAAGTGACACCATCTGGTGTTTGTCTTTCTCCATCTGACTTATTCCACTCAATATCCTCCCCTCCAGTTCCAACCCATCTTGAATGTCAAGAGTTCGTCCTTTTATACAGCTGAGTAGTACTCCATGGTGTGTATCTTGCATCTTCTTCACCTGCTCCTCCTTGGACACTTAAGATGCTCATCTGAGATTCCTGAAGGAATTCCTGAAGTGAATATGTGCTCTTTGATTAACTAGAGATATTTGTAAAACACTTTTCCTTATTCTTGCCATGAAGTTAATTGGGAAATAGCTGTTCCTTTTCAGGAACCCAAAGCTGTCCCAAGCCCCACTGCTCCACAGAGACCTGAATTAGTTTTTATAACATGTCATTGTTATGGCGCATTGCCTCATAAGGATACTTATGGGGTGCTACAATCGCCAGCCATTCAAGTTGGAGTTATCAAGTGGTTCTGAGTGAAGCCTTTGTGCCAACAGGCAGGGATGAGGCTAGGGAAAGACGTGCTCTTGTAGCTGTTATGTGAAGGGACAACAAAGTCAGAGTCTGGTCCTTTGACATTCCCCAGCCTCCACCGTGACTGGTCACATAAGGAATACAGAAGACAGAAGGGGCTGTGGAAATTTAAAAAGAGAGAAAAAGACAGACAATCAGGGCCAGTGGGCTCTAGCTATGCTTGAGCACATTTAAGTGAATAAACATAATCCCGGTATTTCCAATCTACTTAATTGTGCCAGAGTTATTCACAAGGGTGTTTAAAATATTCATTTGTCTTTGCCAATATGCTTAACCAGCCCTTTTAAGTAGCTTCTTGGGCTTTTTGCTGAGTAACTGGCTACAGACTAATTTCTTTACTCTATTGTGCAAAGAAATAGCTCCTTCATCTATTGGACACATATTATAAGCTGGATTCTGTGACTTTTGTGCACAAATTTTAAAGAATTGTACAATGGGGCCCTGCAACACATTGACTAGTGTTTCAAAAAGTTGAAGGTGATTTATGCTCATTTCACACTTTTTTTCTAGTTAAAGAGTTGGGCTGCTAGAAATCTGGGCATTGAGTGATGGCAAACAGCCATAATGTGCAGGGATAGCAGTTCCCAGCACATAGGAATTGCCACAGTCCAGCAACGCAATTTAACAAGTTCAAAAATCCTATGTAACTTTATAGAGAGAAATAAAATAAATATTGAAATGCCTAAATAATACATGATGAGCCGTGATCTTTCCACAGCAATGCGAAGCACCTATGTCACACACTGGCAGGCGTGGACCCACAAGCTCAGATCCATGAGATGTCTGTTTGATTCCCAAGCCTGTCTCTAGCCACTTCCCCGTTCTGCTAATGTCATGCACCTTCTCTCTTCGTCAGGCAGGCTTGAACGAACATGAGAAGACGCTTTGCTTCTCTGTCCACCGTCTCTGCACCACTGCCCAGCCTCTTGCCTGCTTCCCCACCCCTGAATGGTTGAGGTGTGCTGCCCATCCTCCCTCTGGAATCTCCCACTCCATCCATGTCACCCACCACAGTAAGTAACATCAATTTGCTGAAGGGCCTCCCTGGTGGTGCAGGGATTAAAGACACAGCGCTATCAAGCTATTGCCAGCCACTGTGACTTGAGTTTGATCCCTGGCCAAGGAAGTGACCCACATGGCACAGCAGACCTCTCCTGCCTCGTCCACTGCTCCCCTCAGCAGTGTATTTCAGTCTGTCTGCCTGTTCTACTCCCTACTCTGTCCCTGGTGCACCTTCTTATTCCCCACACCTCTGTCCTGCACCCCAGTTCTTGTATGCATAAATATATTTTTTAAAAGATCAATTTGCTTGAAACAGATTTTAATATAATCTTCTCCTGCTCAGAACCTTCTAGAACACACCACACTTAGGCCATCAAGCCTAAGACATACAGCAAAGAGATGGCACTGCGTTAACTCTCTAGAGGACCCCACTGGCCCCCTGAGCCTTCAGCCAGAGCATCTTCCTTCTGAGGATGTCTCCCCAAAGATGCAGGACCCCACCTCCTGGCGTCACTATTACCTCCCTGGTGAACCCTCCGGTCCCCAGCTGCAGGAGCACTTGGGGCTCCATGCTTTCTCCTGCATACGAGGACCATCAGTGCTCCCTAGGCACCATCCCACTTCCCCGTGACTTCACAGCAGCTGACAAACACCAGTGTGGAAATAAGGACCTTGAGAAAGCATGTAGCCATTCGAGTTCCTCCATGAGAGACAAAATTCTAATTAAAAAAAAAAAAAAACTTGCAGGTAAAATGATCCCTTCGGCTGAGATGAGGATGTGTTCCCTTTGCACATTTCACTGCAAAGATAAATGTAGGAAGAGAGAGGTTGGGCGTTCTCAGCGTGTTACTGTGACAGCAGGTGAGGACCGGGTAGGGGCAGGGTCACACTTTGCTGACACCCCACACCCCACCCCCACCAATATTTAAAGATGTTTTCTTCAAATCTGGTGTCCTTCCTCAGTTTCATGAACTTCAGTGAAGAGTTTTCAGTCTTTTTGGAAACAAAGTTGTGAAAAGTTCTAGCCCTTACTTTTTAAAGTGTTTTGCAACCTCTTTGCAACAAAACCGCAAATTGAGGCAATAAAAGGGGGTGAAATAATCGCATGAGAACAATGACCTTAAAGGATGTTTTAAAGCCCTTCCATGGGCTGCCTGGCTTCATTTCCCCCTCTGTGTGAAAAGAAGGCTGTTAAAATTTCCTTTGTCTGAATTGTGGTAAAATAAATTTTGAAACCTTCAGAAAAAGTCAGTTGGGTAATCCCCTGTTTGGAGAGGATGACAGAACCCACTGGAAGGTGAGTCACAAAATCAGGGCGTGAACACAGACCTGAGCTTGGAATGATGGTTCTTTAGGACGCAAACAGGTGTTTAAACATGTCTCAAGAGGTAAAATTTCCTCTTCCTACTTAATAGGTTTCAGTTTCTTCCACCGAGCAAGAGCCATGTCCTGTGAATTATTTCTCTCGTCAGTGAATGAACAAAAACGTGCTATTTCAATGCAATCAAGTCCACGCTTACATCACACTTGAGTCACTGAAGAATTTACCCAATGTGTTTTCAAATAATTAGTCTCCTTGGTGCATTTAAAATACATATAATTCCACATATCAGTTACCAGAAATCAGGGAGGTCTTGGTTGGATACCTAGTTACCTGAACTCTGTAAGAGGAAATGGTTAAACTGCTTTTAAAATACACGTTGTGTCTCCCATATGAATTTCATCAATATTTGTTCTATTTCTTTGAAGAATGTCTTTGAAATTTTTATTGGAACAACATTGAATCTGTATATTGCTTTTGGTAGGATGGCCATTTTGATAATGTTGATTCTTCCAATCCATGCACAGGGCATGTCTTTCCATGCCTCTGTGTCTTCTATTTCTTTTAACATTGTTTTATATTTTTCTTTGTATAGTTTCTTCACTTCTTTTGTTAGATTTATACCCAAGTACTTGATTTCCTATGTTTATTGCAGCACTATTTATTATAGGTAAGACTTGGAATCAACCTAAATGCCCCAAAATAGATGACTGGATCAAGAAGATGTGGTACATATACACAATGGAATACTATTCAGCAGTCAAAAAAGATAAACTAATGCCATTCTCAGAAACATGGATGGAGCTTGGAGGGATTATGCTCAGTAAGTAAGTCAGAAGGAAAAAGAAAATACAAGATGATCTCATTTATAAGAGGAATATAGAAGACCAAGGGAACAAAACAACACCACCATAACAACAACACAAAACAAAAATAAACAAACAACTATAAATCGGAGACATTCTTCTGCAGGGGAGGGAATGGGATCAAGGCAGGGGTGGGAAAAGCACAAGGGACTTTGGTGACGATGCACGGGTGAATTGGTGGTAGAAATTCTATGGGGACTACACCTAGAAAAGAAAGCAAACATTGTAAGAGAAAATAAATAAATGAAGTTTAAAATAATAATAAAATAAAACACACATTGATTCCAGTAAGGAGAGTAAGAGCTCTGGAGATGAGAATATACTGAAATGAAGTGGAAAAGGGACAAATATTTATTGAGAATGGGTTGGGCTGGTTCTTACCAATGTATCAGGAAATCTGTTGCCTTATTAAAACCCCAGTCTTCTCACACAGATGACTTTTTACAAAGATTCAGAAATCAACCTTCTATGACTGTAAGACTTAAAGCAATTGTTCATTTTTATTACAATCTTTGACTGTCCTGATGTATTTCTCCGTGCAAATAAATCATTTAGCCTAATGGGGATAATTACCCAGGCTTCCCCTCTCTCTAAATGCAGCATATTGGAACATCCATTTTAATTGTCATTTGTGAATCTGAACACTAAATGCCACCAAATATCCGCAGCGTATCTTTCATCCCGTCCCCTTGTCATCTAGAGCCACATCAACGAGTCTGTGTGTGGCCCTGATTTCTGGATAAGCGGCTGAGGTGGGCTGTGATGAGTTCCAGGGACAGGCTGGCTGCTCAGCGTACATCTGAAACAGCCCTGGAGGTGCTTACCATCCCTCGCTGTCATACACTGTAATCTTCATGGATCTTAAGTCTAAAATTAGGAAAAACAGACTATCACGATTCCCAAAGATATGAAATATTTACAAATAGAAGGGGAATGTCATTCCTCTGTGTAAAAATGCACGACGTAGCAAAAGACAGGTGCAAGATCAACCACCTTCTCTCCTGGGACTTGCTGTCCAAAAATGGACAGAAACGAGAAGCAGCTCAGTGCCTGCCTCACCATCTGGACCTACACTCACCATCCCTGAGTTGCTGTTCCAGTAGGTAGGTTTTGCCTCCGTGGAGTCGAGTAGTTAGAGCTCACTCAAACCCTCCCAGACTCAGCTCTAAAACTGGGTGCGCTGCCTGGACATCCTTGAATCTCAAATGTGCACCCCGTGTTCCCCCATGGGTGAGGGGACCCAGCCAGCTAGTTTCCTCTCAACTGGCCAGCTGACTCGTCCAAGTCTCAGCCTATCTCGCCACCCACCAGGGACCTGGGACCACCGTTCCCTGTTGTCTCAACAAAGTGTGTAGCCCCCTCTGCTCCTGCGTGCTAGCCTAGGTGGACCCGCCCACCCCACGGTGTCAGACACTCTGTGTTTGGTGCCATCGAGGCTTGCCCTGCCCCCCAGACATGGCCAGAAGCTGGGCAGGTGCCCTTCCACCAGAACCCCAGCTTAGGGCTGGACAGACTCAGCTTTACTCGTCAGGGCGAAGATACAGCTGTGGACACAGGAGACGAGACCTGGGCAGGAAGGACCAGCCCACTGCTCCCTGACCTGTTTCTGCCTGGGCCAGGGGGCTCACCTGGACTCAGGTGCATGTTGAGAGCCACTGGACACCTGCTCCCAGTCCAGGGCGAGCTGGAGAAAGTGCCCGAATGTCCAGTGCGGGAAGTGGGAAGCAGGTGGCAACTCTGACCCTGCTTGGACGATCACTCCACGGCATCTTTGCCTCACTGCGTCCTGGTCCCCAGGTGTCACGCTCTGCCTGCCCCTCAGAAGCAGACGGGGAGCACCTGGCCCGCTTGCCCAGATGGGGAAGTGCTCCTGATTGGGTGGTCTCTGTGTGCCCAAATGGGGAAGTGCTCCTGATCGACTGAAATACACTGCTGAGGGGAGCAGCGGGTGAGGCAGGAGAGGTCTGCTGTGCCATGTGGGGCCCCTCCCTGGCTGGGGATCGAATTTGTGCTGCTGTGCAGCAGATGCTTCACAGTGTGGCGCTCAACCCGCTGCACCACCAGGGAGGCCCCCCTTTATTTTTTAAAGATTTATTTATGCATACAAGAACTGGGGTACAGGACAGAAGTGTGGGATGCTTAGAAGATTCACCAGAGACAGATTCACCCCCTGGCAGAGGATAGAATTCGTGCTGCAGTGGCTGCGGATGCTTCACAGTGCAGTACTTAACCCCTTGTGCCACAAGGGAGGCCCTGAAATACATTTTCAAAGACAGCTAATGCTGTAGAAGATTCAGTTTTGAAATTCCACATTTGCTCTTTGGAATACATCAAGTCACTAAAAAAAAAAAAAAAGCTCTTAGTGGAAAATCTACATGCTCAAACTTCAGAGCTCTGTGAGGATGAGCTGGCACTGAAGAAGGTTTTGGCTTGTAGCATCTCATCTTTGTCTTGGGCTCAGCACTAGTCTAAAGACACGTTATTTGACAAGATGTCATAAAAGCGTACCCAAGAAAGTTTCTCTGAGTGAAGACAAAAGGAAAGCGTGTCTGCGGAAAACCTTGTTTCCTAACATTTCTACATTTTAACACAAGAACCAGATTCCATCCTGGACTTACAGAAACTCCCTGGGGCACCACACACAGTGCCAGCTGCAGAGAAGGCTTTTTCTCAGCTAACAGGATCCAAGTGTTTTCGGCCACCTCACACCCACTGTGGCAATTACTACAGAATCACAAATCCCAGGGCCTCCATGGTGGCACAGTGGGTTAAGCAAAGCACTGTGAAGCAGACTGCAGCCACTGCAGCAAGAGTTCGATCCTTGCCACTGGCAGGGAGAGGGACCCACACGGTGTGGCAGACCTCTCCTGCCTAGCCAGCTGCTCCCCTCAGCAGTGAGTTTCAGTCTATCTGCCTGTTCTGCTCCCCACTCTGTCTCTGATGAATCCTGTCACCACTGCACCCCCCCCCCCACCTCTGGCACAAATAAATAAATCTTTAAAAAACAAAAAACAGAATCACAAATCCCACCTAAGATGAGACAGGAGCTGTTTGAGCTTGGTTGAAGGTGTTTGGTACACCTAAAAGTGACCACGACGGCACTCTTGCGCATGCGTAATTTATCACAATGTAAACATTTTAAAATTTTTAGCTATAGAGGGCTATAGGGACAACTGTTTTCTCCAGCCATGAGAGGATATTGCGTGTCACACACCAGGACCTGTCCCCGGCCAGGTCTTTGCCCTCGAACCAGATGATGAGGACAAACGCCAGCGGCACGAGGCCGTCGCTGAAGAAACGCCCTGAATAAGCTGGAGCTGGCACAGGATGCACTGGTGTCAGGGAACCCGGCCTCACACGTGTGACGAGTATCATTTCCTTACATTTTCTTCCCTTTGTGCAATTATCATGTGCCAAAAAACAAACAAACGAACAACAACAAAAAAAAACAGAAAAAAATTGTTTCTTCGACAGTGACATCTTCCCCCAGCCAATGAGGAGGCACTTGTTTGCCCCCTTCGAGGCAAACCTACCTGGCGCCCCCTGGCGGCGGCACACCTGGGGAAGCCACGCCCTCCACACATGCAAGCCTTCCCCAGAATTTTCACCACGAAGACATGATTTCTCTTTGCATCCGTGAATTATGCGTTATGAGCATTATGTAATCGTTTTGTTATTAATGACACTGGTGAATTAGCACGGCAGGCCTCCTAGCTTCGTGAGGCATTGCTTCATCTATTGTCTCTAGCTTTATCCTCAGCACAACCTTGTGCAAATGAAGACAAGGGTATTAAGCAATTTGCTTAATGGCAGATATGGGGATAAGAGGCAGATTCTCCTGGGTGTGTTCAATAATTACTTGTTTATAATCTGACCTCTTGGGATTCTCGGAGAGGAAGAATGCAACGAATCCGAGGCCAGTCATATTCTCCCTTATGTCAATTCAAGTTAAAACAAAGTTACCCACTTAAAACACTTTTTGATTATGTGATAATTTTATTCATAAAAGATCCTCGATTGTAGCCAAATTAAGCGAGAAATCTAATCTCCATTCACCCTCCGAATCCCTCAATTTGAATCAGTGCACGGCTCTCTTGCCACAGACCAGTATACCAAAAAGTGCTTTTAGACATAAATCTTATTAAAATAGGAAAGCAAAGGCAAGATACAAATTGTGCAGAGTAGAAGAAAAATGTTATGTTTAAAAGAAGAGGCTCAGATATTATGGTGATTAATGAAAATGAAGACGATACATGATAAAGATAAAATTTCTTAGCACTCATTGTTGAACCTGGAAAGTGAAAACAAAATTAAGTTGATATTAGGAAGGAGGCAGACCATGTTTTCAGTCCATCAAAACACTTAAAAAACAGAAAGACTCATTTGTACGTGTATGAAATGAGATGGGTACTGGAAATTCCAAAAATATGGATGTGTGGGTGAATTTTATTTATAATAAATTTATATTTATAATGGATTTATAAGGAGAGTTTAGAAGTTAATATATCTAAGCCTGCATTTCAAAAGCAGTGGAATTGGGGCAGAATTTTATAAACATCACCAGCTTTGTGTCTCTAAAGCTGTGGACAGAATTTCAAATGATATATAAAAATTTTTAGGTTGAGACAATTGAGATGCAGATGCAGTCATTGACTTAGCCCCAAATGACACAGTTCAACTGAACCCAGACCCAGTCCAGACTCCCCCTTATATTTTCAGGGCTTGGCAAAGAGGTGCCTGGACCTGGTCCCACCAGTCACAGTCTGAGTCCTGGTCTTCCCCTTCTAGTCTCTGCTGAGGTGCCATCCTGCACGCGCGCACACACACACACACACACACACACCTGTGGACACCTCTGCTCACCTTTCTAGGTCTTCCCAAGCACCACCCCCAGCCACACCAGGCACGTCTAGATAACTGTGACCTTGCAGCATCTCCTTGCTCTGGCTTCTCCAAAGGAAGTTCTGGGGACCTTGCCCTGGGGGTGCTTCTCTATGGCCCCTGGGTTTTCTGCTTGTTGTACTGCTCTTTTGATGCACCCAGAAGTCACGAACCATCTGCCATCTGCTCCCTGGAATCAGTGGCCACCATGACTGCTTCTGGTAGCATTTTGTCTGTTTAAGCTTCATAGCTGTTATCTGGCTCTTTGCACCATGAATGGATAGGCACGGGCAGCCTGAGGGCGTGGGAACCAGAGGCTGCATTCACCTGTCTGTGTGTCCTCGGGAAGATGGTATCTGGACCGCAGCTTATTATGCTGATCTGCCGGCCCCAGGCTGCTCTCTGCTCATGTGGGGGGCAGTCAGAGTGCCCCTCACAAGTGATGATGTCAGGGACCATCTCTCTCTCGCCAACCAAGAAGCAGAAGAGGGGAAAGTGGAACTCCCCACGAAGACCAGTTGCTGTTAAGATGGGACCAGGGTGGCTTCCAAGCCAGGTACTAACCTTGACAGTCAGCAGCGCGTCCTCCAGATCCTGGTAACGCCTGTGTGTGCACATGTGTGCGCAGATGTGTGCGTGTGTGTATATGTGCACTTGTGTGTGAGTGTGTGTTGCTGTTGTCAATTTTGAGCTTTCTGTGTCTTCAGAGGACCTGGATACCTTATGCCTGGGACTACAGACTAACAAACTTGAAAGACAGGAAAGTCATAATTTGAGCACCTACTAGCAGAGGTAGACATGTGCAGAATGACATCATTGGCCATGGCGAGTGGACAAAGCCTGTCAAGTCTGAGCCTCTGCCTCACACTTGTCGCAGGGGATGGGATGGGCCGCGGGCTGGCCAGAGTCAAGTCCCCTGTAAATACGCACTCAGACCCAGTGAGCGGGCACCTCATGGGTGAAGCCAGAGACCCTGTCCTTTTGTAAGCAGGAAGCCACTCGCCCTCACTTCACCTGAGCATCATCCCCAGGCTGTTGAGTTCTGAAGAGAGATTAAAACTCTGTGGCCATCTGGTGAACCTTCCTCCAACATGTGTACACATGTATGTACCTATGCACACATAATCACACATGCACAATAACACACAATCACACATGTGCACAGCCATCTCCATGCACAAGCAACAGAAACACATGCAGGAGCACAAATAGACACATGCGCACAGTAACACAACACATGCATACACAAGCACATGTATACAAAAGCCCATCCGTGCACACATGCACAAGAACACACAAACACATGCATAAGCACAGATAGATGCATGTGCACAAGCACATACACACATGCACAAAGCACAGACATGCATGCACAACCACACATGAACACAACCACGTACAATCACACACGTACACAAACCTACACACATGCACACATGCATAAGCACACACAAACACACATGACAAGCACACATGTATACAAGCATACATGTGCACAGAGCACAGATGCATGCATGCACAATATCATACCAACACAAGCATACACAATCACACATATGTACACAAACCTACACATACACATGCACACGTGCACAAGCACATACAAGCACATGTGACAAGCACACCTATATAAGCACACACATGCAAAAGCACAACAATATACATGCACAATTACATACAAACACAAGTGTGCACAATCACATACATGTGCACGCACCTACACATGCTCATGGGCACGAGCACACATGGGCACAAGCATATCCACTCACACATGCACAAGCACACACAGACACACATGCACCCATGCACATATGGAAGGACAAATTACTGAGCTGATCAGTCTCGTGAAACCAAAGGAGGGTCCCCAGCACACCCCATTGCAAACCCCACTCCACTCCTGACCCCCCAGCCCAACACAAGCACCCTCCAGGGAGAACTGCGGGTTGCATCAACTTTTGCCACAGGAGAAGCTTGACAATATTATGAGACACACTAGCAAATTCTGTCATTATGATTAAGTATTTTTCAACGATTACAATAAAACATGTCCAAATTTAAAAAAATAAATTGAAAAATGACAGCATTTATCTTTAAATTATGTGAGAACGCACACAGACACACAAAAGCGTGGAACACATAAATAACTTGTTTCCATTCTGCTTTGCATCTTTATTCCTGAAAGCCATTTAGGAAACAATAGCATGAGGGGCCGGGGGAATAAAGGACAATTTTCCACGACTTTCATGTGTGATTACTTAGTAGCATAATTGAAAGCACAGTGCCAAGGCTCTATTGCCAGGAGATTTTATCAGGATGATACAGAGTATTTTATCCTTTTCTTAATTTTAGAACTTTGTAATAAGTTCCTCGTCAGACCATCAGGTAGTATTTACAAGATAATGGATTTTCTAATTGTCCATCGGATGCGGAGTCTGGCATTGCTGCAGGAAGCTGCACCAGGACAATCTCTCAGGTGTGCATGTGCCCTGGTTTCCCTCAATTTATTTCTCTTCACTTACCCTTCCAGAGCTAAGGTCAGAACGTGCTT
The DNA here is from genome assembly GCA_019455555.1 of Galemys pyrenaicus. Classification (NCBI taxonomy): domain Eukaryota; kingdom Metazoa; phylum Chordata; class Mammalia; order Eulipotyphla; family Talpidae; genus Galemys; species Galemys pyrenaicus. The sequence goes on from JAGFMF010011778.1 coordinate 23,573, forward strand.
AGAATCACCCACACAAAAATGAGAGGAAACCAAGAGGATGAATCCAAAGCTTCTTTGTCAACAGCAGACTTACATACTTGGGGTTTTGCCTGTGTTCTGTGGCCCCCCCCACCCCCGTTTCTTCCAGGTGTGGAGATGCCTCTTGATAAACGAACATCTTCAACACTGGCCTGGAGCGTGCCAGCGCCCACCACAAGGGCAACTTGTGGACACTGAGAAGTGACACAGTGGACACGAAAGGATCAGCTACTTTCTGTTGAGAAAGTTCAAAAGGAGAATCCATGCATTGTCCAAAAAGACTTGGATTGGCATCATGTCTGTGAAATCTGCTTGCCTTCTGGCTGTGTCCTCCTAAATTTTCACGTGAAACCAACCAAATAGTCTACTGTGGTGGAAACTCCTGGCCTGTATCAGCTGCCCCGTCTTCCCTGCCCGTAGCCTGGTGAGCATAGTGGAGAGGCCAGCAGCCCCTGGAGGACCAGTGGGGGACCTGGTGGGGCATGGGGAGTAATGGGGTGAAGGGGTGCTGGTGGAGGGACATCTTCCTCACACAAAGGGCAGATTAGAAGCTGCTGGTGCTGAAGACTTGGCCTTACCAGGCCAGCTCCCACTGCAGGGCTGTCCCCTCTGCCTGGGTCTCTTCTGTCATTTTAATATTTGGGAGTTGTAGCTTTTCTTGCAAGATGTGCTTTTGCTGAATTTCAGCATGATGGGCAGTATTTGTTATTGCGAGAGGAGTGGAAGGCAAGTAGCTAAGGAGAGAGCCTGTAGGTCAGAACCGCCCAAGTCCAGAGGATGTGCTCATGCCCCTGCTCCCACATCCCAAGGATGCACTGGCACCCCTGCTCCCGTGGTCCTGAGGATGCACTGGCACCCCTGCTCCTGTGGTCCTGAGGATGCACTGGCACCCTTGCTCCCATGGTGCTGAGGATGCCTCACACCCCTGCTCCCGTGGTGCTCGGATGCACCAGCACCCCTGTTCCCATGGTGCTGAGCATGTGCTGGCACCCCTGTTCCCATGGTGCTGAGGATGCCTGCTCCCGTGGTCCTGAGGATGCACTGGCACCCCTGCTCCTGTGGTGCTGAGGATACACTGGCACCCCTGCTCCTGTGGTCCTGAGGATGCACTGGCACCCCTGCTCCTGTGGTGCTGAGAATGCACTGGCACCCCTACTCCCATGGTGCTGAGGATGCACTGGCAACCTTCCTCCAATGGTGCTGAGCATGTGCTGGCACTCCTGCTCCCACAGTGCTCTGGGTGTGCTGGCATCCTTGCTCCCGTGGTGCTGAGGGTGCCTCATGCCCCTGCTCTGGCCTCTGCTCCTATCCCAGCTGCAGGCACATACAGACACAGTGCTCGGCTTCCTTCAAAACCTGAATTTTGCAAACCCCGCTGTTCTACCACCCTTGAAGGAGTCCAGACTCTACCCAATTCCCTTTGTCTTTTCCACCTCCAGTCTCCAGCAACAGGGAGGCTAATTGGGGTCACAGAACACAGCGGTGGGGCTGGGGCTCTGGGGCCCACGAGGGAGGCAGCTGACTTCTGACTGTGACTCCCGGTGCCGGGTGGATTCTGTCTCCTCCCTGTCCTGCACCCCAATTTTCCATCCCCATTTCCCTCCACTTCCTGCAGAAGGAGAGCCTGAGTGTGTCTCAGCCACAGACTCAGGGGCTCAACCTCCTTTTGAGTGAGCCCGCTCCAGTCACAAATAAGTATGGGAAAAGGCCTTTTCTCAGAAAAAAAAATCGTAATTTATACATATTATCACCAAGGAAACGCATGCTATCGCCGAGTTTATGTCATTTCAGAAAAGGAAGAACACGTGTTCTAAATAGAATTTGGTTAAGATAAGGGCTGAGTGACAGATCTAATTTGGTGAGATAAAAATTGACAGACAGATCTCAGCTTCCATCCAACCATAGGCATCAGAAATTCAAAAACGCCTTTTTTTAAAATGCCACTTCTGAAATCAGACTGAAAAAATATTTTTAAATAGTAATTTAAGGGTCAGTCAGTATAACTAAGAAAACCCTTGTCATGTTTAAATCAAGCAACAAAACCCAAAGGCTAAAACTATGCCTGCCATCTTTCTCAACATCTGCAGGGAGGTGAGGGATTTAATTAGAAGTGAAATGTAATGATCAAAGAAACATAAAAAGAAAAACTACTCTATGGTTAAACTAAAGAGCTATGTAGCTGTTTCCCTGGCAAATGGGCCATGAATTAGGAGAACCCAGAGTTGGAGCTGTTCAACAGCCTTTGAAGAATGCTGAAATTCCTGACTAGCTGGGATGGATCACCATATTCCCATATAAATCAGCAAAGAAGGAAAAAAGTCATGTACTCTTCCAAATGTAGGCAACCTGGAATACAAAAAAAAAAAAAAAAAACAAAAAACCTCTTTCTATGCAAAATCAGACCTTCATGTAGCCCTGTAGTGAGTCAAAAATAAAAGCTATTGAAAAAACTCCATGAATATTTTTTTTCCTGGTAGGCCAATTTTCTCTGGCAAGTTCTAGAAAACAAAAATTGCATTGAACTTGATGAGATCTATGTGAAAGCCAAAAGTTAATACATTTAGATGCCAAATGCTGCAATCCCTAACATTGTTCGATTGACCTCAAAAAGTCACCCACAAAATATCCTAGATCTCCTGCTCGGTTTCTAGGAATTTTAGAAGAATTGTAGTTTGTGGTCTTACAAGGAACATTTATGTGAATTTTTTTTCCCAAAATCTGGAAAATGCTAGTTGCTGGAATTTGAACTAGTTCATAAAGGTTTTCCTTCCAGTCTGGATGCAAGGTAGAGATTCATGCATTGTCACTAGCTGTTATTTAATTAAAAAATAAAGCCAAAATAACCCCTGCTCTGGACCCATGATCATCTCATTCCAAGCCACAACCCCCATAAGAATAAATGTGGCTGATGGAGGCATTCAGATAGGATGCCGTAATATCTTTCTTGTTCCTCTCGCTAAATCTTGACCCAAAACACGAGTTTAAAAGTGGTCAGACAGAAGAACTTAAAAGACATTTGTCCAAAGAGCAGATGCAAATGGCCAGCAGGCATGTGAAAAAGTGTTCAACATCCCTCGTAATTAGAGAAATGCAAATTAAAATCACCTTGATACCACTTTAAACCAGTAAGAAAGGCACATATTTAAAAAACTAGCAGGGCCTCCCTGGTGGTACAGTGGTTTCAGCAACGCACTATGAAGCAAACTGCAGCACGAGTTCAATCCCTGCTGCCGGCCAGGGAGGGGACCCACATGGCGCAGCAGACCTCTCCTGCTGTGCCCGCTGCTCCCCTCAGCAGTGTACTTCAGTTGATCTGCCTGTTCTGCTCCCCGCTCTCTGTGGTGAATCCTCTCCCCACCCCACCTCTGGCCTGTACCCCAGTGCTTGTATGCATAAACAAATAAATCTTTAAAAAAAAAAAAAAAAAAAACTAGCAGCAACAAATGTTGGCAAGGATGTGGAGAAAAAGGAACTCTACTACACTGCTGGTGGGGAATGCAAACTGGTCCAACCACTGTGGAAAACTGTATGGAGTTTCCTCAGTCTACTAAAAATAGAGCTACCATATGACCCAGCAATCCCCCTTCTAGGGATATACCCAAAAGACACAAAAACACTGATTCAAAAGAATACCTGCACCCCTATGTTCATTGCAGCACTATTTATAATTGGCAAGACTTGGAAACAACCCAAATGCCCAAAAATAGATGATTGGATGAAAAAGGTGTGGTACATATACACAATGGAATACCATTCAGCAATCAAAAAGACAAACTAGAGTCATTTGTAGAAACATGGATGGAGCTAGAATGGGATGATACTTAGTGAAATAAGTCAGAAGGCAAAAGAAAATATCGAATGGCTTCACTTTTAGGAGGAATATAAGGGAGCCAAGTAAGGGATCAAGGAAAAGAACAATAACAACAACAACAAAATCAAATCACAACAAAACAAAACAAAAACAAAGAGACAAAGACAAATCAGAAACACTTAGGAGAGTGGGGAGGGAGAGTGAACGGGATGAGGGCAGGAGTACAAGGGACTGAGGTGAGGGTGCACTGGTGAAGTGGTGGTGGGAATTCCAGGGGGACTACAAATGATGTCAAATACACATGAATAAGAAGGAAAAAATTTTAAATAAATAAAATAAAAATAAAAGTGGCCAGAGATTCAGCAGCATTTTGAAGTTCTTGATGAAGGTCTCAACTGGTCTTTGGTCTGGGTTTAAAAAATAAACCAAGACTTTGTGCTGATTTTCAAGACATATCAAGCTAGATCTCACTCCCTAATCCCATACGTCCTTCTAGATACATAATGTCACGCGAATGGGTATTCTCTGGTGAGAGCATGGATTTACTGTGATGCTAAGTGTGGATTAAAATAATGCCTCAGAGGCTTCTGTACAGAAGAAATTTCCCTGCATTTCATTATTCTTTAGCTTTTAGAGAATGGAGTGATTCCAACAAAATGTATCAGTCTGGCTTTCTCAGATCAGTTTTGTTTTAAATGCTCTCTATCCTTAGCATCGAGCTGGGTGTCTGGTCTGCCGGGCTACTTAGAAAATATTTGGCAAATGAGGAAAAGAGACAATCAGCAAGTACGTACAATGACTGAGCCGGCTACCTTGCTAATTACTATGTGGTGGCAGCTTCTGCAGGGAACAAGCTCCCGTGCCTGGCGCAGGAGATCACACCAGACAGATCTAAGCAAAGCAGCCCGGGCACCAGGAATTCTTCAAGGAGGACTCGTACTGAGGCTATAGGGATTTCTGGTTCCGAGTTTTTAAATTCTTCCATGTGACAAAATTCCGAGTTCCCATTTGAAGTCTTTTCCAAGCACCAGTGCATTTACAAGTCCATGGCTGGTTGCTTATTTAACGACTTTCTCTATGTTTTCGGGGGGCTGCAAAGGAGGAAGGAGAGCCACTTTCTCTCGAGGCACAGTGCGGAGGTGCTGACAGCAAAGGCAGCATGCAGAGGTGGGGGCACCCCCACAGGAGCCCTGGCTCTGCAAACTCATCACCCCACCTGGCTCTGGCACCAGCTCTGCAGACATGTGACCATGGGCCAATGACCACACCTCCAAGGTGGTCACCTCCCTCCCTGGTCACCCTCCCCTGGAAACACATTCTCTGAAGCCCGTCTCAAGCCCAGCTCTCTTTTCAACCTTCAGGATCTGGGTGCAGAAAAGTGCCCCCCCCCCCACTGGGGTGTGTCCAATGCGTACCACCAACCAGGGCATCTGGCTAAGTGTGGAAGTGACTCAGAGGTGGGATTTTCTCTGCCTGTGGACGGGCTGACCCCCCATTTCAAACAGTCTCAATCAGCCACAGACTGGCCACATTGTATTTTATTTCCGCCCAGCCTCCCATGTTATGATTAATTCTGAGCACCTCTAACATAATCTTAAACTCTAATGTGACAAGTCAGAAAAATGAAGGACTTTTTTTTCACCCCGCCTTTCATAATTTAAAATGTAACCTTTTGGTTTACACGCTGCCTGCGAGCAGTCACGTGCGCCTGACGACATTAATATCACTATTTCTGTCACTAAAATCTATAGCAAACACATTAGCCGACACAAACGGGGGTCGTTTTTCAGCGGGCTTGCTAATTGCGCTGCTGCCGTGAGCACAGCTCTGCGGGTTGGCACATAAAACACGGGGTCGGCACAAGCCCGCATCCGGGACAGAGGTGTAGACCGTGGGCGGCTACTTGGGACTCGATTTATTTGTGTTTGGATGGCGACGTGTTCTCACGGCTGATGCTGTGGAGCAGCCCCAAAAGGCCACCAGGCCTTGGCGAGTCCTTGCAGTGAGAGGGTGATGCAGTGAGAGGGTGTTCTGTTAGGCAGGAGGAGTGGGTCTCAGACCCAGCTCCCCCCAAGAATGCCAGGGCTCATCACACCAGTTGCTTTTGCCTCGGGCTAGCTTGCCCCTTCCTGGATATTCCTGGATAACGGGGGAAATGAGGCCATAAATTCTGAGCAATTAACACCAAGGACACAGCCGGTCTACTCAGTGGTGCAGGATAAAGCCAGTTCCTAGAAATCAGACTGCAGAGCTGAGGTTGTGAGCAGGGGAGCAAGGGGCAGGGGCCCTGGGCTGTGGGGAGGACTGTGGGTGTCTGAATAGGGGCAAGTCTGTACCCCTAAATACACAGTGTTGTCTACCAATGGGACCTCAATAAAAACAATAGTTTTAAAAGAAAAGGTAACATAAAAGCAGGATTAACAGCATTCATTATAACAACCATACCCCAGGGTTGTCTGTTGGTTTGTTTTATTTTACGTGGAAGAAATGGAGTGTAGGCCAGAGGTGTGGGGATGAAAGGATGCCCCAGGCTGGGGATCAAACTCTGGCCACCACCGCTGAAGAGCTGAGACTTAACCCCGGGGAGGCCCTGGGGTTGTTATTCTTTAAAATAGGATAAGAAGCTCACAATCCTTTTCTGGGCCCTGCCTTCCCTTCTCCCACTGGGAGGCCCTTAGGGGCACGATGATTACCCCTTTCTAATCAAGGTCCTGGCCCCTGTGCCCTACACCCATTGTCTTGGCAGGGCACCCCCAGACCAGGCGGGCCTGGAGCACCACACTCCTCACACACCTTCAGGGGAACCCAGGATGTCCGTGCAAGGGCCAAGGATGCAGACGGCTGGCTGGCAGCCCGGAGCAGACATCTGACTCTGCAGGGGAGCGGCAGACATGCTTCACCTGACGGGACAGCGCCGCAAAAACACGGACTCTCCAGAGAAAACAGCCACTGGCAGAGAAATGTAGGGGTTCCTCAAGCACCAGCTAATGCACTAGGAGACCCCCCAAAGCGTTGGAGGGGGTGTCGCTAGGATTCGCCCCCAGCAATGTCCTTGTGTAGCCCCTTCCATTCTGGCCTGTGGCCTTCCCCAGGCAGATGGTGACCACGCATGGACTCAGCGGCCGGGGGAGGTCATCGGAGAAATCGGGCATGTGCCTGGGGTTACTGAAACAACGCTGGTTGTAAACCCCACATCTGACGAAGGGCCCTGAGCTGGTAACGGAGAAGTCAAGACTATAGAAAATGACACAAACTGCAGGACAGGGTCTTCGAGGAAGGATGAAACCTGAGCGATGGAGTGAAGAAGACGGCAGCTACTTGCAGTTGAGTGAAAGCACAAGACGAGAGGGAGCACTGAGATGCACATAAATCAGAGAGACTAATAGGAAACTAAAAGCAAAGACTCTAAATTCCCTCTTTGTAACAGGGTCGTCCCAGGAAAAGGGGAAGTTCCAAAATCCTGGTTCTGCCCTAAGTGGGTGGAGCTGAGGAGGAAAAGGAGATTTTCTGCAGAGAAGAGAGAAGGAAGAAAGGAAGATGGAGAACAGCAAGGAGACCTGGAGGAGGCACGTGAATCAGAGGGACATGTGAAGAAACTGTGCTTACTTTTTGGTCTTGGACTCGTTAAAACAGATGTGGGTGAGAGACCCTTGGAAGGTTCACAATGGCAGCTTTCATCTTGATTTTGATTTTGCTCTTTTCCTTCCAGATTTGTCTGACTCTTTCTGACCCTTTTCTATGGGTCTCTACTGAAAGGTGCTTTAAACATGTGGCAGGTTTTTGGGTCTTGCTTTGGGTCAATCCTATTTGGCTGGACTTTTACCCTCAAGGAGATGGGTAACTTTGGATGCTTAACTTAGTAACTATATTCTTTGTTCTTTCTTTATTGTACCCTAGTTGTATTAAAGTTCCTTTTCATTAAAGGTTTTATGTGTTTGTCTTAATGCGGCGGATGGCAGAACCCATTCAGAGAGGGCAGGCTTGGGGGTTCTGGAGTGCTCCTCTCCCTGCCCTGTAACATCTTCACCAGGCAAAGATTCAGAAATCGTCGCCTGTGACAACCTCACCTTTTATTCCTTGGAAGAAACATTTGGAAAGTAAAATACCCCAAGACAACATCCCCCAAAAGTGGCCTCTTTGCTGGACACCCCCCAAAAACCCAGAAAACCCTAAGTAAAAATACCCCATAGGCATTCTGTGTACGCCTTTCCTGGACACTCTGTGGGCACAGGGTCAGCGGGTAGTCAGAGCCGATCTCGGTGACTCCCCAGTACCTGCAGAGCGGCCAGAAGTCAGGTGTGTTGAATGTGTTAGAAAATCATCATGTTTGTTTATAAGATAAACATTTAATTGACTGTAGGTCTTACTGATGATTTACATTGATGCAGATGATGGGCACTAAGACCTCCGCAGAGGCACTAAATGTCTCTGCCTCAAGCGTGCAAAGCGCCTGACTATGAAAGGACAAAGTCCTGGCTTCGGGTGCCTGTCCTCCAGCCTTGGCTTCCTGTGAACCACCAGTGTTCAGGTCACAGGGAGGAGCTGGGGCTGAGCAGAGGCTGCACCCACCAGTGCCCCTGCAGAGAAGGCATGTGAGAGCTGCCCGCAGCCAGTCTATCACCCCTTTCTTCATTCTCCAACTCCGCATCTCCCATTGAGCTAATGCACCCCTTTCAGGCGAAACTGGTTCTCAGCATGCCAACCCCAGTGTAGACACACGGGTTCCCATGACTGTCCAGCAGATACACAGCCTTCCTGCTCATCTCAGCCTGCCCCCATGTATACCCTCCACAGCCCCAGCTCATCCCTCGGCACCTGCCCTGTGACCTGGGCTGGGACACGTGTCTCCTCCCTGCCGAGCATAAACCAACACGGCTAAGAAAAGGAAGCACAGGGTTGCTTGGCCAATACCCCACTAAAATCAAAGAAAGGTGATAGGCACCCCTGGAAGCCAGCACTGGGAGAGACGGTTGAAAGGGGCCCCTTAGAACGATGCAGTGATGACCCAGGGGAAGAGGACCTGGCCCCGGTGCAGATCAGAGCCTCTGGGTCGGAGACACAGGGTGGGATTGACAAAGATGAAGAGCGAAGGGCGATGCCGAAGCTGCAGGCTGGGGAGATTCAGGGGACACTGGCGCTGTAGCTGGAAGGAACTGACTTAGAGAAAGTTTGGGGTGGGGGAGGGGGTAGAAAGGCTTCTATTGGAGTGTCCTAAAGTTGTGGACCCACGGGGCACTCAGGAGGAGACTAGAGTTAGGAGGGATTTGGTTTAGGTAATGCAGGAATCCAGTCGTACTTTGGGCTATGTTGACTGAGGTTGAGCTATAAGCGAGAGGCAATCGTGGAATAACAAGGAGGAACTAGGTTCCTGCTCACCAGCTGGTACCTGAATAATTGGTTCTCAATGCGTGTGATTTTTAGGACCTGGGTACAATATTTAAAAAAAAGGTAAATCACACCATAAGGAAACCAGTATTCTGTTCAAAATCTTTAAAATAAATCTTTGTCAAAATATCCATGCTAAAAACACAGATGTCAATCCACTTGAATTAGGGGTTTTTTAAAGATTTATTTATTTATGCATACAAGAACTGGGGTACAGGCCAGAGGTGCAGGGGGTGAGAGGTATCACCAGAGACAGAGCGGGGAGCAGAACAGGCAGATTGACTGAAATCCACTGCTGAGGGGAGCAGTGGGCGAGGCAGGAGAGGGCTGCTATGCCTGAATTAGGTTATTACCAGCCCACACTAGCATCTCCCCACTTGCAGACCCACAGGACTCCCTAGAGTATGAGTGAGGGGAGGCTCCGGAACTTTGACCACCTCACCTGGCACCGGGGGGCCGGGTCATGGATCTTCCAGAGAGCTTGGCTTGAGAGCTAGATCACTTTTGTCAAGGAAGAAAATTTAGAGAGTGCAAGGATCATAACTCTTATCCCCTACAGTGAAAATGCCTTGCTGATGATTTAAGGATGCTGGCTGGCGCTATGCAGCCTGGGTAATTATAAAGAATACCCCACTGCGGAATAGCACTCCACAGGTGTGTAAATCTTCTGTCTCTCGTCCTATTTCAGCTCATCCCACACATCACAGGCGCGCTGTCCAGAGAACAGAGGAGAGACTTCAGCACATGCTAGCCGACGGAATCTCTGATTTCACAGCACCTCCTGCAGCGCTGGCCACATGAGGCAGACGTCCTTACTTAGCCTTATCCAGAACGGGTGCAGGACGCCAAGATCTAGAGCCAAGCTGTAGCCCACTCGGCCGCACACATGGGTACAGCGCCAGGAGTTCCACGATGGATCGAGACCCAGGCAGAGTTAGGGCCATGGGCGGTGTAACAGGGTGGTCCCCCCAAAAGTAGGGTGGAGCTGAGCAGGGATAAAATGCTGGAGAATGGAAATATAAAAGCAAAAGGGCGGGGGGGGAAGCAGGATAAAGAGTAGCAAAAAAACATGGAGAAGGCACGTGGAGCAGAGGGACATATAAAAAAAAACTGCACTTGCTTCTTGGTCTTAACCTAGTTAAAACAGATGTGGGTGAAAAACCTGTAAAAAGCTTAATAATGGCAGCTTTCGTCTTAATTTTAATTTTGCTCTTTTCCTCCCAAATTTGTCTCTTTCTTACCCTTTTCTATAATAAGTCTCTTTAAACTTGTGGCAGGCTTTTGGGCCTTACTTTAAGCCAATCCTATTTAACTCAACTTTTACGGTCAAAAAAATAAATAACTTTAAATACTTAACTTAATAACTATATTCTTTATCTTTTCTATATTATTCCCTAAAGTTCCTTTTTCATTAAAGGCCTTATTTATTTGTCTTAATGTGACGAATAACAAAACCCATTTAGAGAGAGGAAATTTAAAATTTCTGGAGTGCCCCCTCCCTGCCCTGTATCAGGTGGGTTTCCTTCTCATTGCAAGCAGAGAGAGGATGCCCTGCATCCGGCACTTCTCCCGTCACCAGCCCTTTCAGGATTCTCTTGAAAAAGGCCCCCCCGAGAGCTTGTCCCTTCTCTGGAATGATGGCACTCAAGGGCCTTCTGGAAACTTCTTTATCCCATTGTCACTGAGTCCCAGAGCTTACCTGGAGACAAAATATTGCAGACCGTGCTAGACCTGGGTATAGGGACTCAAAAGTCATTTACAGAGGAACGAGTGAATGAGCGAATCAGATACTCTTCATTCAGTGTACATCTAGAATAAATCACACTACTCCGACATCTTGATACTTTTCATCCTAGCCCTGCTCATAGTTTCAGTTTGCCACGAGACCACATGGACAATATGGGTGCAAGCTGCCCCCAGTCTGCATGCTTCATGCTGGTCCCCTGTCTTATCTTACAATCGATAATAGCAGACAACCTCATGCTGCTGTGGTATCGAGGGGACAAGGAGCTAGACCTCTGCCTGGAGACAGCTTCCAAAAAGCCTCCAGTAGTTATTCTTTAAAATGCATGTAGCAGGCCTCCCTGGTGGCACAGCGGGTTGAGCTCCACACTGTGAAGCATCCACAGCACAGCAGCTCAAATTCAATCCCCACTCAGGGAGGGGACCCACATGGCGCAGCAGACCTCTTCTGTCTCACCCAGTGCTCCCCTCAGCAGTGTGTTTCAGTTGATTTGTCTGTTCTGCTCCCTATCCTGTCTCTGATGAATCCTCTCACCTCCCAAGACTCTGGCCTGTACCCAGCTCTTGTATGCATAAATAAATAAATCTTTCAAAATAAATAAATAAAATGCATGTAACAAAGCAAGTGTTCAGCAAAGTGTCACTGGGCCAGGGCTGGTGGGGTCCAGATGGTTCATTGTCCTACGGGTTCAGGGTGTGAAATAAACCTTACAGGAAGTTTTCCTGAACTGGGAAGACTTGCACTGAACACTGACAGGTGGGTAGACACACAAATCTAGTCTCTCCAGGATTTCCCGAAGGACACAAAGCCAGAAAATGTTAGTAGGCAGGTCCCACTGGCTGAAGGTAGAAAGAAGCATGGACATCACCTCCTGGACCAGTTTTGGTGAACAGGGCCAGTTCTGCCCCTCTGGGTTTCTGCACAGCCATTAGCTAAGAACAGTTTAATGGTCGGTTAAAAATCAGAAGAATCTTGATGTGCAAAAACAAAATGAAATTCCCATCATGCTCCCACTTCCCAGCTGCTTTGATGCTGCAAGCACAACATTGTGCAATTGTCAGAGAATCCACAGGCCAGCTGCGCCAAACACATCTACTCTCTGGCCCTTGACAGAAATAGCTGCCCGGCCCCCAGCTTGGAGGAGGAAAACCCTTCTAGGAACAGGGAGCCCTGGGCCCACAAAGGTCTAGAGCCAAGAACCAGACCTGCACGGGGTCCATAAGAGCTTGTGTGGAATGAACACTTTGCAATGTAAGCTCTATGGAAATTAAGTTCCAGGGACTGATAAAGGCCCCATGTGGGGGAAAAGGGCTGACGCCCACAGACAGCTCTCTGAGATGCAGAAGAGCCTCAAGTATTCATAGTACATTTCGAATCTGTGAAAAAATCTGCAGTTTATCTACCCCATATTGATTCCACTCCACCCTTCACCCAATGGGGCGATTATGCCTTGATGTGGAATTTGGGGAGCACTGGACCCCTCATGTGCAAACGGTGATGAGTAACAGTCCCCAAAAGCTCACCGGGTTATTCAAAACTTCAACCCCGGGTCTCCCTGGTGGTGCAGGGGTTGAGAGCCTCACTGTGGGGCCTCCACAGTCACTGCAGCCCGGGTTTGATCCCCGGCCAGGGAGGGGACCCACAGGGCACAGCAGACCTCTCCTGCCTCCCCTGCTGCTCCCATCAGCTATGATTTCAGTCGATCTGCCTGTTCTGCTCCCCACTCTGTCTCTGGTGACTCCTCTCACAAACCCCCCCACCTCTGGCCTGTACCCCAGCTCTTGTATGCATAAAGTCTTAAAAAAAAAAAAACTTCAACCCCAAGGGACAGCTCTGCAGAGAATCCATCATCTCCAAAGGCGTGTCCAGATACTAACAGGGCGCCGCATATCCTCTGCAACTTGATGACCTGGAGGAAGTCAGCTCCTGGCAGAGCGGCCAGCGCTGGAAGCCACGCAGCCCACGGGGGTCTGGCTGCCAACGTGAAGCAAATCACCAGGGCTTCACACAGAAGACACCACGGTAGCAGGTTATCTAGCTGCACAGCCTCTGAGCAGCAGGCCCCCTTGCAGGGATAAACAGCCTTCAAGGGAGGAGCAGTGCCTGGAGGTAGAGTTATGCAAAATCCTTCTCTTTGTGTCTGTTCCCACTGGGGGACTGTGGAGGCTGCTGGAATTACCTCACTGGAGAGGTCTCTAGTTTGGGATGGTTCCTAAAACTGTGGCTTCTTTTCTGGATTCTGATTCATGGGCAGAGGTGCTGACAGATCAGGGAGTGGGTGAGGAAGGGAACGGCCCCACTGCCAGGAGCATTTCCCGGGTGTCTCAGCTAAGACCTGCTGGTTTCCAAAGCAGAGTCCGTGTTTCCTTTTTTTCTTTTTTTTAAGATTTTATTGATGCATACAAGAGCTGTGGCACAGGCCAGAGGTGCTGAGCTGAGAAGATTCACCAGAGACAGAGGGGGGAGCAGAACAGGCAGATCGACTGAAACACACTGCTGATGAGAGCAGCAGGAGGCAGGAGAGGTCTGCTGTGCCCTGTGGGTCCCTCCCTGGCCAGGGATCGAACCCGCGATGCAGTGGCTGTGGAAGCCCCACAGTGCAGCACTCAATCCCTTGCGCCACCAGGGAGGCCCGCCTCCATGTTTCTTGATGAATATTGGGTGAAGTCACCTGCCAGCCGTTGTCCCAGCCAGTGCTGGTAACAGCCGCTGTGTGCAGGGAGCGTGGGGATCAAAAGGTCTGGGGGGCGCACACAGGATGTCAGGGGGCTCCATGGTGGCTAATGACTGCCTGCAGCCACATCCCGCGAATTCTATGCAATCAGTGATTTCCTCCAAGAGTTTTGCTTTGTCAATAAAGCAAAGATCTGAAAACACAACTGTTCTTGTGAAAGAAAAATGAAAATAGAAGCCACATTTATTTTAGGGCCTTTGAGGTCTGCCTGAATTCTTCAACATGTGTTTGTCTGTGTGGGTGGGACTTCTCAAAATGCCAGTGTGAAGCAAGCCCAGTAAAAGTAGGATTTACTTCTCCGGCTTCACCGCCATCAACACAGACAGTCCCTGAAGAAAACCCTCGATCTAAATTCCCAGGAAGTGGTAACCCTAAAGTGACTCTTTGGGTGACTTCTGATGTTTATAGCTGATGACTAAGATTTTTTACTTTTTTAAAAAGATTCATTTATTTATGCATATATGAGCTGGGGTACAGGTCAGAGGTGTGGGGGTGAGAGGAGTCACCAGAGACAATGGGGAGCAGAACAGGCAGATCGACTGAAACACACTGCTGAGGGGAGCAGCAGGAAGACAGGAGAGGTCTGCTGCACCATGTGGGTCACCTCCCTGACTGGTATCGAACTTGTGCTGCAGGGGCTACTCTTTGCTTCATAGTGCGGTAGTTAACCCACTAGGCCACCAGAGAGGCCTTAAGATTTTTTTAAATGGAGCAAATTGTGTTGCTACAAAGAAACCATCTGTTGCTTGTCTTTCCTTTAACTGCTGGTTCTTCACAGGGACTATGGGGCAAGAAGCCAAGCCGCTGCCAGGAAGGGGGGAAGGGATTAAAGGTGATAAAACTTACTAGACAAAATGTGTCATCTAGAGGTTATCCTTTTATCAGCCTGCATATAAAATCACATACTGGGTCCTGAGATACCCAAGGAAAATGAGCTTCAGAAGATTCTAGAAGAAAACAGGGAGTGTGTGCACTGTCCTCTGGGAGCCTCCTTCCAGGATGGACACTGATGTCACAGGCTTCCAGCTGTGATCTGGGAGTGACCCATGGAGAGCGCTGACCATGAAGCCACATGTTCCCTGGACAGTGACTCCGGCACTAGGAGGAGTGGGGTCGGATGAGACACTCAGCTGGTAGAGCAGCAAGTCTGGCCTGTCTGCTCTGTGAATGTGCAGTCCAAGGACACGGCTGAGCAGTGTGGGCAGCCGGCGCTGTCTGCAGAACAGCCTCACACAGTGGGCAAGCTGCAGCCAGATGCCCAGGGGCCAAGGAGCTCAGGGCCATTGTCACAGGCCTGGCAGTGGAGAGGCCGCTTACTGCTACTTGCCGGTGCTCACCTCGCTGTGAAGAGGCAGCTAGCTGGACATGAAGTGCTAAGGTGGCCTCTGTAGGGCAGTACACCCCAGGCTCCTGTCTTCCAGATTGCTCGCTGCCTGATTAAAGTGCACCTTCAATATTCATTTCCTGTGTCTTCTTTATTGGCATTTGGTGGTGACAGGGAGATCCGGTCTCCGGTTACACGGTCAGGATGGTAAGTTGGGGAAGCTGCTGGGACCCAGACACCTCTGGAGACCTGCACCCCGTGCCCAGCCCAGGATGTGGTCTGCACCACGTTGTCGCCACAAGGGGAGGGCATGCTGCGGGGAGAGGACGCTGTGCAGTGGGGGCCGGAACTCAGGCGCCCCGGGAGCTCCGGTGTTAGACTGAGGGGCCGTCTAGTCCTCCCACACACTTCTAAGTACAGTGAGCAGGTGAATTATACTTTTTGAGCCATTTGGCGTAAGTTACAAAGAAGAGTCCTAGAGAAAAGAGGAGCCAAAAACATGAGCCTCACAGGGAAGACCGACGGGGTGCTGGGGAAGCTCCGGGTCAGTTCAGATGCACCGTGCAGTCTACTGGAAAAGAAAGCAAAGACACTGACGAGTAACGAGCCCGAACTGTATCTGTTTGAAAGTCTCTGCCGTCTGGAATCGCTTGTTTGTGTATAACTCCTCCTTCTGCCATCAGACCAACACTTACACACCCAGGACACCTGTGCCCTGCCTGTGCGCCCCGAGGCTGGGACCCCTGTATTTGCGGGACCCCTTAGTTAACCCCCTCACACAGGGTGACCACCCAGGAGCTTCATGTCCCCCTTGGCCCTGTTCTCAGGAGGAGATGAAAGTCACCGCAGAAGCGTGTGTGCTCACTTGGTGGCTTGTGTCCAGACGAGCTGGTTTATGTGGTTTATGTCATGGAGATGCATGCAGCGGAGGTCATTCTGTGCTTGACTGAGGCTCCTGGCTGTGCGAGGGCAGCACCCAGCGGCAAAGCCTGGACAAGAATGGAGGGGCGGAATGTCATGGGCCGGACCTTGCCTCCTGCTCCGTCAGCCTCACTCCGCTCAGGTCTCCTCGCTGCTGCAGGGCCAGGCCACCTGCAGAAAACTGCCCCTGTGAATACAAACCCCCAAGAGAGAGTGAGATGCTTCTTTTCTTTTCTTTTGTGTTCCAGACCAATTTACCACTTTACTTTGAGCTCTAGCTGCGCCAGAGAGGAACAAGGAAGGGGAAGCAGAGACAGGATGCAGGTAAGTGGGCCTGGGCATTTGCCTTTGCAGCAGAAGATGCTGGCATTTCAGCAGGTGCCCTGGTCTGACTTAGGCTTTAGCAGGAGCGCTGCTCTGGTGGTGTCAGAATAAACGGGAACCAAGGACAGAGTTGGGTGGCCGGGGCGAAAGAGGGAACAGACGACAATGATCCCACAAGGGGTGTTAAGGTGGTGGACCACGGTGGCGGCAGAGAGGGGAGAGGACCTGCAGGTCCTGATAAGCCAACAGGAGGAAGTATGCACCCCCATATGCAGGTCCCTGCCACAGCTCTGCTCACGCCCCCTTCTGCGGAACTCAGACACCCCGAGAGTCACTTGTCCCTGCTGCTCTGCCCAGCAGCCCAGCAGAAGGAGGCCTTGGCCCCCCGAGAGCCCGAGTGGACTCCCCTCCCTGTGGGCACGGGGGTCACGCAGCCTCAGCTCTCTGCCTCCTCCTGGGCCCCTGCTAACCTCAGGCTGCTGGAAGTTGGGGTCAGCTCCAGCCTAGCGCTTGAACAGCATCTGACCTAAATAAGGCTTGTGAGTCGGCAGTCAGGGCATGAATGAAATCCTGCCTTTGTCCCAGCCTTGGAATGAACTGAATTCCTCCTTGCTCATTGCAAAACCCAGTCACCCAACTGACATCGACGAAGTAAAAGGGTCGCCCATTTTTCAGCTTTGACCACCATAGGAGGCTTTTGTATTTTTGCTGACTTTTCTCTAACTTTTAAAAACCAGTTTCTCCTCTTTTTATTTAAGGAACCTCCTTGGTGGTGCAAGGGGTTAAGCACCGCACTCTGAAGCATCTGCAGCCACAGCAGCACTAGTTGGACCCCAGGCCAGGGAGCTGACCCACATGGCACCAAAGACCTCTCCTGCCTCGCCCGCTGCTCCCCTCAGCAGTGTGTTTCAGTTCATCTGCCTGTTCTGCTCCGTACTCTGTCTCTGGTGAATCCTCTCACCCCCTATACCTCTGGCCTACACCCCAGTTCTTGTATGCAAAAAGAAATCTTTTTTAAAAAAACTGCCTCCTACTTTTTGCATATTTACTTTCCTCTTTAAAGCATTTGCTCAATAACTGGAAAAGAACTTTGCATTTGGTGAAGAACAAAGGAAACTTTTTCCAAAGCTTTGCTTATTCAAACAAATACAGAGCTGTGAATTCCCCCCAAGGGATGTGGGGGTTCCCCTACTTGTGTTTGCCTTCTACTCAGTCCTCTTCCTACCAACCACCCTGGGGTGTCAGAGAAGTCACTACCACACAGAGAGGCCTTCACAGCCAGCTCTGGGTGCTTCTGGTGGAATGGAAAAGTGAGAGCGAAATGACAGAAAAATGCATTTTTCTCGTTTTTATTTTGATTGCTTAACACGTTGAGGAAGGAAGTGTTTCTTCCCCTTATAAAGAAGATCGCATAAAAAAAGCAAATAGCTTATATAAAACAAGGGGGCCTCCCTGGTGGTGCAAGGGGTTAATTCTCATCACCATGAAGCATCCACAGCCACTGCAGCACAAGTTCGATCCCCGGCCAGGGAGGGGACCCACATGGCGCAGCAGACCTCTCCTGCATCTCTCACTGCTCCCCGCAGCAGTGTGTTTCAGTAGATCTGCCTGCTCTGCTCCCCACTCTGTCTCTGGTGCATCTTCCACACTCTGTACCTCTGGCCTGTGCCCTAGTTCTTGTATGCATAAATAAATAAATCATAAAAAAAAAACAACAACAGAAAACTCCTTGAAGGAAACCAAAAACCATGATTTTAAACAGTAGCACCTTCCAGATGCTGGGAAATTCCTATGTGGGCAAAATGGTTTTCTCAGCCATTCCCTTGGGAAGTTTATAAACTGGGTCATGGGTGGACCTGGCTTTGTCTACAAGGACTCAGGACTCAGGGCAGCCACAAGCACATTGCACAAGATTGTAGATCTCAGTGACAGGGACCCTTCTGGCCAAGGAGAGAGGATGTTCTAGAACTCTGGGTCTTCTTTCCTGCTGGTTCTTGGTGTAACCTTCCTAGAGCAACAGTTGCAACATTGGCTGGGCTGATACTTTCTCTGGGCCTCAGTATCAAGGCTGCAGTTGCTACCACAATCAGATGCACGCCCCTGAAGCTCTCAACTCCACCGCTGCCTCCTTGCCTGGTCCCCTGGACATACCCTTGCATTCTCGTTCCAGCGAGGGTTCTGCCCTGAGCAGCACTGTGGCCATCTCTGTCCACTCTCCACGAGTGAGACTCCACCTCCAACCCACCCTCCCCTCTGAAGCCCCTATCACCTCGTGTCCAGTCTGTCCTGTTCTAAGACTGTCAAAATGCACTCAGCATCAATCACTCCCTTTCTGGTCACCTTGGTCAGAAGCAACTCTGCCTCTTGGCCGTCAGATAAACGGTATTTTGCACCATATAGAGGTTCTGTGTCATCATCTGTTCAGTCTCCTTTATGAGATTTCAAACGTGTGGACACGTGACTTGTGAGAGGCCGGACAGACCGGGCTGTGAGTGGGTTACATGGCCAGTGCAGCTTCTATTGATGCTACACGCCACCAGCCCTGCCCTCAGCTGGCTGCACCCTGCATGGAAGGTAACGAATCAAAGTTACAGACAAAAGCACCCCAAAATACACTCTAGAAATCTGGCTTTAGAACTGAGGCCTCCAGTGGGGAAGGTGGGCAGGGGACCCTGGACAGTGGTGAGGACCTGGGGGTGCTGTGGTATGGGGACGTGCATCTGGAGAGGGTGAGCCTCCACCCCTGAATCACACACAGTATTGTCCACCAATAATACATGCATTGAAAAATGATACAGGAAAAAGAATAAAATGATAATAAAATTCGAATGTAGAAGTCTTATGAAAAGCGGACAATATGCAGATTGTTTAAAAGGAGGCACTTGGACAACTCTTACTTTCATGGAAAGCCTGAGAAAACCTGGACGTTTGCACGTCTGTGGACACCGAACCAGGCTGGGACCCACACAGAGGCCGGATGTCCAGATATCGGGTGCAGCCTGAAGGCACTCCCCAGACCTGGAAGGTCTGGGGAGCAGGTCCCAGCAGGAGCAGATCTAGAACATTCCATCAAGTGGATCGCAGTGCTGAGCTCTGTAATTTACCATGAGGGGCACTTACACCCACCAGTTGGGAGATCTGTGGTGAGAAAAACTCTCGTTCAAGTCTGAACAAATGGCAGCACACGTCCCAGAGAAGAACGTGAGCGGACACAGGGGGACAGACTGACCCTCCAGGTCTGGGCAGTGCCTTCTCCTCATCTTGGAAAGAAAAGTTTATTTTAGGAAAAAAAAGGATAAGACTCCCAGGTATATAGTACCTGGGAGGGCAAGACAGGGCAAGAAAGCTCTGGCATTTTTTTTTTTAAGCCACCATCTTATTTATTTATTTTTTAAGATTTATTTATTTATGCACACAAGAGCTGGGGTACAGGCCAGAGGTGCAGGGTGTGAGAGGATTCGCCAGAGACAGAGTGGTGAGCAGAACAGGCAGATGGACTGAAACACACTGCTGAGGGGAGCAGCGGGCGAGGCAGGAGAGGTCTGCTGCGCCATGTGTGTTCTACTGTGGTTTTTCAGAGGGGAGATGAAGGGCTCATGCTCTCCGGGGCCCCATCTTGGCATTCAGCAGTGGAGCAGTCCAAGGTAAGACCTGGAAACAACCTAAATGCCCAAAAACAGATGAGTGGATCGGGAAGCTGTGGTACATATACACAATGGAATACTACTCAGCAATCAGAAA
>JAGFMF010011778.1:46784-94181 GCA_019455555.1 Galemys pyrenaicus
TTTCTGATTGCTGAGTAGTATTCCATTGTGTATATGTACCACAGCTTCCCGATCCACTCATCTGTTTTTGGGCATTTAGGTTGTTTCCAGGTCTTACCTTGGACTGCTCCACTGCTGAATGCCAAGATGGGGCCCCGGAGAGCATGAGCCCTTCATCTCCCCTCTGAAAAACCACAGTAGAACACACATGGCGCAGCAGACCTCTCCTGCCTCGCCCGCTGCTCCCCTCAGCAGTGTGTTTCAGTCCATCTGCCTGTTCTGCTCACCACTCTGTCTCTGGCGAATCCTCTCACACCCTGCACCTCTGGCCTGTACCCCAGCTCTTGTGTGCATAAATAAATAAATCTTAAAAAATAAATAAATAAGATGGTGGCTTAAAAAAAAAAATGCCAGAGCTTTCTTGCCCTGTCTTGCCCTCCCAGGTACTATATACCTGGGAGTCTTATCCTTTTTTTTCCTAAAATAAACTTTTCTTTCCAAGATGAGGAGAAGGCACTGCCCAGACCTGGAGGGTCAGTCTGTCCCCCTGTGTCCGCTCACGTTCTTCTCTGGGACGTGTGCTGCCATTTGTTCAGACTTGAACGAGAGTTTTTCTCACCACAGATCTCCCAACTGGTGGGTGTAAGTGCCCCTCATGGTAAATTACAGAGCTCAGCACTGCGATCCACTTGATGGAATGTTCTAGATCTGCTCCTGCTGGGACCTGTGTTGTGATTTGATTTTTTATTGTTATTATTCTTTTTCTTGATCCCTTATTTAGTTCCCTTATATTCCTCCTAAAAGTGAAGCCATTCGATATTCTTCTTCTGCCTTCTGACTTATTTCACTAAGTATCATCCCTTCTAGCTCTGTCCATGTTTCTACAAATGACTCTAGTTTATCTTTTTGATTGCTGAATAGTATTCCATCATGTATATATATCACATCTTCTTGATCCAATCATCTATTTTTGGGCATTTGGGTTGTTTCCAAGTCTTGCCAATTATAAATAGTGCTACAATGAACATAGGGGTACAGGTGTTCTTTTGAATAAGTGTTTTAGAAAGGAACAAATTATTAGAAACATACAGCATCCCTGGGCTGACTCAGGAAGAAACAATAAACCTTAACAGACCTGTCAAGAGTAAGGAAATTGAAACAGTACTCAAAAAACAAAAATCTATGGCTAGATGACTTCTCTAGTGAATTATACCAAACTTCTGAAGAATTAATATCTATCCTACTCAAGCTCTTCCATAAACAATGAAAAGGAGAGACCCTTTCCAAAGATATTTTATGAAATGTAGACGCTCATGCCCCTACCTAGACCTCCTACATCAGAATCTGCATTGTAACAAATTTCCCAGAAGATTTAGATCCACAATATAGTTGGAAAATTGTAAGCATTGCAATGATTCTTCTTTAAAGACCTTCCAGGGGCCTCTCTGGTGGCACAAGAGGTTAAGGCGCAGCACTGTGAAGCATCCACAGCCACTGCAGCATGAGTTTGATTCCCGGCCAGAGAGCTGACCCTCATGGTGCAGCAGACCTCTCCTACTTCGCCCACTGCTCCCCTCAGCAGTGTATTTCAGTCGATCTGCCTGTTCTGCTCCCCACTCTGTCTCTGGTGAATCCTTTCACCTCTGCACCTCTGGCCTGTACCCCAATTCTTGTATGCATAAATAAATAAAACTTTTTTAAACATTAAAAAAAGAGTTCTTCCAGGTCTAAAATTTTAGTGCTGAACTGGATAGAAGAATACATGGAAATTAACTGAGATTTAAGGGGTGGGGGGGGTGGAATGTAAAATCAAGTCTTTGCCTCATTTTATCTTCCCACCACTATCCTCTCACCCTTGGCCACTCTAAATTTTTCCCTTTTATCCTCAAGCCCAATCGTGTTTGCTTGCCCACCATATTGTTTGATTCATCTAATTTCTCAGGATAAATTAGCTGGTGACTTTCAGTTTTGCTTAACCATCATCTTTAACAAGTGATGTTCAAAGACTTTGAAGACTCAAGAAATAAATCAAGTGGAAATTATATACTGTCTCGAATTCACAATGATTCTCTATAAAAACCAAAACACAGATTATAATATACATTTCCTCATGTCCTTTATCACTGGGCTCTCGCTCTCTCTCTCTCTGTCTCTCTCTGTCTCTGTCTCTGTGTGTGTCTCTCTCTCTGTCAAGTCTCTCTCATTAAACTAGATTACCTTGGGAGGTTCAACACTTGACATTATGACCCAAGTTTTCTGGAAATTGGCTCCAGAGACAAGGTTTTTATAAATGCAAGGGTGGACTTGGGTAAGAACTCTGTTAAACCTATAGAATAGTTTATAAGAAATGTTTTAAAAGGAAACATAGGCCTACAAAAGATTATATTCTTTGTTTGTGCAACTGACAGGTACTTACCTGCACAGGTAGCGATTCTTGCATTACATGCAAATAGGCTTAGAGATAATTTAAGAGCTCTAATCAGTGTACACTTTGAAAAACTTTGATCCCCAAGGAGGAAAACAGACGTCATCAATAAACTTGGTTCTGACTTGCATTAGTCATGGATTCAGAGAATCATGATCAGATTCCAGTAAATACCTGTAGAACAGGGGGAGGGAGCAGGCGTCTAACATTTCAACACTGGAAACATGTGCGTGAGAAACTTTTTCATAAAGAGAAGATCAATCCCCCTTCTACTGACTGAAGACAAAATTAATTACTAGAGTTGGCAGGAGATAAATGGCTCCGATGTACAGAATTGTGTAATTATAGCAGCTACAGAGTTGGAGAGCAGCTCCTGAGTTGGAACCCCAAACCCAGCTCGGTGGCCTCCTCCAATTTGGGGAGGCCACCAGAGCAAGTACAACATCCCTGAGACCGGCCCCCAAAATTACACCTTGCCTGCTCCATGGTTGCCACGAAACCTAACCATCCTCTGGTTTGCAAAATGTGCACTGCACCATCGTTTGAAGTGTTGAAATCTCCAGAGAGTAAAATTTATTAGGGGTTAGTTGCTGCAATGGCAACAAAATTAATTCTGCCACAACACGCCCATGACCCACCCTTCCCTGAGGCTGCAGCCAGAGCCAGCTCTGGACCCATCGCTCAAATGTCACTGCGGCTTTGAGTGACACCGAGGGAAGCACGGCCACTTATCTCGCTCCCCAAGGGCTGGCCAGCAGAGGTTGAGAACTTGGGGGATGCTACAGCCCGGGCCAGCTGCCTCTGTGCAGGCCGTCACGCCGCTGTCAGCCAGACTGTGGAGGTTTCAGTTCTCCCTTTGAAGCCAAGAGGAAAGTTTTTAATCTCATCTTTAATTTTAATCCTTTAAAATATGTTAAGTGATTTACAAACGTACAAGTCAAACTTGGCAGAAGACTCCAAGAGTAGAAATGAAGTCTTTTCTTTTAACTCCTCCATCACAAGGGGGTTCAAAGCCAGCCACCCAGGCCCTGGGGAGCCCCACGGAGGCTCTGTCCGCCACGGCAGCATCCCCTGAGCCCCTGAACCCCTGGCCGGATGAGGGAAGCCCGAGGCAAGCGGCAAGGTCTGGAAGCTTTTCTAACCCAAAGGGCAGTACATCTGCTCGGAGTGGTTCACCGGGGCATGGGTCAATCATTCCTTACTCAGCACCGTTCTGAGTAGGGGAGACCTCAGATCACAAAGATCCCCGGTCCTCTCCTGCTTCCAGAGTCTGCCCCTCGGCTCAGCTCCCGCTTGCCGCCTCTGTAGGTTTTTCTGGGCTATGGCATTTGTGGTTCTCGAGAATCCAAGGCCACCTGAAACCAGACATGGCCCCACGTGCACCGGGCTTCACAAGGTCTGAGAGATGATGCTGGAAGATGCAGAAGGAGCGTCTGGGTACAAGGCCATAAGACCATTTCCATAAATGCAAATCACAGCCTTTTAACACAAAACCGCTATGAAACCTTCAGCACAAGGATACCGCTGAGGCTCCTGGGGGCTTTGCACAGCACATGAGGACGAGAAGAGAAGCCCCGTTCTCTGGAGCTCAGTCGTGGACGTCCCCAACCCCTCCCTCTGTGTTTTATAAAAATCACATTCAGGTTGGTCGAAAATGGGGCATGAAGTGAGCGGGGTTTTTTTTTAATGAGTTACATGGAAGAAAGAACAGCAACTAAGATTTTTGTGATTAATTTGATAGACTTCCAGTAGGAAGTGTTTAGTTTATCTGCGCATAGAAAATGAATATTAAAGTATTCATACCCCAAGGCAACCAGAAAATGTCGATAACAGCTGTTGGGCTAAAATGTGGTTTCATTATGCAGAGATTGGAATAAGCTTGTAATTATGAATTAAAGCTAGAGCATTTTAAAAAAAAAAAGTGAAAGAGGTTTTCTAACCCCAGTGCTCAAAATCCATCTTTTGTGAAGAAATCAAGACAGTCTTCACACCCGTTTCCTCAGTCAGATTTCAAGTGGTATCAGCAATAGCAGAGCATGCTTTCACTGACCTCAAAGAGAGATGTGCCACAGATAGTTCACAGGACTTGTTTAATGTGCTAATGTTATTTTACACAAAACAGGTTCAAACATCTTGTACTGAGTCCATATTCCAAGCCAACGAAACTCTACTTCAATATTTCTTTTAGACCTAAACACAGAGCTTAATACAAGGAAACATGGTTTTAGAAAATGATTTTGGTTAATGACACAGATCATGAGTCTTTTTTTTACCCACCCATATTATTCTCTCTTGGACTCGCTACTACTACAAGGAAGAAAAAAGGCAGATAGAAGGTGTTCTGATGACAGTGTTTTCCTTATTTCAAAATTACTAAATCAGCAATATATTTTATCATTACATGTGTATATGGAAAAATAAGGTAATTCCTTTTTTGTTGTCCAAGGAGATGTCACAGAGAATTGTGACTTTAGTCAGGAGAGATTCATTTTAAGAAATGTAATTCCCCCCATGCATAGGTAATTAAATGGAGCAGGGTAAAACTCAAAATACAGCACTCCTCCCCCATCCATGGCTCCTTCACGACATTCTGTTAGAAGAAGAGATTATCACTGGAAAAAAAAAAGAATAAATGTGATTGAGTGGGATGAATAGTGACTGAAGCGGCCTTTGCATTAATGTGACACATTTCATTAAAAATTACAAAGCCTTTCAAAAATATTTTCTGAGATTAAGTGTTATTATCCTTTCTTAGAGATGAAGAAAATGAAACACAGGAATGATCGGACCTAAGATGAGCAGTTATTAAGTGTTACAGATAAAAAACGTGGGGGGAGGCGAGAAACTGGTTTCTATCTGCGCCACCTACTTTAGCAACAGGACGTGGGACCTGGTGTCAAAGATCATGTGCCGGGGCTCCCTCAGATTGTCCTTGACATCACGCTCTGCTGCTGGGAGGGGCTGAGGCTGTCAGAGATGGAGATAGAACCCCCCCAACTTCAAGATGCCTTCCAGACCTCTGTGGCCACTTAGAAGCCTGGCTTGGTACAGACACGGGCCTGGGAGCCCCCTGAGCAAAGGGAGATGCAATAGGCAAGACCCTCAGTCATTCAGAGAGGCCTGCTCCCCACAGTCTCACGGGGGCACAGCCAGGGCCCCCAGATCAGCTGGATCCCCGCTTCCCTGAGCAGATGCAGGAGAGAGACACCCTGACTCATGGGGCCAGTTAAGATCTGCTGGCCTTGGACCTCCCCGGTGGTGCAGTGTGTTGGGCAATGCACTGTGAAGATCTGCTGGCCTTGACACAGATCTGCTGATTCATGAGACAAAGATTAGAGTGAAAAGATCCTAGGGAGAAACTCCAGTGCTGGATTTTTTGTTTGGCTTTTTCTGACCCCTGGTTCTGTTTTTCTATATTCTGCATTAAGTGACAGCAGAATGAGGCTACTAGGAAGAGGAAAGAGAGAGGAGGAAGCACACACCATCATGCACCTGTCCTCTAGGGCACTCACCTGTGCTCCAGCATGCGCACCTGTGCTCCAGGACACTCACTTGTCTTCCAGGGTTCTCACCTGTCTTCCAGGGTGCTCACATGCCCTCCAGCACACTCACCTGTTCTCCAGCACACTCACCTGTCCTCTGGGGTACTCATGAGTCCTCCAGGGCACTCACCTGTCTTCCACTGTGCTCACCTGTCCTCCAGGGCTCTCACCTGTCCTCCAGTGTGCCACACCTCCCACACTCTCCTTGAGCTTTAATTGAGCCCCTTTGGGGGAAAGTAGTGTTTAAATATAACAATATAGTCAGAACCCTAAAATAATTTGATCTATAATAAATTCTTAAGCAAGGGAGGGAGGCCAGCCTGGGGACCTGGGAGGGACAGATTGTCAGGAACGAGTCACATTCACAAGAAGTTGGAGCTCGGTCCCCAGAGACCTTAAAAATAACCAGGCAGCCCTGCCAGCTCCCTGCACCTTGTCATTGGAGAGGGACACTGTGGTCTCCTCAGGCTTGATTAAATAAAATTGTTTTAAAAGTGGGCGGAGGGGTAGGGAGAGCCCCCAGATGAGAAGTCAGTTCAAGAAACGCCTGGGGCAGTGGGATCGGTGTGTTACATATAATGTGACTTCCTGGGCTTTTACATTTGATTCAAGTGTTATTTTTACATTTGATTCAGAGCATCTTGAAGAAGGTTAGACTCTAACTGGAAATAAAGCCTCAGTGATAGTTAGACAAAGAGTTTATTACACAATAATAAACAGTGAATAATTTAAAAGCGAGGCCTGAAACTCCAGACATTTCTGTACAGATTTTGCTCTGGGAACCGAGTCTTTGGGAACAATGAGTCACTGACGTGAAAATGGGGTTCCTCCGGTGGGAGGGGTTTCTGGGTCTGAGCTGTGCAGACCTGCTGATGCTAGAGGGAGGCACCACAAGTTTTCTCTCCCTTTCTATGAATGCCCAGCAAAGACAGAGTGCCCTTTGTCAAATCCTTTTCTCATTAAAAAAGTGCAGGTTGAGCACTGCATTGTGAAGCATCTGCTGCACAGCAACAAGAGTTCGATCCCCAGCCAGGGAGGAGGCCCACATGGCACAGTAGACTTCCCCTGCCTCGCCTGCTGCTCCCCTCAGCAGTGTGTTTCAGTCCATCTGCCTGTTCTGCTCCCCACTCTGCCTCTGGTGAATCCTCTCACCTCCCACACTCTGGCCTGTACTCCAGCTCTTGTGTGCATAAATAAATATATCTTCAAAAAATAGTAAGAAGGAAGGAAAGAATGGAGGGGGAGGGGAGGGAAGAGGAAAGAAGGAAGGAAGGGAGGGAGAGAGGGAGGGAGTGAGGAAGGAAGGAAGGAAAGGAAGGAAGGAAGGAAGGAAAGAAGGAAGGAAGGAAGGAAGGAAGGAAGGAAGGAAGGAAGGAAGGAAGGAAGGAAGGAAGGAAGGAAGGAAGGAATTCTTGTGATTCCAATGGGATATCAGACCTCACACGAAGCACCACAGCCACTTCCCATCTTCCAACACAGGACTCAATGCTTTTTATCTACAGGACTGAGAATTCAGCTGATCTTCTGAAGGATGCTGAAGCTTCCTGCAGTCTGTGGTTCATCATTTCTCTAAATTAAATTACAGAACAGCGCTTGGAGATGCTTCCCTTGACAGCAATCTAAATGCTTTGGATGACGGGACAGATCATGTTAAACGTCCAAAACCAAAGAAACAAAAGACCTCATTTCAGTGTCTCACAATAACTTCTAGAAAGTTCCATAAACTGTTCTAAAGGATTTGGAGATTTCACTGCTTTCATAAGTTTCTGCATCACAGAACAATTTTTACAGACATTCCAAATCTCAATGAGCTGTACAAGTTTAAGATTTGCTATGGGGCAGTCACTGTCAGCAGCTTGACTAAGAAGTCCATCAAAAACACATACCACCCACACCAGGGGAAATCCACACACATGAAATCCACCCTGTGATAAGGACATCATAATGTAGTTCTGTACCTACCGATGGCAACATTTTTTACCCCCATTGTGAGGGTACCCAGGAACCCCAAACAAATGGGGTGCATGCACTAAAAAGTGTTCCTCCATCTGCCCACCTCCCTTCTATGTTATGGAGCTTTACCTGACCTCTCAGGTAAAATCAAGGGAACCCTATTCCTGGGACCCAGTCCCAGAGGGCTGCCTGTAAGAAGGGACAGGGATCTAAGGGATCAGGAACATGGCACCTCCCCTACAAGTTCATCCATATCTCTAAGAAATGATCATCAAGAATGTAAAACATGTTAATTATTCACATTAATGAGCTTTCAGTACCACTCAGTTGTCCAAGGTATCCCATTGGGCTAGGGTATTTAAATTCTGCATTTTTTTTTCTTTGATCTCCATGATAAATTACTATAAAATCAATGTCTTAAGGCCTCCTACTTACACTCTAGCTTTTTGGAGTCACAAGTCTGGCATGGGTCTCGCTGGAATCCTACTTGATGTATTGGCAAAATTGACTGCTTTTCCGAATTCTAGAAGGAAATCTGTGTCTCTACCTTTCCCAAATTGTAGAACTTCTTGACTGACCCCATCCTCGGTCTTCCAAGTCAGCAACTGCAAATGGGCCCTTCTTAGGTGCCAGATGACCCCTCCTCATCAGAGTCCTGGTCACACATCAAGGCCACCCCGTTCCAGAGTCAGCAGGTGGCCAGTATCATCCCTCTTGGCCATGAAATAGCCCAGGTTCTGGGGGTCAAGTCCTGCACTTCTTTGGGGCGTTCACTCTATTTATCACACACCTTCCACATCTGAGTGCAGACTGGCTATAGATTGCCCTGTTCCTAGTGAACCTCAGCTCGCTAGGTCACCCCTGGAAAGTGTGAGTCCTACAGCAGGTAAGTGACTTCTAAGACAATTTCACTACCCACTTGGAAGCTGATTTTTCTGTAAGTTTTAGTATCTACTAAACTTTCTTTCAATATCCCTTGCAAAAATGCAGATGCAAAAAACGAACAAATGGATTTGTTGGAGTTAGATCCTTAATGCACAACAGAAAACACAAGTCAGTAGGATGTCGTGAACTTTCCGGAATCCTCCACCTTCATCTAGGGGATGAGAGCAAAAACCACCAATTTAAGTCCAGGCGTAAGTCCAGGCGTCTCCACCCAGCTCTGCAGGACTCTGCAGTCTGCAAATAAACCAGCTCCCTGCCTCCACTAACAACCAAAGTCCCAGAAAAGAAGACCTAAGCGATGGTGCCCTCCTCCTCTGCTCACATCAACACCCACGCTTCTCTAGCTGGACACAGCTCAAGAGTTCAAAGATCTAAATCTCTAGAAATAAAATTAAATCTGCACATCAATAAAGTTAACATCTTGCAAAAAAACAACTTTTAGACTGAAGGGTATACTAGAATTCACCTAATTTCCCTCATCCTAATTCAAATAATTCTCTGAGAACCAAACTGTGTCCATTTCTGCGTTTCCAATACCTGGATGTCCCAGCCTTATGTTCTTGTGCCTGCACGAGGCAGCTTATACCATGAGGCAAGCTTATACCTGTATAGCTGTGAGGTCTGAGTTGGTTTCTGTTAGTGAGAAGCCAGGAGAGAACTGAGAACTCTGGGGCCCCAGCCTGAGCTTGCACGGGGTGGGGAGTCAAGGGCAGGAGGCACAGGTGACCCTGAGCACACAGGGATGTGACTTTCCTCATCGTTGGACCATGGATTAGAAAATAAAACCAGAAGACTGCAGGGAACTTAATCAGCCCTCAGACTTACGCCATTGGCCCACATCACAAGTTTAATTTGGCCAAAGCTTTGTCCAGAAATGCAAATTGAAGCTGTGACTTACAGACTATAAATCTGAAATAGGAGTCAGAGCAGACGCACCCAAACCTGGTCCCCTGGGACCAACACCACCACTGAGAATTGCACGTTCGTCTCAAGTTGAAGGCCAGCCTTGCCTTGACTTCATTGCCGCAGTGTAACTGTGACCAAAGCCATTTGTGTTATTCAAAACAAACGGGAAATGCCAAGCTGTTTTCTCCCATCCAACCTTTCTTTGGAGAAGAATTCGGCAAGAACAAACGTATTTCTCATTCCTTATTGATCACGGCTTCTACTGATTATGGATAACAATTATATAAATTTGACAAGGTTCATCCCTTTTAGCTTGCGCCATTAAAAAATCAATTAGTCTCTGTTTTGTAGAACTATTATCTGTGTATACTATTGGATTGTTCTTTCTCATAAGCGTGTTTATGCCTTCTACCGCAGAATGTTGAGAATTTAATTACCTCCCCAAAAATTACTAAATCTTCAGAAGTATTTTACAAAATGTCATTCTTTACTTAATAAAGGACCAGTCCCATATTTCATGAGTTTCCATTCATCTGACAGAGCGGTGGTGTTTGTAATTGTGTCTATAAAGTCATCCGTCTTCTAGAACCATCTTTAGCTGAGCAAGCCCCAAAGCGTGGTCCATTCTGCTCAGATCTGATCAGCATCTTTATAGCTTATCAGCCTTGGGGTTCAATTTTGTTTTGGATGCTTTTATAAATGAGCACAATCAGTGTTGAATCTGTTCTCCCAGATTGCAAAGAGAAAAATCGAGAGAGGAACTTTAGTAGATTACTGTGTCATCGATAATAAAGGACAAGCACAAATGCACCTAACACAATCTCGGGGATGACTTTGTTGGGTATACATTTTCGGCTTGATTTCAGTAAAATTAGATGATTGCCTTAGTTATGATTATTTTTGAAGTTTTGCTCTCAGCAAGGCTAGCTGTTTGATCAATGTATGTAACAAAATCAATTTGTGAGGATACTATTTTTTTTCTTAAAAGGAAGGAAAGAGAAGTAGCAATAGATAGAAAGTGTGTGAATTATGTCAGACTTTTTTCATCTGAACAGGCATATGATGCCTTTTATACTTTTTAGTGGCTCAATTGAATCCAAGGCAGCTACAGAAATAGCAGCAGCCAAGAGGAAATCACACTTATTTTAATGATTTTTGCACTTATAAAATTTCTTCAGAAAAGAGCTCATAATATTATTCACCTCCCTGCGTGGCTTTTAAGCCAGTGAAACAATGAAAGTGTAATGTCCAGAGATAAGTTTTATTTCTTACATATGTTTATGGCCACCTTTTGCACTAGTCAGTGTGGATCAAAGAAAATGTTGTATCACTTAATATTTTAATAGAAGAAATATAATTTCCAAAAGACAAGATATCAGCTCTGCAAGAATATGTTTTGAACTTGTTAAGCTTCAGAGATACCAGGAGGTTGTCCAGGAAATACCAGGAGGTTGTCCAGGCGCTACACAAGGACACCTTTCCTCTGGAAATCCAGAAAGATAGCAACGTCACAGCGACTTCCGTCGTTCCAAGCTCTCTCTATGTGTGAGACACTGCTTCTGGCCACAGGAAAACACTTTGACCTCAAGAAGCCTTCAGCAACTTGCTATGGCCCCTTCCTACCTGCTTCTCCTGGGCTGGAGGTCTTGAAAATGTGCAGACGGTTACAGCCTTGTGGAAGGTTTCCTGCGTGTCTGTGGCCTTCACAAACAGCTCAAGGATGAACTCCTTGAATCGATCAAACATATATCCATGTGCATCAATGATACATTGTCCTACATCATGAAATCTGTTTATTTATGGACAGAGTGGGAGTTTATATTCCATGGATATAAATACATGAGCTAAATACTAGAAAGATAAATGGTACTAAATATTTTAACTTTCTTAGAAATTCTGCATTCTCTTCTATCACACTCTCACACTGCCCATCAAGGTTCCCGCACCTGCCTAATGAGGTGGAGATATTCTAAACCTGAGCAAATCCATGAATAAGTCCCATGCCTAACTGTTGAATGAGAGCATGTGTTCTTTGTACTTTTAATTTTTTTTTTCACTTTTGCCCCAGAATTTCAACAAGCAACTCACTTCACTTTATCCCTGAGATTAACCAACGTATTATAACCACAATGAAGTTAAGGGTCTTCCTTGTGTGTCAAGCTCCAGCACAATCACTGCCAAGACCTGAGTTCAATCCCTGGCCAGGGAGGGGACCCACAGGGTGCAGCAGACCTCTCCTGCCTCCCCGCTGCTCCCCTCAGCAGTGTATTTCAGTCAGTCTGCCTGTTCTGCTCACCACTGTCTCTGATGAATCCTCTCACCCCTCACACCTCTGGCCTGCACCCCAGTTCTTCTATGGATAAATAAATAAAATCTCATGATCACAAGGAGGTGATGATACAATTCCCTCTAATAAAAGCCGCTGCATCACCACAGCTGAGCATCAGATACCTCAATACTGATGATCTGTAGAGACAGTGGCCAGTGTCCCAAGCAAGTCAATAAAAGAGAATTTTAGATTGAAAATGTATGTGATCCTGCACCAGTTTCTACACACCAGAATCTGGACACACTGATGGTTTCATGTGTGAATATAATGGACACTCCTTTTGAAAGCTATTTTCTCAATTTTGAAGCATTTGAACGCTCGGATTGAAGCTGATAGAAGAGCAGATGCCCAAGGTTAAGGGTCTGGTCTGACACAAAACGTGCTCCAAAGAATAAATGGAGCCACCTGGTAGGAAGTCAAGTAAATTGCAAACTTCCTGCCAACACATTTGAGGGACGCTGGGACCTCCTCTTAGTGCACACACGTCAAGGAAGACACACGCGTTCAGATCAAACCCACTGCACCACCGGCTCCATGGGGGCAGGGCGGGCGCAGGAGGGAACTGGGAAAGGCCAGGGTGTGGCAGGGACTGAGGAAGGGGCAGGACGTCCCTCCCCACAGAAGAAGCTGAGGACAGCTGCCCGCTGCTGTCTGGACATGGAGGCAAAGAGAACCACCTTCTGGGGCCACCTTCTGCTGAGCCGTGCTGTTTGGGGGAGCTGCCTGTCTTGTCCCCACACTCATCAGAAAGAGCCACAGAGAGACATAAAAGGACTTGCTTGGGTCTTGGACCTGGAAGGCTGAAAAGAAGCATCCCACTAGGGAGAGCATCACACCTGTCAGGGGAGAGTGAGGAGAGGGAGAAAGGGGAGAAGGGGTAGGGGGAGAAAGGAGAAGAAGGGGAAGAGGAGAGGAGGGAGAGGAGGTTGAGGTTGAGGCTGAGGAGGAGGAGGAGGGAAAAAGAGCAAGAACAAGAAGAACAAAGAGTAGTAAGAGGAGGAGGTGGAGGGGAGGAGGGAGAAGAAGAGCAAGGACAAGAAGAACAAGGAGTAGTAATAGGAGCAGGGGGAAGGAGGGAGAGAAGGAGGAGGGGAGGAGGGAGAAGAAGAGCAGGAACAAGAAGAACAAGGAATAGTAAGTAGAGGAAAGAGAGGAGGAAGAGGAAGAGAAAAGAAATAATTGCACAAAAACACTTCCTTTCAAAATTCATACCAACCAAAATATCAAAACACATAAGGAAGACCTCTAATGCTCAGGCTGTCAAGCAAATTTATCAGTATGTAGAGACATCAATTCACCCTGGGAAAAATTAATATTTACAGTCTAACAAACATACTCCTAGGAAACATATTTAGGAGACTTAAAGAGATGAAAGAAGTCTTAACATTCCTTTACTAGAAAAAAAAAGATATGATGGAATAAAAAAATGTAGGCAGAAACAGGTGAGTATGAAAGTAGATGTTTTCAAATGCAAAGATAAAGGTTTCAGATGATGAAGATCTGAAGGTTAAAGGATTAAGTGATGAACTGAGCATTCACTGCACGCTGCTGGAAGGAGAGACTGCAGGGAGTGGGGAAGGTGCTGGTTCACTTACCGCACCAGCAGACAGGTCAGCAAATTTGAAGAATTTTGAGAAGACCATAGATGATAATAATCCAGAGCAAAAGAATGACATTAGCTCTGAAATCAGAAGTGCATTCAGAGTTTCAAGGAGAATAAGTGAATATAAATCTACTCCTAGAAATATTGTAGGGAAACCATGGAAAATCAGAGAGAAAACAAATCTTAAATGGGAGAAAAGATAAACTCCAACAAAACAGTCATTTGGCTCCTGATAGCAATGGCAGATGCAGAATGGTCTGGAATAGGACTTTGCAGTGCTGACAGCAAGCGATGGTCAGATGGGCTTCTATCTCAGCCTGACTGGAGAATCAGCCCAAAGAAGGCATTTTAGAGCTAAGAGGAAAGTTGTCACCCCAGATCCAAGTCTCTGGGGGTTCACAGAGTAAGTGAGCACAGAGGAAGAGGTGAACACCAAGAACAGAGGCTACAGCCCCAGCCAGCCAGCCAAGCGCCTGCCTGAAAACATCCTTGGAAAAGTAAGCGTGATGTTTGTTTCCATCTTTTAATTAAAAGGGAAAATGCTGAATAGCAACAAAAACGCAAGAAAGGATAGTCAAGATTGCTGAGGTCTTTCTTTTACGAAAGGTGATCAAAATTATTGAATCATTTTGTAATTTGTTAAAAGGCTTTAGAGTTAAGAGCGTGTGCTCGAAGGGAAGGCTAAACTGAGACCATAAACAAAACGTGAAAATAAAAAGAATGCCAATGCCACTGCAAAGCTCTACACACTACAGGAGAGGTGAAAGAAAATGAAGCAAGTTTTATCAGACATGAAGTGAAAACGATGGAGGGTGGAAGAGACAAAGAAAATGTAAATGGTAAGAATCCAGGGACTATCTGCAGCCACTGCAGCACAAGTTTCAATCCCCAGCCAGGGAGGGGACCCACATGGCGCAGCAGACCTCTCCTGCCTCGCCTGCTGCTCCCCTCAGCAGTGGATTTCTGTCAACCTGCCTGTTCTGCTCCCCACTCTGTCTCTGGTGAATCCTCTCATCCCTAGCACCTCTGGCCTGTACCCCAGCTCTTGTGTGCATAAATAAATAAATCTTTAAAAAATAAAAGAAAAATAAATGAATGGTAAGAATCCAAAGACACCAGTAATCAGGAATATTGTAAGCAAAAAAACCCAACTACTACCAGATGACCACATTGGAGTAAATATTTCCAATCCCAAATTAAAATAAAATGCAAAAGAAAGGTTAGGAAAAGATTTAGACAAATCTTAATTGTAATTCATTATGACAACTAACCAGTTCGAACATCTTTTTTAACTATATTATAAAATCACAGAAGCATAAATTAATGTCAAGAAAACAATCGTGTGAAATAAGTCATACTACATTTTACATTATTTTAAGAAATATATGACACTGTTGGGGGGATCACAATATTGAAACCAAAGTGTGCAATTTTGATAGCTTTCTCAGTAGAGGAAAATAGGAAGTAAGATATTTGCAAAGTAAAATTATGAATATTGATAACAATTTGCTGTGATAAAAATGTATCTATATAATTTATAATTAAATAAATTCTGATGTAACCAGAAATAAGCATTATTCTCAAGCTCGCAGGTTCAGAGTTCAGACCTTACAGAACACAAGACCACACAGGTCATAAATTAAGACATATATCCAGAAAACCTTATCATAAAAAGCATATTCTCTGATAAACAAAAGAGAATTTAGCAATGGAAAAAGAAAACCTTTCCCATATATTTGGGAATTGAAACAGACATGTTAAAACAACTCATTAGCTTAAAAAGAAAATAACAATGGAAACTATAAAACATTTCACAGCTGAAATAAAACCAAACAGTGAAAGTGCTTGTTACAAAACCACAAAATTCCACTAACCAGGCACCTACTGGTGTATTTATAACTTCTTTTAAAAACTATTTCTTTAAAAGTGGAAAAAAGAATGAAAAGTCAGAATACAGAGGGAGGGGGAAGTAATAAAAATTTTCCATTCAAACACTAGTGAGAGAACAGTAAAAAGGTAAAAGTGAAAGTCTTAGAGAAAAAAAAATAATAGATACTGCGCAAAGGCCGAATGGGCCGTGGACTGGAGCAGAGTGGCCGCTGCCACAGAGCAGGAGAGGATGGGAGGAGAGCCCTGACCGATGCTGTAGGCCACTGTGTGGCCATCGTGGGAGGCGATCTGGATTAACCTCAAAAAAAAAAAAAATAAATAAGGAACTATGGACCAGCTCTCCCAATTTGTAGCACCTGTGCAAGGAACGTGACTCCACCAACGCAACATTATTGCTCTGTGATGCTGAGGGCGCCATTGTTTACAACAGCCAGGAGGCGGACACAGCCTGAATGCCCATCAGGAAACTGGACCTGGAGGACAGGCCGTCCACCTCCGCGGAGCACCTGCAGCTGTGAGGGAGGACGTGATGCTGTCACTTCCAGAAAAGGGAAGGCGCGGGGGTAAGGACGAGCAAGCCAGACAGACAGACTCTGGATGTGCACATGGCAGACCATCCTAAAAAATACCTATAAAAATAGTAAACACCAATACGAAGGGGGGGAGGGGGTACAAGCGAGGGGAGGGAGGAAGGGTCCAGGGGGAACAAGGGATGCTGGGGGATAGGATGACATTGAAAACGCAAATACAAACGCTCAAAAATAAACTCAAGGGCATAGAAACCTTGCAAGCAGGTACCATCCGCAAAACCATAGACTCCGGCAGCGCGCCACACACACCAGCACGCAGAGCACGCTTCAGAATCCAAACTGGTTTCAAAAGGGCCTCATTTGCATCCTGAACTATGTGCTTTTTTGGGTGAATTCCCTGGTATTTAGCGTTTATAGTGTTTATTTTGTTAATGTGATTTCAATCGAGAGCTTTGACATAACTACAACCCAGATGGTTTTTAATGGACTCAAAATGACGGAAATCATAACTTATGGAATATTTTAATTGTGAAAAGTCCGTCTTTGAAGCTAGTGATTGGCCCTGAAAATGTCAGTGCCCTCATGGTTTTGTGAACTAATAGTGAATATTAACTAAAATACTTTTTAAAGCATAAACGCATCACAGAGTTGGCAATCGCGTGCTGTGTGGGGGCGGGGGTGTTTTTACAGCAAAGAGCAGCGCTTTTCTAGTGTTTTGTGGGTTTTTTTAAAAGATTTTATTTATGCATATAAGAGTTGGGGTACAGGCCAGAGACGCGGGGGGGTGAGAGAAGTCACCAGAGACAGAGTGGAGAGCAGAACACACAGATCCACTGAGGGAGGCAGCGGGGGAGGCAGGAGAGGTCTGCTGCACCATGTGGGTCCCCTCCCTGGCAGGGGATTGAACTCACTCTGTGGTGGCTGAGGAAGCCCCACCGCGCGGTGCTCAACCCCTTACCACCAGGGAGGCCAGATTTACTGGTGCTTTCTCCATTAAATAGGAAAACAACAGCTCTCCTCTCGATGTTTCTGGTTGGGAACGCTGGGTCGTCCCGGGTTGGGTCAAAACCAAGCCCAAGCTCAGGACTCAAATCTAATCTGCCATCTCTGCCACCGCCCGGCACAGCAGCCACTGGGAGGCGCGTGCCTGCCCTGACACCGGGCTCCCAAGGCTTCCTGCACCTACTCCTATCCCACAGCACACCCCAAGTCTAGCCACTTCCCTCATCTCCTCATCAGACCAGGCCCCCACCCTGGGAGAAAACACATCAGCACCACCAACCAGTGGAATTAGAAAGCCACCGAAGTAGTGGCTTGTGTGCCAGGGGAAATTAGCCATATTTTATTGACACACGTCAATAAAGACAGGTTTCTTTTCTGCCAGCTGCTCAACGTAGGCCTGTGGGCATTGCAATGTAGCTCCCCCTCCACGCCCACCCCCTGACCAGCCCCTGCAAACAGCGCCCTCCATCTTCTGCTGGCGGAAATGCAGCTGGAGTAGCTCCAAAGCTGCTGCCCCACCACCTGCTTCACGCTAGCCAGAGCTGAGACTCCTCGGTGTCAGCAGGGCGCGACCGCAGGGCTCTGCTGCCTCCCCACCGTGGGCGCCACTGGTCCAGCTAGCGGTCATCGTGCCTCCCCTTCCACTGGAGGTGACTATAGAAGACCTGAGACACGATAAAGAGAACAAGTCAGCGTTTGAGCCTTGCTTGGAGTGACTCTTCTTACGACGCAGCCGAGTCAACCAGCAGAGGGAACCCTGGTGACTTACTCTGAACGCTAGAGGCTGGCTGTGCGTCTAAAAGGGAGGTCTTGAAAACGAAAGAACGAGACTTTCATAAGAAGAAGTCAAATCCAAACCACAAGTCTCCACTAAATCCTCCTATGTGTGAGATGGAGCCGGGGAGCAACATGGTTTCCCAAAGCAGGAGTCTGGGAAGCAAGCTTCGCTGCAGAGACGCTGTCCGCTGGGCCAGCTCCTCAGCCCTGGGGATTTAGTGGACTTCTCCAGATGGACACAGCCGTTCTCTGCACCAGGTCACCGAATGGCCATGGCCTCTGTGTGTCCTTTCAGCAAAGACCTGCGGTTCTCAGCCCCTGTGCTCCGTTATCTCTGGGAAGCGCTTTATCTGCCCATCCTTTCTGGTCCCTTCGCCATTTTTATAGACGCCATCAATTATTTCAGTGAAGCAAAAACACTGCCAACTTTCCAGAATCCCTGGCCTGATTTTAACTACCAGCTTGGGGTTTTATTCAGTATGAGCATAAAAGTTATTATATTCTAATTGCTTGGGATTGTTACTACATTGAAATTTATTTTTGTTGGTTATTTCAAGAGAGTGTTAAAATGAGTTTAGTGACTTCATTCTGGTTTTCCCGATTGATTCTATTATTAGCCGGTAGGCGCCTGGGGGCTTTTGGCCTTGCTAAACATCTTGAACCATTTTTTAAACCGTTTGGGTTTGGCAAAACCTATTTTGCCAAGAACATACCCCTTAATTTTTAAAAACCATATGCATGTTAAGGAAAATGTAACCCACATGTTTCTGATTCCTCTCAACTAAACACATCAAAATATTTCATAAGAGCCTCTTGGTTTCCAAGAAGCTGCCTGAGCCTTCCTTGTAAGTGCTATTAAGTTATTTTCTTTTAAAACAGGAAGTTACTTCTGCCAAGGATAAAGTCTGTAGACAGCAACCTTTTCAAGAAACTCGTAAACGAGCTGGACATATTTTTGTTACTCTGGGGTATAGGAACTGAGTCGAAAGGTGGTGAAACACCAACACTAAAAACAAAAACAGAGAGGAGAAAAGCAATCCATAAACATGTTTAAATATGCGTAGGTCTTCTGAATCCTAGTACCTGGAATAATTGGGTCTAGATATTGGACACAAACACCTGTTTCAAAGGCATTTGCTGGACGCAAGAAAGATGGTTTTGTTTTTTTTTTTTAATTCTAGAGATGAGATTCTAGAATCTTTCTTGAATGTTTTCAACATGGTCCAAATTAACTGCCCCCAAAGGATTTGGGCACTTCCATCCAGTTGATTATCAGTTTAATATTTAGTGGATCAAGAAGTGGAGGAAGGGGGAAAGTAGGAAGAAGAGGAAAAGGAGGAGGAAGAGGAGAAGAGATGAGGAGGAAGAAAGGGAGGAGGAGGAAGAGAAGAAAGGAGAAGAGGAAGAGGAGGAGAGGGGAAGGAAGATGAGAAGGAAGAGGAAGCAGTTGTTTGATTGGAAAACACTTCCCAGCCCAGAGAGGGTGTGTCTGCTGGTGGGTGCACATGGTGAGTGGAAGCCCACCCAAGACCAGGGAGATGACATGGTACCTATGGGAGAGGACAGTCAGAAGAGCCAGCCCACGTGAGACTGACCCCAGAAATAGGCCCGAGTCTGTTACTCTCCTGATACTGGAAGAGAGTCTCGGAACAAACAGACACAATGGAGCGCCCGGGCAAGTGCTAAGACAGCAAGTGATGGGTCTGTCCAGAAGGCTCCATGATGTCAGCCTCGCCCTCATTCTTACATCTTAATCCCATACACACAGACACACCCCAAGGGACCCCTGTCGGTCAGTGTCCAGTGACAGACCCGTTCTCATGAGATGACCCAACAGGAGAATGGGAACTACCGGCTCTTTAAAAGAAGCAGACGCTTCATCATGGTCTAGGACCTGCTGATAAGGTGCAAAAGTCCAGAATTTTTTGTGGACATTGTCTTTCCTCTGCAGCTCTGGTTAGGGCGTGGATATGGAGGAGAGCTGCTGCAGATTAATGGGTGTGTAGATGGTCACCCCTTACTACGGCCCCTTCACAAGTACTGTGACTGGCTAAAGGAGAGGGGGTGAGGCAGGAGGAAGGGAGGGGGTAGGCAGGGAGAGGAAGAGAGGGAGGGGGAGGGAAAGAGGAGAGGGAGGGAGAGAAGAAGGGAGGGAGGAGGAGGAGAAAGGAGGAGGGGGAAGGGAAGAAAGGGAGGATGGAGGTAGGGAGTGGGGGAAGAAGAGGGAAGGAGAAGGGAAGGGGGAAGGGAGGAGAAGGGAGAGAAAGAGGGAGGGAGGAGGGAGAAAAGGATGAACAAGTCAAGAGGAGGAAAAAACCTAAACAACTTTAATTTTAAATATATTTTATAAATGGAATCATAACCGTAACCAACCCAAACAAGCTATTTAGAAAAGTTTGTTTGAAAAACCAAAAGATGTCATGCATAGGATTCTAACTGCCTGGGTTCCCTTTTCATATTTCACAATCTAGGTCTGGCCGGTTTCTTTTAACATTTACTCTCCCGTAATTTACCTTGAATTCAGCCTCTGGAGGAACGGAAGTTCAGCCAGTCCACTGCTGAGGAGATGGATGGAGCATTGTGAATGGGGCCAGTACCAACGCAACTACTTCTGGCTGGGAAAAGTTTTAAAAACTCAAATATTTACCACTGAATGATGAAATGGGCCATTTCATTTTTGAAACTTCAGAGTGACTTTGAAAAGCAAAAGTAGGGCCTCCCTGGTGGCACAGCAGGTTGAGAACCACACTGGGAAGCATCTGCAGCACAGCAGTGCGAGTTCGATCCCCGGTCAGGGAGGGGACTCACATGGGCCTCACCCGCTGCTCCCCTCAGCAGTGTACTTCTGTAGATCTGCCTGTTCTGCTCCCCACTCTGTCTCTGGTGAACCCTCTCACTTCGCATGACTCTGGCCTGTACCCCAGCTCTTGTGTACATGAATAAATATATCCTAAAAAAAAAGAAAGAAAGAAAGAAAAGCAAAAGTAGGAACTTGGGTTAGCTTTCTCACATTCAGGGAGGATTCAAAATCATCACTAATTAAACCGACTTAAATAATTAAGGCAAGCATTAAATAGACTCACATTTAAGTGAATTAGATTGAGATTTACATAATGAAAATTAAGAAAAACAGAAGCTTGAATAATCCAACAATTACTCCTCCTTAGTCCTTAGGTATCTGGCCAACCTGGTCCTCCGTCTGTGCAGGCTCTGTCTCCTCCTTGACTCCTGGGACACAGAGCAGCCTGCTGTCCTGGGGTGTGAGTAACTGCAGGGTCGGGGAAGCGGGGTGCCAACCACAGGAGGTCAGTGGTTCTGCAGAAGAGCAGGACTGAGGAGGGGGCTGATTCAAGGGAGCCAGGAGTGGGTGTTCACTTCTGCGTTGTGCAAAGAACCAGAGATTCCAAGGTCAGGGACTGGTCACTGCAGGGCCCAGTGGGGGTCTGCTTGGGCATCATCCACACTCACAGGGCAGACCCAGGTCGGTGTTGGGGCCAGGACTTCCCTGGGCGCCTTGGCTGGGTGGCCTGTGACGGCAAGACACCTGAACTTGGTTCACCTGTCTGCGAGCAGCAGTTAGACTTAGGGTCCCCTCCTCTTCCACCCTAAAAATCCCACCATTATTTCTTTGTTTCCTCAATATGCTACCATGTGTTGTCCAAATTATATTGAAAACATCTTTCCGGAACACATCTGGCCCGCTCACCCCAGATAGACCCCATAACTGCCTCGGATTGAGACAATGTTTTAAGTGCGCTGTTGCCCTTTCACAACACGAGCAGACGCCCAGACAAAGCCAAGGCTGTTTGTGTGGCGAAATCACTTGACAAAAATTTCCTAGACCAAAGAATGTGAGTCCTGTTTTCTTCACAGCTCATTCCCTTTCCCAACCCCCCAGGAGAGGCAACTTGCTCCCTTTGTAAAGTGAACATTTTGGCATTTCTCGGACGTTGGGTCAAAATGGCCAGAGAGACGCAGAGCAGAACCTTTTACATCTTTGAAAACGGATTCTATCTTTTCAAACCCTTGTCAGTCTATTTGGGGAGCTTGAGTCCCTCAGCCACCAGGTGTTTTGAAAAGAAATGAGAGAAGAGGAAGGACCGAAGCTCTGGGACCTGGATGCTCACCCCAGATCCAAAATCCAGAGGCCACCTAGCGTGACCAATTTGAAGTCGTTATTGGAAACATCAGGGAGGGTGCCTCAGGACTTCCTGGGACACGGCTCATCTCCTTTTTGCTCTGGGGTGTCGCAGAGCTCAGGATCCAGCCCCCGGGATGCCCAAACTCCCCAGACCCAAAATAGGCACCATCTGGGTATCTCTGGGTCACCCAGGCACAGCGGACATATCACATACCAACTGCAGGATTTCCGTGTGGTTAGATGAAATGTTGACAAGACAGGGACTCGCAGGTGCCGTGCTGGAGCAAGTGGACAAGGCAGTGAAAGTCTGGTTTATCACAGGCAGCAGATTCCTCACGGCTGCCTTCCTTCAACTGCACCAACGGCTCTGCCTCCTTGTCTGCAAGAGGGAAGGAGTGACCAGACATTTTCAAGTATGTCCACAAGCCCTTGGAGGCTAATCGTCAAAGGTCAGTGGACGAAGAAAGCCTCATCTTCTGTAATGCCTTGTTCATGTCCTGAAGCAAGCCCCCCTGCAGCCTGGACTGGTGTGTCATAACCATGTTGTAACCAAGGCCTGTAACCAAGATGAAGACTTGCTGATGCTGGCTCTGCCCTGCCTGAATTTTAGTTACTTGTGTTGGGGAAGACTGAAGAGTCCATCAGGTCTCACAGGTCACCCCCAGAGAGGAGAACAGCAGCAGCTAGTCTTCAGTACAACTCCAGTCTTCTCATAAGATGTTCTCAGGAATGTTGTCATCTGAAGTGGGCCTGATCATTAGCACTGGGTCTCCTCCCAAGCCCAGGTAACTGGTGGTCACTTTGGTCCATTTCTTCAGGGCTGTGCTATCTGGGACCTCCCAAGCTACATAAACCTCCTCACACTCTACATGAACCACCTCATAATCTACACAAATTGCCTCACACGCTATACAAAATAATGCACAATCTATACAAATCACCTCATAATCTACATGAATTACCACACAATCTACATGAACCACCTCACAACCTACATGAATCACCTCACACTCTCCATGAAACACCTCACAATCTACACAAATCACCTCAAAATCTACATGAATTACCTCACTCTATACAAATCACCTCAAAATCTAAATGAATCACCTCACTACAAACAGAAGCTTGGAGGCATGAAAGTGTCCGAAGTTGTGTAGCTATTCAAACAAAATTTATAAGTACCCACAACTAAAGTACTGCATCAATTCCATCAAGGCAGATTAAGTCTAGCTTCTGAATTATCAAGAACATATTATTTGAATCACTGTGTTAACCCTTATCAATACCCTCCTATATGGGTGACATTGTGTATCCAGCAATTTCCTCAGAAAATTGATATCCACCAGTTGTCACCACAATTTTGGGAATTGGAAGGCTTTCTGTAGCCTTCCTGTAGGCGTGAGGCCCATGTACCTCAGAGAATGACTGACGCCAGGCTCAAAAGACACCTGCTGTCTTGCCTCCTTCCCGTCTTCCACAGCCTGTATCTCACACACTTTGCTCCTCAAGAAATATGGGGACTTAAAAGAGAAAGACACTTGCTATAAATTTTGAAACCTTTACAGTCCAGGAGGCTGTAAATATGGTTTACCAGAGAGCTTGCTTTTATTATCATATTCTTGAAGGCATAAAACCCAGGGAGGAGACGACTATTTCGTGTGCTCACTGAGCCTTGACGTGGCGAGCACATTGGGAGCAGATACTTCTTTATGGGACAGTTTTGTCTCATGGTATCAAGCCTCACAACTCCAGAAGACCTAGGTTTGTGGATGGTGATTGTTTCACACTGCTGATATTTCGGGAGGTGTTCAAGTAGTCCTCAGCACACTTTTTGGGAGAAAATATTCTTCTTTCTTGTGTACAAGAGCAAAAATTTCCACCCCAAAATATGTCATTTTGAAAGGCCACTTTAATGGGAAGGGCACTGAAGGTTGGATGGAGGTGGTTTTTGAAGAAGATACTTACATGTTGGGCCTCCCTGGTGACCTAAGGGTTAAGTCTCAGTTCTACCACCACAAAGACCCACTGCTATGTCATGAGTTCAATTCCTAGCCAGGGAGCTGAACCACATGGCACAGCAGACCTCCTCTGTCTCTCTGC
Source organism: Galemys pyrenaicus (assembly GCA_019455555.1). Classification (NCBI taxonomy): domain Eukaryota; kingdom Metazoa; phylum Chordata; class Mammalia; order Eulipotyphla; family Talpidae; genus Galemys; species Galemys pyrenaicus. The sequence continues at coordinate 70,907 of JAGFMF010011778.1, forward strand.
TACTCCCCTCAGCTGTGGATTTCAGTCAGTCCACCTGTTCTGCTCCCCACTCTGTCAATGCTGAGTCCTCTCACCCCCTGTACCTCTGAACTGTACCCCAGTTCTTGTATGAATAAATAAATAAAATCTTTTAAAAAGAAAAAGGTATTTATACGTAAACTTCCACAAAGACGTAAATCATGAAGACCTAATCTACTTATCCCTTTTCGATGGAGAAGACAGAACTTGAATCTGCACACCTCTGTCTACTGTGCCTTTCCTGGGAAACTCCCTAACTGACCTTCTCCTTCTGCTAACCCCCAAGTCTTCCTCCTCAGGAAGCTATTTAAGATGGGTCTGAAGCTATAGGTTGACCCTGTCTTGCTTGGTGTCCCACGGTCACAGGAGATGGGCATGTGATTATCAGACTTCTTTCTGGCTTTTTCTCTTAGCAATCCGTCTGCTGCTTGTTTGTTTGCAGCCTAGAGGAACCCAGAGGGGAATGGGATGATTTCCTTTGTGCTCCCACACTTGAATATTCTCAACATTTAAAAACAACTTGGCAGACCAAAAGTGGAGACTCTTTAAAATATACTCCCTTGGTAAAACTAGCGATCGATGGGAAGATTTTAATCTTGGTGTGAAATTCATGTCATTATTTAAGTTTATGTTTTCCTCCCTAAAAGCTTTAAATTCTAACTGTTCTCTTTATTGTGAGATTTGTGGCAGAAATATCTCTGCTCTGCCCCTTGTGCCTGGTTCTGAACTTAATAGTCTCCTCCTGAGTTTCAGAGTAGCTTCTCCTCAGAACTCTCTGATCGTCAACAGGCAAAGACCATTAAATCTGATCACGTCCTTCGGTTCTTCAGAATTGCTCTTGGCTCCTCATTGCTTACAGAATGAGACCCAAATTTCTCTACTTATTCATTCAATTCCTTTCTCTCTTTTTAAATATTTATTTATTTATGTATACAAGAGCTGGGGTCAGGCCACAGTCGCAGGAGGTGAGAGGACTCACCAGAGAAAGAGTGGGGAGCAGAACAGGCAGACTGACTGAAATACACTGCTGAGGGGAGCATCAGGCAAGGCAGGAGGGGTCTGCTGCGCCATGTGGGTCCCCTCCCTGGCCGGGGATCGAACTCGTGCGACTGTGAGGCAGATACTTCACAGTACGGCGCTAAACCCAATGCGCCAGGGACCAGGGAGGCCCCGAGATAAATTTCTTTTCTTTTCTTTTGCTTTGCTTTGCTTCTCTTCCCTTCGCTTCCTTTCCCTTTGCTTTCTATCTCCTCCTTCTCCAAAGGACCTTCCAGTCTAGTCCTCTCATAAGTGTTTCTCTGCCAACTCTACCCAATCTCTTGTCGGCTTCCCTCAAGTCACCAACACACCTCTGAATTTCAGGTGCATGAACATTCTCACCATTTTCCTAAGCCAGGATGATAAACAGGCTCTTTCTTCTGTAGCGTTTTTTCTTTCATCACTGGTGGGAATCACCTGCTCATCTCTTAAGACTAAGTTCAAATCTCTCTCTTGTAAGGGGGATTTCACCAGCCCTTCCTCTAGCCTTGGAGTTTCCATCCCATTTCCTGTAAACTCTACTAAAACTGGTGCCGCAGAAAGTTCTGAGTATGACATCTGTTTCTCCAACACGATTGTGGTGCCCCCAAGGGCAAAACACATTCCACCACCTTCACACACGCAGCACCAGCCCTGACTGGCACAGCTCATTAGCTGAGAAATTGTTTGAATAATCAATGAATTATATGGCAGAGTGGCTGTGAGCGTACACGCTGCTCTATGACTGATCAATGTGTAAATTAGAAGTAAATAAAGCGTCGGACATTTCCAAACTCATTTAGTTATTTAGACATATATCAAAGGTCCCCTGGGAAGTCGAATTTATTTGAATCTCTTATTCTTTACACAAGGCTGAAGTAACACATCCTCAATTTCTAGAATTACTTTTTTATACTGGGAGGAAAGAGACAGTTTGGGAATAATGACTAGGATTTTCACAATCATAAAAACCATTTAGAAAATAAAGTACTCAGAAGGTAAGAGAAAGTATGGCAGCTGATAGTGAAAGTGAAAAGAATAGGTCCCGTAACCTATAGTCAAAGAACCAGCTTCCAGAAACCTACCTTCCTGCTGGATATTTATCATGCCTTATTTTCCAAAAGAAACAGATTCCTTGCAAAATTAACACAAGTGCCTGTGCCCCTTCTCTTTGCCCCAGAATCAGCCCTGATCCCTGAACTCTCAGATTTTACCTGACTGAGACATCTGGCTGGGTTAGGCTGGACGGGGACTAGTGTTGTCCAAACTCAAATACACATCACAGTAGACATTAAATCTATGGTACTGCAAAGAAAGAGAGAAAGAGAGAAAGAAAGAAAGAGAGAGAGAAAGAAAGGAGGAAAGGAGGAAGGAAAGAAAGACGTAGGCATATCAGAGGCTAGAAATAAGATTCCCACAGTAGGAGGTGGTAAAATATTTAGTGGCCCTGGGGCTGGTGATGTCACTGGCCTCTAACCTTTGACCCCGGGAAAAGAGATTGGACAGCAGAGCTTATTCCAGCAGCCATTGCCTACTTTACTTGACAAGCTACTACAAGAAAATAGGATCACAGGAAAGAATCATCCACTGCCCACATAAAAGCTAAAAGGAAGAAGGGAGCTTCCAGCAATTTCATCTTTGAAATGTTGGGAATGCTTATCTCAAACGTCACAGAATAAAATTCACTTTCATCGAACAATGAAGGGTCTGAGTTCCAAAGTGTTCCGATGAGTCAGGCTCTGCTCCAAGACCCCACGGTAAATGTTGCTGCATAGAGAAAGAAAGAAATGGTGACTAAGAGGAAAGGAAATGATCCAGATTTAAGAATTACATCTCAGAAAGAACTGTAGATGAGGCCACGGCATATGGAACTAGGAAGCAATGAGATGAGAGACTTCTTAGTGGGAAAGAAATGATATCGTCAAAACAGCTGTGAGTTAAGACTTAAAGCCCTTGACTGAGCAGTAAAAGAATTCTTGGGCTACTGACCATATCCAGGCAGGGAGGAAGGGGTCAAAGGTCAAGGGCTGGGCAAGGAAAGGAGAAGCAAGAACTTCCTACTGCAGAACCAGGGCCACAGAGCCATGGGCAAGCAACTTCCACTCCAGGACAGAATCGCGCTCTACTCAAGGAATGTCCCTCCCAGAGAGGACCCCACAGGGCTCTCCCTCCCGATGGGACACCCCACAGGGACAGCTCTGGAGTGCATCTCTGCTCCCTGAATGTGGGTGTTTATTCATTCTGCCCACTGTGCTTGTCAGCTGGAGCGGGGAGGTAGAACCTTGCCACTCCCTCAGCCAGCTAGTAACTGGCAGTCTTTGCCTATTCAGACGCAGTGCGCATGACGTCTTTTACAAAGATGTGCATTTGTGGGAGTGCCATGTTTATACCTAGCTTCTTCTCCAACACAGGCAACAATTTTGCTTTTCTGTCTCAGTGACATCTAATGTCTTAATTCTCCTAAGCAGGTGCTACTCCTCAGCACTCTCAGGCTGCTCCTTAGGGGGTGCTACTTCCCAGCACTCTCAGGGTGCTCCTTCCCAGCACTCTCAGGGTGCTACTCCCCAGCACTCACAGGCTGCTCCTTAGGGGTGCTGCTCCCCAGCACTCTCAGGCTACTCCTCAAGGGGTGCTGCTCCCCAGCACCCTCAAGCTGCTCCTAAGCAGGTGCTTCTTCCCAGAACCCACAACTCAGGAGAAGGCAGAGGGAGCCCCAGCTAAGGAAATAGCCTACTTAGTTTCCCCTCTCAGCAGACAAGGAGACAGAGGCCAGAATTCCTGTGGTTTATCTGGAAGGTGATCCTAGGAGACACTGATAAGAGAGTAAGAAGTGAGATAAGGAAGGAAAGAGTCTATAAAGGAGTGTCCTATCCAATGCTCTGAACCATGTGCGCTCGGTGAAGAAAAATAAAAAATTTAAATTAAAGGCATTGCAATCAAAAAACATATTCCACAACGAGGGTGCTATTCCCCAGCACTCTCAGGCCATTCCATGTCCCAGAAATGCAGGCTCCATGAGACAAGGAAGCTCCCCACAAAGGGAGTCAGGGGCCAGCAATTGTGGGTCAAACGGGCCAGTCCAGAGCTGGGGGCCAGCCTCATCTGTGCTTGGGAAACCTTTGCTTTATCATGAGCTGTTTGGGAGGCTGGGACCAAGTCTGTTCTGGAAATAGAGGTGGTGTTCATATGCTGATGTTTGGTGTGTCTGCTCTTCCTGTCCCCCACCTCCTGCAGGATAGCTGCAGCGGACAGCTACAGCCAGCGCGTGGACGGCCAGCCAACGTGTGCTCAGCACCAGGAGGAAGGCTCATGGGAGGCGGTTCAGGTACTGTAGGCTCGGCAGCTTCTCACTGTGCAGAGCCCACAGTGACCGGATCAAACGTTAAACCTGCAGCAGAGTGAGGAGTAAGTCCTTGGGGCTGAGATCCATCTGCACGAAACTGCAGCCAGCACGCTCTGTCCTCCCTCCAGATGAATCTCCTCCTCCTGCTGCAGACAGCGGCCTGGAGGGGTGGCACTGTGCTCCCGCCTTCTGCTGTCTGCTGGAGCTCAGCCCCTGGGGAGACCCGGCCAGAGACAGGGAGAGTTGGCACAGCGTCTCTCACCTCCTAGTCCCTGTGGGGCTGCTCTGAGCCCCCAGCTCTCCTCATCAAGACCAGGATGCTTCCCAAGGTAGCCTCTCCCCCAGGTGATTCACTCCTGCAGGCCAAGGACTGGAAAAAGGCCCTGTGCTGGCCTCGGGGTCCCCGTCCAGGTGTCTACTCCTGGGAAGCCTCCCCTGGGGTCCCTCTGCCATATCCCACTACATCTTTGTAAGCAGCTACTTCATTGCTGTCTTGACTCACTCTCTGGGGCAAGCCATCTCCTTCCTGTTGGGACCCTGGCCGGTGCTTCATTCTAATTTGTGGGGCCTGGTTCCATTTTCCGACCCATCAAATGTCACATTGGAAACATAGGGTTCTCCCTGAAGCTCCCCAGTCTCCAGTGCACCCCACCTTAATGACATCAAGGAAGAGGCAGCAAGACCTCAGTCCCACTGCCACTTCAATGTGCTTCTCTCCAGCCAGCTCTTACACCGCAGACTTTAAGTCTGAGAGTGCCCTGGGAGCAAGAGCAGTCTCCCCGCCCATCACGGCCCATTTCCAGAAGAGTCCAGATGCTCTGGCCCTCCAGGGAAATCCTCAGAAGCAAGATCTTTGGCGTCATTTCTTCTCCCTTGCTTCCCCCAGCCTCCCTCCACTTTACCCGGTTCAGTTGGTCTTCGCTGAATGTTTTGAAAGGAAGCTCGCCATAAAAATAACATCAGTAATAAAAATCGATGCATTGTTCAGAATCTTGCTGGATCTTGGTGGGAACTGAGGAGGCCTTGCCTAGTCCATTAAAAATAAGACAACTGACTCAGTCAGAGTAAGAGGCGAACATTACTATTCCCTGCTTGGAAATGGGGAAAACTTGTTTCATTCTGCTCCTAACTGTTCAATGACATCACCTAAGGAAAATTATGAAAGGATCTCAAATCTATACATTCACCTTTCAGAAAGGGAGACAAACGAGTAAATCACAGATTATCATTAATGGAAGATGTTCAAAAGCAGGGCTTAACAAGCCTGTATTTAAAATTATTATAAATGAAAGTAATTTTGCCATTACAAGTAATTTATGTTTTATGTAAATTGGCTTACCAAATCATCTTATAGAATTCCAGTCCAAGTTGGTTGGAGACAAATAGACATTTTCTCCCACTGAAATTACTGTTTTGTTTTTCCCTCCCGGGCATTGCTTCTTTATCCTTGAATCCTAATATTTATACAGCGTTGCACAATTTTCAATCCTTTTCATTGGCTGAGATTATTCTTAACCACTTAACAGTCCTTTGTGGCTCTGAGGATAATAATGAGGGTGATCTGTGGGCTCAGGTGCATGGGCTGCGTTCAATTTGGGAGGGTCCGTCGGTACCCTAAAAGCTGGCTAAGGGTCAGTAACTCCCACCGACTATGAGCTGATTCTCATTCCCCTCTAGGACAGGGGTATTGGGATTCCCATTTTCCACTGAAAATTTTCAGTCTTTTGATTGAGAAAATTTTTCAGTTGAGAAAGTTAAGCCAAGAGGTGAAATGACTTGCATTAACGGGCAGCAGATCTGGTGCTAAATGGGTGTTTTTGTGCCCCAGCCCCATGCACGTCTCCTGCTGAGTCACTGGGTCAGTAGCCCCCTGCACGCCGCGGGAATGTGTTTGATGTGACTAAGGCAGAGGCAGAGGCTACTGCACGAGAGCCCAGGATGTCCAGAGGCACCAGAGAAAGTGGAGGCTAAAATCCCTCCTGTCCTCCAGCTCATGGCTCCATTTTGCTTTCAGATTCAGTCGAGTCACCGCCCTTCATAACCCAGTCTCTCAAATCCATTTCCAGTTTACCCCATGACATTTTAAGAGCCCCGAGATGAGTCTCATAGTTTGGGCTCCTTCACTTACCTCTGCATCCACCCTGCACCCATGCCCATCCCACAGCCGGGGACTCTGGGCAGCACCTGAAGCCTGGCTGCACCGTGCAGGTGTGGAAGAGGATGGCAAGGACCCGTGACTTCTCCTGCCCTCTCTGCCTCTACTGCACTGCAAGACTCATGCTCAGTGACAGCTCCTCCCTCTGAAAGCAGGCGGAGGCCGAATCGGCAGGTTGGAGAGAGTACCCAACAATGCGATATTGCCTGAGAATGTGCTTCAGAAATTGTTAGGGACTTCCTGATGGTTTAGGGTCAGTGCTATCACTCCAGTGGCCTGAGTTCAATCCCCCCCACCAAGGGAGTTTTGACCCACAAGGCACAGCAGACGTCTCCTGTCTTGCTGCTGCTCCCTTTAGCAGTGTATTTCAATACATCTACCTGTTGTGCTCCCCACTCTGTCTTTGGTGAATCCTCTTAATCCCCACACCTCTGGCCTGCACCCCAGTTCTTGTATGCATAAATAAATAAAAATAAATCTTAAAAAAACACAATAAGGTCTACCCTGGTGGCTCAGCGGGTTGAGTGCCACGCTGTGAAGCATCTACTATATAGCAGCGTGAGTTCGATCCCCAGCCAGGGAGGAGACCCACATGGTGCAGCAGACCTCTCCTGCCTCGCCCGCTGCTCCCCTCAGCAGTGTATTTCAGTCCATCTGCCTGTTCTGCTCCCCATTGTCTCTGGTGAGTCCTCTCACTCCCCGCACCTCTGGCCTGCACCCCAGTTCTAGGGTGCATAAATAAATAAGTCTTTTTAAAATAGGAGAGATCTTCTAAAACATCATGCACACTTCAAACACAAGGACGGGAGTCGGCAGCAGTCTCATCAGCACAAGCAGCATCAAAATTTTTTCAGTCACAGCGGGGATCGTAGGTCAGTCCATAAATCACTCGCTGCAAATGTCCTGTGTCACATGCTCTCCCACGTGTAGCTGCTGATCAAGACAGGGACACTCAAAAGCAATTTTTCCCAAGGAATCCTGCATCCTTGTGTTTATGGCAGCACTATTTGTAATAGCTAAGGTGATGCCATTGACTGGTTAAGTCCAGAAGTAAACAAATTTTCCCTCGGAGTTGGCCACTCCAAGCTTTGCTCTCTGGACAACAGACTTTGGATGGGGTTGATCTTCACCAGCCAAACTCAAGCTCCAGCACTTTCCAACGTCCTGTTTCCCAACTCTCATAGATCGCCACAATGACTAAAGGAGAAAATGGATGCATAGCTGACTAGAAGTGTCTCGTATGTCTGGTCTCTTCTCTCAGCAGAGCACTTCCTTCTCTCCATCCTCACCCAACTTCTCCTGTTCCTGGAAATGGGCCAGTGTTTATGGCACTGTGATGATGCAGTCGGATTAAGACTGACTGAGAGAAGACTGGAACAGCCAGAGGTCAAGAGAAGGCATTTAGGGCCTCCCTGGTGGTGCAAGGGGTGAAGCACCACACTATGCAGCATCTGCAACCACTGTAGCACGAGTTCAATCCCCAGCCAGGGAGGGGACCCACATGGTGCAGCAGACCTCTCCTGTCTCTCTGCTGCTCCCCTCAGCAGTGTGTTTCAGTAAATCTGCCTGTTCTGCTCCCCACTCTGTCTGGTGAATCCTCTCACCCTCACACCTCTAACCTGAACCTCAGTTCTTGTATGCATAAATAAGTAAATCTTTAAAAAGTAGAGAGCGAGAAGGCAAAATATACCAGCCCCATGAGCTGCTCCCATCCCTACCACATTGCCTACAAGTGTGAGGGAGTGAGGGATTCCTTACAGCTCTGCAGAAATTTACCCCAAACACCTACTCTAGCCCTTTCATGAGGTCTTAGGGGACTAATCGCGGCCTTCCACACCTCGAGAGTTACACAGCACGGACCAGGGAGGGACATTTCTGGAAGGAAGGAGATCAGTACAAAGTTGTCAGTTTGCATCTGTTTCCTTTACTGAGTGCATCGCATTTTTTATCTAAAGACCTGGTTGTTGAAAATTCTTAAAGTAAAAAAGCTCTAAAGATTGAATCAATCCAGCATCACCTCCTGGGTAACTAACCCAGTAAGTTAATTACAGTATTCTTTGTTGCTCTTTTTTTATTGTGAGTAAGAGTTCTTGATGCAATATTTTTGGTTAATTGAAGATTTTCCTTAAAACTATGCAAGACAGCCAGCAAACAGTGCGTTTATGTATGGAATAGAAATGGTTGTAATATATCATTAAGGCACTCTAGGGCATGTTTTATTGGTTCATTAATACAGTACATGCCTGAGGTGTATTCAACCACTCGGGGCCTATATTAATGGGCCAATAAAATGTACCCGGGAGTGCCTTAATGCTCCCCTAATATGGCTAAGTTTAAATTAATTTTTTCAGGCTTATCTTTTTAAAAATCATTTTTCCCTACTTGAGAAGACACATTCCTTTACAGGGGAAAAAGTTCATGGTAACAGAATAGGAAGAAGCAGGATAATAAAAATCTTTTTGTTCCTTGCATCTTCCATGCTTTTAGAGGGGTCTATTTCTAATTCACCTGCATTCTCCTTCCAGTCTTCCATGGAAACCAATACTCGTGCAGCTAGGAGCAGGTAAGTAAGAACTTCTCATTTTGAGAAGTAACACCACAAATGTCCTGTTTGCCTAGGAGACCCCATCACTTTCCAGAATTCCACCTGGCCTGGTCAGAAAAAGTGCCTGCTTCCAGCACAACCTCTGGCACCCAGCACAACCTCTGCTCTCTAACTCTTGTCATGTGTGTGGCCAAGGAACCAGGCTACCCCCAAAACAGAAAGAATGGAAAAGTTACTTATAACTGCCTGTGTACTTCTCTCAGTTTTTCCGAGGTTTTGACTTTTACTTTGCACCATTAAGGGACCTTCTTGATAATGTAGACAGAATTAAAACCTGGCCTTGCCATTTATTTATTTTAGAACTCTGGTCTGAGAGCTTCCTTTTCCTCCTCAGCAAAAGGAAGGTAGTAGTGTCTCTCCATAGGAACAGAAAGAACATTTGACAAGACAAACCCTCAGGATACTCTTAGCATGTAGAAACCATGGTAGGAGGGTAGTTTTGCTATAAGCTCCTGAAATGCCACTGAAGAGATGAAGAGGTTAGTAACTGTTGGATAGTGTGGGTTTGCCAGGAAAGTACTGACATTTTTCCAGATGAATGAAAGGCACAATATGGATCCAGAGAATGAGAAACTAAAATGTTGATGAATCCAGAGTGTGAGTCCTTTTATTCCCTACAACCACTGAAGGACAGGACCTTGAAAGGGTGCCTAAGAAACAAGCAGCACGGTCCAGGTCTTCCTTTACCTTGAGAGTTTCACTTTCCTAAAATGAATATTCATCTGGACATGTTCATTATCATCTTCATCACACCATCACCATCATCATCATTAACACCATTGCCAGCATCATCATCACCACCACCACCACCAGCATCATCTCCACCACCACCATCATCATCATCTCCATCACCATCAGCAGCAGCATCACCACCACCAATATCATCTCCACCATCACAATCGGCATCACCACCATCACCAGCGTCATCTCCACCATCACCACCACTAGCATCATCTTCACCACCACCATCATCATCATCTCCATCACCATCAGCGGCATCATCACCACCATCAATATCATCTCTGCCATCACCATCATCTCCACTGTCACCATCATCAGCATCATCTCCTCCATCAGCATCATGAGCACCAGCATCAGCATCATCTCCACCAGCACCACCATTATCAGTGTCACAAAGAAGTCCTGGTACAGAGATAAACACTGTCCTTTACTTGGGGGTACGACTATAGAATATAGAGTATAGAGTGTGTCCATCTTTTCACTGGGACACTGACGACATGAAAGACTGTCAACAATACAAGGGAGGCGCAAAGTGCCACGTGAGTTTTAAGTCAATAAATTCAGTCCATACATTAATTAATTCAATTAGCCCCTTGGAGGGGCATTCATGGGCGTTGCGAAAGGGCAGACAGTGGAGGACTTCAGCTTCCAGGGGATAAGATAACGCTGGGATACTGATCAGGGAAATGACCTGAAAAGCAGTTTGTTTGTTTTTTTTAAGATATGTTCATTCTGGTAATGTCCACGGAATAGAGACATGGTCAGAGAGCCCAGTGGAGAGCACAGAGTCATCATCCTCGTGTGAAGTCCCAGGGACCTGAATAAAAGAACCAAAGAGAACCAGAAAGACTGTATGTAAAGGAAGATCAAATCAGCTTTGATAAATATGTGATTACAGCACATGGGAGGGAGTGGACAATCAACCAAAAAAGCTGACAAAATGGAGCATTGAATAATATTTTCTCCATTCGATTTTATTAGTAGAGAAAATTATTTCCCAGGGTCCCACCTTGTGAGTCTCACAGGCTCCTGAGTGACAATAAAATAAGAAACTCCACCCTGTCACAATTACCAGAAAATGCAGTTTAAATGTGCACATCCCAACAAAAGGGAACCAGTGGTGTGCGTTAATTTTATGCATGAAAATACGCTGTTGAAGTTCAGAGCGCAAAGCACAGTCGAAGCCTGGAAGCCTCATGGAAATGTTCCTCAGGCCACACCACATCCCAGGCAGTGCCTTCGTCTTGCCAAGCAGTTCCCTTCTCTGAGACTGTCCTCTCCTCTAGCCTGAATGATATGTCCCCTGTGAGACCCATTTTCTCCAATACAGGTTCCCTCACTATAGACACTCGCCCTGCCCTGCCTTTTGCCCTGACCGCCTGGCACCCGGGCTGGATTAGTGACCCCACTGAGTGTCCAGCAATCTCTGTCAGCACACACAGGCTCAGGAAGAGGGGCAAGAGTCGGTGATAAATCCACTCGCTGGCCTCCCTGGCGGCACAGTGGGTTGAGCGCCGCACTGTGAAGCATCCGCAGTCCACTGCAGCATGAGTTCGATCCCTGGCCAGGGAGGGGACCCACATGGCGCAACAAACCTCTCTTGCCTCCCCGCTGCTCCCCTCAGCAGTGTATTTCAGTAGATCTGCCTGTTCTGCTCCCCATTTTGTCTCTGATGAATCCTCTCACACACACGCCTCTGGCCTGTACACCACCCCCTCCCCCGTTCTTGTATGCATAAATAAATAAATCTTAAAATAAATAAATACATAGATAAATCCACTCGCTTTTCCCCAAGTGGCTGCACCTGCCCCCATTTCTCCAAGGGGGCAACTGTACCCCCATTTGGAAAAACAGCTCCATGGTTATGAGTAGACTGACTTTCTTTTGGGGTGATGGGATTATACAATGCTGTGCCCCTCGTTGGTTAACTCAAGTACACAGTTCAAACATCTGGAGGCAGGAACTGGGTCTTTCGTTCATTTTTTTGTCCAAATGACACAAAAGGAGATCACCACAAATATCTGATCATTTACTGGGAAATTTAAGCAACTGTTTTAACAGCTTAGAAAAATAGACACTTGGTTGTGCAAAATGTCTGTCCCAGCCAAGGGTGAGATGTTTGGAGCTGGCCCAGGGCTAGGTCCAGAGCTCGGCTTCCTCCCAGCGGCCATGGTGCGGGAGACCGGAGACGAGGTGAGGACGGTCTAGCCATCTGAGCTTGCCCGGGATGCTCAGGCCCAGAGAGCCGACAGCGGCCAAAACCCATTAAGGAGAGCAGTGAGTAAAAGCTAGAAAGAACAGACTTGGACACGGACGCCAAACAGCCAGAGGCATGTCAAAGCTAGCATGGACTGCCAAGAGTGTGGGCTGGGATGAGCGAGAAGTCCAGAGATAACATAGCGGTCCTCGTGCAGAAAATTTAAGCAATTGCTCAAAAATAACCTTGGACCGTCTGAAATGGAACTTCATCATCCAGAGAAAAGAAATCTTTCTCATTTGTTGGACACCCATTTTAATACGGTTTTGTATTTATTTCTGTTATCCTTTATATTTTTAAAGGCGCCCGCATGTTCACCTCAATAATTCACCCCAGGGCCTCCCTAGTGGCACAAGGGATGGAACGCTGCGCTATGGGGCATCTGCAGCCACTGCAGCACGAGTTCCACCCCTGGCCAGGGAGGGGACCCACATGGCGCAGCAGACCTCTCCTGCCTCACTGATGCTCCCCTCAGCAGTGAATTTCAGTCTATCGGCCTGTTCTGCCTCACTCTGTCTCTGGTGAGTCCTCTCACCCACACACCCTGGCACCTCTGGCCTATACTCCAGCTCTTGTATTCATAAATAACTTTTTAAAAATTCTTAGAATAATAATTCACCCTAATACAAATTTTTAATATTAACATTTTCTATATAGGTTTTAGAGTGTAAGTTACATTTTTCACTACCAATGTGGTTTAAATATAAGAACCTACATACCATCTACAGGTATCAAAGCTGGCAACATGGCAACCCCTTGCTCAACTATAAAATAGGAGACTGTCATTCTTGATTAAAACAATCAGAGAGGAAAACAGCAACTTATTGATTTTTACTATGTGCCTCAAACTTAACTATCAGATAAGAAACTTCAAGTAGATTCCAGTTTTGCAAATAACTGTTCAAAACTGTATCATAGAATCTGAAATCCCCCCAATCATCGCTATAATTTCATTCCAAGCACTCCATTGTCCTGCCTCCCTGGAAGGCAACTGGAGACTCCTCACATGGTAAACTTAAACAAACCCCACCTTGGACAGTTGTTAATATGTACAGATATGTATCTACAAGGCTGTTGACCCATCATTGTAGTAACAGCACAAACAACATAATCCAAAAATACAAAAAAGAGGGAGATTAAGTAAAGGTTGAGAAATCTGAATGGGGAAACTCATCAGCCTACCCAAATCATATTGTAGAAAACCTTCTAAAAATATAAAATAATAAAATACAAAGTCAGTGAAAGAAGCAACTGAGAACCAGCATGTTCTTCTGGGATTAATGAAAGAGAAAGAGCAACAGCAAGAGAGACCACTGATGCCAAGATCCAAATTTTTTATTTTCTGTTGTTCTTGGAATACAGTCAAGTTTCTTCATGTGATTGGGGTGGGGGCGGGGGGCCACATAGAGTCTTTCCCCCTCAGTTCCTATCTTCTGTGCCATTTTCCATCTTTCTCACTCCTCGGATCTCTCAAGATCTACTCCCAGAACACACAGATGCCATCTAACTGTAACAGGGTGGTTTCTTTGTTCTTTCTTTATTGTACCCTAGTTGTATTAAAGTTCCTTTCCATTAAAGGTTTTGTATGTTTGTCTTAATACAGCGGATGGCAAAACCCATTCAGAGAGGGCAGGCTTGGGGGTTCTGGGTGCTCCTCTCCCTGCCCTGTAACATAACCTCCACCTGGCCAAAGGGGATGAATTCATTCCATCTAGTATATTCTTCTCCCAATCACCACTGCCATCCCTTCACCTGGCTCCCTTTCAGTCCACATATTAGTAAGCGGTCGATAGGCAAATGGAACGATGACTATGATGTACTTTCTTCTCTGTCATTTAACCTTCTACAGCAAGCACCACCTCTGTAATATGAAGCAAAAAACTATAATTATAAAAATAAGTCTAAAGCATGTAAAGGTTTGGAGAAGACTTAAATTATTCAAGTTATATAAACACCCCATTTTGCTTGCTGGTGCTAATGAGATTCTGACTTCAAAATCAGGACTGATTGTCTCTGCTCCGTATTTTCAACTGGATGTGACTTCCTATTTTCCTCTGTTCTCTTCAAAGTTAAAACACAAATACCAAGCAGGATGCCTGGGCGTGGATGGCAAAGGAATTTTGCCTTAAGTTAAGAAGCTACTTCTCAGACAATAAGTACTAAAATAGGAATTTCACAGGTCAGATGAAAAGAGTATCCCAGGTGGGGGTCTTGGGGAATGTGAGAGCCGATGTTATCTCTCTCCAGCTCCCTTCTTCCAGCTTTGACCTATGTAACAAAGAATTTGGTCTTCTCCATTCAGCCAATTTGAAACTGAATCGCCAGCCTAAAGTATGATCCACAGTCTTAATTCATGATTCCTTTTTGATGAGAACACAGCCTTATGTTTGTACTTGTTTTACCTTAGTTCTTTTTTTCTTAAGTTGCTTCTCTGTTTTTAAGCACATAAAATGTATTTCAACACTTAACAACACAAGGAGTATAATCAAGAGCTCCAAAATATTCCAGTTCAGTTTCCCTTTTGAAGTCACCCCCAAGCATTGCTACACAGGCCAGTCTTGCATGGTAGCTTAATGGCATGTTATAAAAACCCTTTTCAACATTAAACAGGAAAGTAAACCTGCCAGATTTACTCTAAAATATGAAATTAATTTCCTGCCACGATCTCACTGCCAAAATAATTTCACCCAATGCTAAAGGTTTGTAAGTTGAATCTCTTCCTAAGAATTGGAAGGTAAGTGCTTTGCGTTCCTAATTAGACCTCCAGTTGCTGCTTCTCCATGAGAGAAAGAACAAACAGAGTTTCTCCTCTACTTGAACTGCTCAACATGTGGGTAAGGTTCTTGGTAATATTTTAAATTCATTATTACTAACCTGGCAGGAAAAAAATGTTTCATCATCAAGTTCAATATTAATAAAATCAAATATAACTGCACTATTATAAGTATTGGTCTTGCCTTTCTTCTAATCTATCCAAATTCAGTGTTTCTGGTGGAACCACTTGAGTTCACATTAGATTTATCTCACCCTATAAAAGCACAATTCATTAAACCAACTAGTCTATTTAAATGAAGGCAATTTTATCACAGTCAATTCAATTATTTAACACTGCTTTTTTAACTCACTACTTAAAGCTTTCTTTTGACAAGTAGTCCTTTAAATAAATGAGTTGTAATTTAAAGAATGAAAAAAGATCAAGTCTCCTTACAATATATGCAATTAGCCTATAGGGAGATGTTTTTCTGATACAAAACTAAGTTTTACTTGCAAGTTAGGCTGAATCACAAGTTAACAGCAGCCCGTGTTATTTTTCAGTAGAAACAGACATAAGGGAAATTTCTGTAGGCAATTTACTTTCCCGCGTTGCTTACACTTTTATGGAAGGGGTGACTTTTGGGTGGCACGGACAGAATCAAGAATCTGAGCTGAAAAAAATTGCTCCCAAAGATAATCTAGCCCAAAACATGTAAAATAGATCCTGGAAAATGATGCTGGGGAGGAAGGACTATAAGGGGTGATCTGAAGCAGCGGGCAGAAATGCTCCAGGGAGGAAGGCGAGTGTTTTCCAAAAGCTTCCTGGATAGATTTTTTTTTTTGTTTAAAATTATTATGAGATTTAAATTTCATTGAAGATTATGGACTTGAGCTGCAGATTAAATTAGCTGAGAAAGGGATGTTTCCATTATTAAAGGAACAGGGAGGAAGATGTGTTTTCAGGGGGCTGTGTGTTCATGCACACTGTTTCATAAAGGGAAGTGCATGAATTTTTCATGCGGGTTATTCCAGAAAAACAAGGTGAAGAGACTCAAAGGAACGCGGAGCTGCTGCCCTCACTGTCCAGGGGGGTCACTACGTTTTGATGCATGATTTATGAAATGAGGTTCCCCTGGTGAGTGGGGGTTTCAAATAGTGCTCCTCTCAGGTAGAAACACTCAAAATACACAATTGCCACTAAACTATCTCAGGAAAAGGTGATTTTAGTACTCAGGCTTTTTTTTTTTTTTTTTTTTAACTGTTCTTTCTATTAGGAAACAGCTTTGGGTCACTTTCGTTTTCTGGTATAACCAGTCCACATATTGTAATAAACAACGTACTGGATCAAATATGTTCTTTTCGTCCAGATCAGTGAATTAATAACTTATCAAAAAACAACTGAATAATTTCCCACAATGAAATCCACCTGGGAATGCTGCTTTCTGAGATACACCTAAAGCACTTATCAATGCCCTGAAGAAGAAGAAAAAAAAACCTCTAAATTGAATGGGCTCCCTTTGCGATTTCTAACTGAAAAATGAAATGCATCATTTTCAACGAAGCAATGTTTTGTAGGATGGAAGTGTCCAATTGAACCAGTCACAGGTCATAAAACCTAAGAGCCAAGTTGGATATTATTCTGAGTGCACATTTGGATGGAAGTTCGCGTGGATTAATTGCCTAATTTAGGAGTGCTAGGGCAAGCCAGCCAAGCTAGACCTGGAGGGAAATGGAAGCAAAATATAGACAAAAAGTTCCAAACCAAACACAAACACACTCGCAGCGTGTATGTGTGTGTGCGCGCATGCGCGTGTGTTTATCTCAGAGATCAATCCCATCCCCTCTCACCCTTCCACTTTCCCAAAGGCAGTTCTGCCCCCTGCCAGGAGTGCCCCCCCACTCCAAATGCGCCCTCATGTCTCACCACTCACCAGCTGGCTGGGAACACTGAGCCTATGAGGACCTCGTGGTTGACAGGTGCCCTGCAGCTGGAAGGGGTGAGCAGGCCCCGGGAACCAGTGTACCCGACTGTGCCAGGTGTATGGATGCTTCCCTGAGCAGCTGCACCCCCTCCCACCAGATGATAAGCTCGCCCCCACCTGTCACCTGCCATCAGGCCAGGTAAGCCTCGGAGGACACAGAAATGGGTCCAGATTCCAGGTCTTTGGGCAAATAAAACAGATCTTCTGTGGATGAGAGCTGTCTGCCAGTTTACATCAGGAAGGGACAGGACAGGACGTCCCCATTCTCCAGAACTTTCCTAACACATGGTTTCATCGCCCTTCTCATTTTCTGTCCTTCTAAAATTTACACATACAAAAAAAAGAGCTGAAAAAATAGTGTAGTTCTCTGCAAACTGGTCCAACCACTATGGAAAGTTGTATAGTTTCCTACTAAAATGGAGCTACCGCATGACCCACCAATCCCACTGATAGGGATATATCCAAAGGACACAAAAACACTGCTTTGAAAGAATACTTGTACCCCTGTGTTCACTGCAGCACTATTTATGATTGGTAAGACTTGGAAACAACCCAAATGCCCAAAAATAGATGACTGGATCAAGAAGATGTGGTACATATACATTATGGAATACTATTCAGCAATCAAAAAAGACAAATTAGAGTCATTTGTAGAAATATGGATGGAGCTAGAAGGGATTATGCTCAGCGAAATGTCACAAGGCAAAAGAAAAATATCAGATGGTTTCACTTTTAGGAGGAATATAAGGGAGCCAAATCAGGGATCAAGGAAAAGAACAATAACTATAAAAAAGTCAAATCACAACACAGCAAGAACAAAAAGACAAAGACAAATCAGAGGCACTTTGTAGGGGGCAGGGAGAGGGACTGGGATGAGGGCAGAAAGAGTACAAGGGACTGAGGTGATGGTGCACTGGTGAATTGGTGGTGGGAATTCCAGGGGGACTACAAATGTTGTTAAATGAATAAAGAAAAAAAATAGTGTATTTCTCAATGCACACCTGACACAGTGTCTTATAACTTGATGTTCCTTCAATAGCAAACTAAAATGAACCTGTTTTTTGTGTTCACACTATAGGAAATATCTACCTCCACATCATCTAAAAATAAAAAGTAGGCACAGCACTACTCCATAAAATGTCTCTTAATTTCAGAATTTCCTCTTTTCCTCATAATAGCTTATTTTTCTTTCTGTTGTTTGCACTGAAAAGGGCTTCCTTAGCCACACTGAACTTCTCTAAGAACTTGGAGAATGATGCTGGCCAGTGTGTAAAACAGCAATGACTAAGTTGGTTGGTGCCTCTTTCAAAACTAGTCCCACAGTCAGCTCGTTGACGACAGTATATAAATTCCCAAATGCTGGCGATTCAGAACTTTTTTTTTCCCTTTCTTTTATTTTTTGCTCCCAAAGGTCTGGTAGAGCAGGCAGGTGCCTGAGCTCTGACAGTTTAAAGATCAGAGCCCTAAAAATGCATAGCCCAGGGCAGAGGTTGGTTAGACCCGGTCTGTCGGTCTGTCGTGGTTTTTTTTGTTTTTGCAGCTACTAATGAGGCTGGAGGGTGCAGGGGTAAGGGCTGTGATGGGCGGGGGGGGGGGGGGGGGGGGGNGGAAGGGCTGTAACTGGTGAGGAAGAGTCATGAAGAGCCAGCAGTGGCTGCTGCTGTCCCTCCGAGTAACTTCTGAGCTTCCAAGCTCTGGCTCCATCCTGGCTGTCTTTGACCACCCGTCTGTTTAGCCTGCCTCTCTGTACCCTGAGTTCATCTCGCTGCCTCCTGGGGTAAGCCACCGGCTGCAGTGGGCGCCTCCTGGCCTGATTCCTGGGCGTGCAGTGCGTGCGGAGGCTGCAAGATGCCCAGTCCTTAACTCTCCTGCTGGGTTTTAACTCTTCTTACCGCCAGCCCCCACGCATTGAAAACAGATGTGCCTGCGTCCTGCCTTTGAACACTGCTACTTCAAGATAATTAACTAAATACCGAATTAGCTCCACTTGAAAACTCCTTGAGGAAATACCCTGGATGCTATGAAGATGAAGGGGAGAATGAAAGCTGTTTTGGTAAATAAACTATAGGCTCTCGCTGCCTTCCAAACTGCTGAATTATGGGTAGAGACAGAACGTGTTTGTGATTTAGGCAAGCTCTCTGCCTGTCAACACAAAAGTCTGCGAAATTATATCCCACTTTCCTAACCTAGAATATCGTTTTTGATTCTATGAAAAAATATTAGAAAACCAGTCATATGTTTCCCTCTCGGAGTTGTAACAAATAAGGACATGGCATTTTGATCATCATAGGCATGCATAGTTAAACTGTCATCCTGATAGGAGATTGTAATCTTGAAACAAGGGCTATTTTTTATACAAGTTTTTAGTTTCCCAAGTTTTCTGGAAAAGTCTGTCAGGAACACAAGCTGCATTTTATTTTTATTTTTTTTAATGAATCAGCTTCAGTTGGGTTTCGTATATCCTAATTCTGGGGGCGATCACAGCCAGGAGGCCCCATCCACCACCTAGGGAATTAAATGGCCAGGAGTATGGCGCGTTTCAGAGAGTCCTAAACTATCTAAAGAGGGTTGTAGGGGCAGGAAGGCACTGGGCAGGGCAGGTTCTCTGGGATTCGGGCAAATAGGTAAAGGGGGAGTCCTGGAGCCCTCGGTGGCTTTTTCAGGTTTTTATTGATGATACATCATTTGTAGTGAGGTGACCATGTGTACGGCCGGCAGGGGGACTGGGGGCTGGGATGCTGGCTGGACGCCCAGCCCCCTGCGAATCTTCACTCTTCTCTGGGCTCGCTACTTCTGCGGAGCTTCTCTCCTGCTACCTCTGCTGCTGGTGTCCCCATGACGCCGCTCTTATATGGCCAGTCTCTCAGCCCAGCTGCACCCACCTGCGCATGCCCACATCCTACTCCAGGTGCCACCATCAGGCCTGCGTGTTAAGACCGCAGGGGTCTATTATTGATGCTAATGGCAGGAGGGTGGAAAAACCTGATCATTTTCATTTACCCTACACCCACTGTGGAGGTGGGCCCCACCTTCCTCCGTGTTAGAGTTCTCTTCGTAAGGTTTTGAGCACACAGTATGATGGGCATTCCTTTCTGTGAAATCTAGGGGCTTGTACACATTGGCTTCTCTTCCCTAATTGTTATTTAACAAGCTGATATCAAACCACGGTTCCAGGGCCACATGTAGGAAGTAGGGAAATTTGCAAAGGCAAAGGAGGGAAATTCCAGTGACTTCCTCACCAAGCCAGTGTCCCTGCTGTACACACAGTGGATCTCCTGCTGGTCAGCTCTCACCATGGCAACCTCCCCAGCCCTGCCCTCACCTCCAACTTGCTGACTTGACCTCTCCCCTCCATCAGCCCAGGCAGGACCCAGGAGCCATTGTTTTAAGGAAGGTTATAAAATACTGAATGGTACACTACTGTTTTCAATGGAGATTGTTAGAAAACATAATTGTTTTACTAAATTTGTTGAAAATCCTAATGTGTGTGAGTTTTTATTTAAGTGTTTTACAGCGCCTCCCTGGTGGTGCAGTGAGTTAAGCAATGCACTATGAGCAAACCTCAGCCACTGCAGCACGAGTTCAATCCCTGCCGCTGGCCGGGGAGGGGACCCACGTGGCGCAGCAGACCTCTCCTGCCTCGCCTGCTGCTCCCCTCAGCAGTGTGTTTCAGTCGATCTACCTGTTCTGTTCCCCACTTTGTCTGGTGGATTCTCTCACACACACCCCAACTCTGGCCTGTATCCCAGTTCTTGTATACATAAATAAATAAATCTTTATTAAAAAAAAAAAAGAAAGTATGAGGATGGAAGGAAAGTATTTGACATAAAGTCACTGCCACAAGGGCCCTGCTGGGAAATCTGACCTCAGACTCAGTTTCCAAGCAGACAAGACCTGCACAGCTTTGTTCATACTACAACCTGCCTCATTGTCCCCAGCAAACCAGGATCCAGGAAGCTGCGGGGTACATTGAAGGAAGCAGACCAAGAAGGAGACCTCGTCTTACACCACAGCAGCTGTCACCCTAAGTGCTGAGCCATTTGTGTCTCCGGCATGGACTGTACCATGTTTTCAATCACTTTTAAAATAGAGAGGCTGACTACTTATGAAAGAGCATACAAACAGCTTTCTGTAATCTATTTTTTTACAGATAGCAATATCCCAGGAATGATCATGTAATTAATGCAGTTTAGCTTTTTTTCCTTGCTTGTCTACACATGAGGGATTTTAAAGAGTATTTTATTATGAGACAATTCCAGGTTCTGAGCCAATTCTCCAAATATGCATAGGGCTACATCTGCATGAACAGTGAAATGCAAAATTAAGGACCATAACTAATTGTAAATTTTGGTGGGTTTTTTTTGTTGTTGTTTTAGTTTGTTTTTCCCACTGTTAAAACAGAGAAAAGAAATATATGTCAAAAAAAAAAAACTTTTCTACTGCTTTCGCTATTTATTTTTTTAAAGATTTATTTATTTATGCATACAAGATCTGGGGTACAGGCCTCAGGGGGAGTGACAGGATTCACCAGAGAGAGTGGGGAACAGAACAGACAAATTAACTAAAACACACTGCTGAGGGGAGCAGCAGGCGAGGCAGGAGAGGTCTGCTGAGTCATGTGGGTCCCCTCCCTGGGCAGGGATTGAACCTGTGCTGCAGTGACTCCGGATAGCTTCATAGTGCTGAGACTTAACCCCTTGCACCACCAGGGAGGCCCCTGCTTTTGCTATTTAGTACGTGTTGGTGAAAGGAGTAGGGAGAGAATAAACTCTGTTATATGTCTCATTTAATAGATATTTGGGTTGTTTTATGAGCAAGGCCTTTTATGGTCTGGATTTCTGTCTTCTACCTCAGAAATCTTTTCTCAGGTCACAAAATTTTCTTCATATTTCTAATTTGGCTTAGATTTTTGCAAATTTATCTTTTCTAGATTTCTCCTATGTTTTCTAGTCCTACACGTTTTTAGTTTTGCTTGTTCAATTTATAGCTCTGAGACTTATAGTAGGTATATTTTTAAAATATTTATTTGTTTATGCATAGAAGAACAGGGGTGTAGGCCAGAGGTGGAGGGAAGGATTCACCAGCGAGTAGGGAGACTTACTGAATAGTCAGATTTACTGAAACACACTGCTGAGAGGAGCAGCGGGTGAGGCAGAAGAGGTCTGCTGCGCCATGTGTGTTACTCCCTGGTCAGGGATCAAACTCAGGCCACAGAGGTGATGTCACTGAGATTTAATCCACAGACCACCAGAGAGGCCCAGTAGGTCTATTTTTTATGTCAAGTTTTGTATAGGCATGAGGTATAGATTGAGGTCGTCAATAAAATCTTAAGGTTTTATTGACATTCTTTTTTTTTATATGGATGTGCAATTTAGTTACACATTTCAAAAATACTATCCTTTACCATTAAATTACCTAATCAAAAAATAGTCATCCATGTGAGTCTATTTTTTCTATTCCATTCTGTTAATCTATGTTTCTATTCATCATCTGTGTAGTTTTAATTACTGTAACTTTAGAGCTAATTTCAAACCAGAGTTCTCCAGTACTGCTCCTTTCAAAAATATGTTTGGCTAGTCCATATCTTTTACATTTAGAATAAATTTATCAATTTCTTTGTTATTGCATAGTCGCTGACCAGTAATCTGAAGAATACTTTGCTCCCTTTGATGTATTATTTTCCCCCTTTGGCTTCCTTCAAGATTTTTTTTTTTGAGCAATCAAATAAACACAAAAATCAATCTAATAAAACCCTTACACTCTAATAACAGAATGGTGGTGACCAGAGGGAAGGGAAAGAAGGGAAAAACTTGGTGGTGGATGGACATTTGGTAGTGGGTATGAGGTAAAATGTACAGTTGTTGAGGTGAGACTCTGCCCCCACTGGAACCTATAGAGTACTGTAAACTAATGTTACCTTAATAAAAAGGAAAAATAGATTGTCTTTTGTTATCTTTTGTTTAAAGAGTTTATTATGATTGAGTGTGAGAGAGAATCTCACTTAGGGTTCTCAAAGTGTTTTGGGTCTGCAGGTTGGTAACTTTTATTATTTTTGGAAAATTCTTTCTTTTAAGATTTTTTTATTTATGCATTCAGGAACTGAGATATAGGCAGAGGTGTGGGGTATGAGAGGATTCACCAGAGACAGAGTGGGAAGCAGAACAGGCAGATCTACTGAAATACACTGCTGAGGGGAGCAGTGGAGGAGGCAGGAGAAGTCTGCTGCACCATGTATGTGCCCTCTCTAGCCAGGGATTGAACTCATGCTGAATCATTGATAATCCACAAAGCTCCTGGATGCTCCATTTCTTCTTCTTCTTCTTCTTCTTCTTCTTCTTCTTCTTCTTCTTCTTCTTCTTCTTCTTCTTCTTCTTCTTCTTCTTCTTCTTCTTCTTCTTCTTCT
>JAGFMF010011778.1:94231-115552 GCA_019455555.1 Galemys pyrenaicus
CTTCTTCTTCTTCTTCTTCTTCTTCTTCTTCTTCTTCTTCTTCTTCTTCTTCTTCTTCTTCTTCTTCTTCTTCTTCTTCTTCTCTCTCTCTCTCTCTCTCTCTCTCTCTCTCTCTTTCTCTCTCTTTAAATTATTTAAGGAATAGTTAAGGAATAGGGCCCTCCCTGGTGGAGCAGTGGGTTAAGCAACACACTATGAAGCAAACCATAGCCACTGCAGCCTGAGTTCGATCCCTGCTGCTGGCCAGGGTGGGGTGACCCACATGGTGCAGCAGACCTCTCCTGCCTCGCCCGCTGCTCCCCTCAGCAGTGTGTTTCGGTCAATCTGCCTGTGCTGTTCCCTACTCTGTCTGGTGGATTCTCTCATCCCCCACACCTCTGGCCTGTACCCCAGTTCTTGTATGCATAAATTTTTAAGAAAATTATTTAAGGAATAATAATTTCCTGGTATTTTCTTCACTGACATTTTCTTCAGATGTATCAAGTTGGTTGATGAAAGGAGTTCTCCATCTGTGATGGGGCATGTGCATGTGTGTGGGGTATAGTCCCAGTAGTCCTTCTCATTATATTGTTTTAGTTTCTGCTGCTACAACAGTTTCTCATCTGTTCATAGATCTTGTCCATCTTTCCCATTCAATCCTTTAACATGTTAATTACAGATATTTTTAAATCCCTAATAGTTCCAACATCTTTATAATATCTGAGTCAGATTCTGTTGATTGTTCTGTCTGTTGATGAAGGACTATTCTTTTTTGCTTCCTGTGTGTCTTCTAACTTTTTATTATAGAACAGTGCATTGTAGAAGAACATAGAATGCAGCAAATACCACTTACGACATTTATTCTTATGTCATAAATCACTAGTCAGTAATAACTGTTAGGTCATTTGTGTCAGGATTTGAGTTAAACTGATCAAGAGTTGAGCAGATTTGGATCTTGATAGTGCTGTGGCTACCTCTGTTGCCCCATGTTCTTCAAGTCTCCTAGTGCAAACTATCTTTGCTCTGTGCTTAGTGGAGGGTCAGATTGCCAGCCACCACACCACATCCTCCATCTTGCACGTGGCTCCATGGTAGATTGCTGTTACTTGTGACTCTATGCTCTTCTTGGGAAGTGGAGGGAGTTTTCTAGGTGCCAGGGTCTGAGGTGGCATTTCTATTCACTCTTCATGGCAGCAAAACTCTGACTTGTGTCTATGGTTAGCCCTAAGCAGGCAATCCCCCTCCTTTAGAAGTATCAGACCTCTGATGGGATCAATATAGATAGGGACATTAAATAATATCCTAGTACAGAGGAGCTTCGTACCTCTCACTCACTCTGGCCTGTAATAAAGTATTTTAATTATTTATTATTTCCTTGTCTTCAACATAGAGACATTTTGTAGACCACAAAAGAATCTAGCTGTAAAGAACAAGAAATGATGTAATTGCTTTTCAGAATTGAAGAGAAGGGAAGACTCTGAAGGACTCTTTGAAAAAGAAAATATGACATACACTAACTAAAGTACCCTAGAGGCTGTGTAGCATCCTGATCTGTGTCAGGTCCTAGAACGAGAATGCACATCTTCCATCCTTGATTCATTACCTCCCAACTGTGTCATTTAGGGTAATTTAGTAAAATACTCCATTTACTTGCCTGCAAAATGGAGATAACAGTAGCACCCGACAAAAAGAGCAAGAGTGGAGGAGGGGAGCAGGCAGTGAGCTCCTGCTGCCCTTCACTTCCGCAGCTGCCCAGTAGTGGACCTTCCTTGTGGCCTGTCTGGAGATGACCCTTGCACAGAGCAGACACACCTGCCAGGCGACCCACAGGGCGTCTCTGGAGCTTGCTCAGAAGTAACAGCTGGGGCTGAGCTAGGCCACGTTTGGCTTCATTTCTGTCCCATCCTAATCTTCTTACCCTGACTTTGTATGTCTCAAATCAGCTCTCCAGTGCTCTAAACCCTGTCCTAGGCTCTGCACTCCAGGAGCCCAGGCTAAGGCAGGGTGTTGGATGTTTCCTAGAGACACACGGGACGGACTATTTTACTTTGTAGGTGCCGATATAGTGGATCCCTACCAATGGAGACAAACTGAACTTGGTTAGAACCCAACTGTAGCACCTATTGGCTGTGTGACCCTGGGCCATTCTCTCCATCTTCTTCCACCTAAACTTCTTCATGTATAAAGAAAAGCATGAAATACCACCCAGTGTTGTAGTGGTGAGATGCCATGGCACACAAAGTCCAATGCCAGACACAAAATCATCACCCACGAGTGTAGTGGAACAGAAGAAAATAGAGCATACGGATTATTCATCAACCCAGAGTAAGGTACTGTGATCAGTCATTTAGAAAGTAAGCCTCCAAGTGTGTTATTAGTGAGGTTTCATTCTTGCATAAACCTAGCTTTGAGTAAACTATAATTTCTTACAATGTCCAAGAATATCGTGCTAACCCACTACCATACCAACTCTTAAGTGCGAGTGATTTGTCAGAAGGAAGGCAAATGAAAGAATAATAAAAAAGGCAGTGGCTAATTTTGTGTATTTGCTTGGTACTTACGAGACATATTGTCCTATTATATTTCATTTCATGTTTCCAAGAACACTTGGAGGCAGATCTCCTCATCACGTATTTATTTGTATTATGAATGCATTGCTTTTAGACATGAAAAGAACAAGGCTGTCTCCAGATTAAGTGGATTTCCCAAGCTTTGACTTTTTCCTGGTTTGCAC
The DNA here is from genome assembly GCA_019455555.1 of Galemys pyrenaicus. Taxonomy (NCBI): domain Eukaryota; kingdom Metazoa; phylum Chordata; class Mammalia; order Eulipotyphla; family Talpidae; genus Galemys; species Galemys pyrenaicus. The sequence continues at coordinate 96,945 of JAGFMF010011778.1, forward strand.
AGTGATGCCAGCTGCTGTAACAAAAACGATGTTTCAGAACAAGTGAATGTTTATGGTCAGTGAGCACTCTTCAACATAGCCACTCATGCCTCTTCTAACATGTGGTTCTGCCTCTGCTAAGGCCTCAGAGTCCTCTGTCATCAGGTGAGGAAATGGGTCAAAGTGTTCCCACTTCTTAGGTGTTTAGCCCAGAAGTTCCTTCATCACTTCTCATAATCCATAGTCCTCACTTCCCTCCATTCACAGTTCCATGCAGGGCATGGGGGTGCCCCAGGACATGAGCTCAGCTGGCAGCGTCCACATGCACCAGCCACAATTCAGTGGTATGGAATTTGGTGGAAAGTTGGTTTTGTCTACCTGGAAGAGTTATATGGCCAAATCTGTTCTCCAACCAAGGTGCCATCCAACATTAAATGTGCTTTTGACAGTGACACATTGCCTCTCGACAGAGACAGATAGTTCAGTGACAATTCATTGTGAAGAGAAATAAAAACAAAAACAAATCCTCTAAATCTGACTGCAAAATCCAGGTTAACAGCAGAGAAAGGGGGTGAGAGCAAAGAGGGGAGGGGCCCAGTGGTCTATGGTGGAGGATCATGGGTACTTTGGTGGAGGTTGTCATAACATAGACCTGAAGTGGTCTGGACCACCTCTCCTAAATCGTGTATAATACTGTAAACCAGTAATAACTCAAATTTAAAAAAAAATAAAAATCATATTGTATGTCTTCCAATAGTGGCTGGTTTTTCTAGAGAAATGGTGCTTTGTTTTTAATTCAGTGTGACATCATGTGACCTGGCTGCATAGATGCTAACACAATTCTAAGGTTTATTAACATATAACTCGTTTTGGGAGATGAATATTGTCTAAGACACAGCACTCTTCGTTAAAATGTTCTTAGTGAACATACCTAAGAAAATTGAGAGGGGAAAGACTTTTGTAAATTAAGACCAAATAATTCTTGATTTGATTTTGGCCCACCAGCTTGGTTTCGCCTTATGTCCAGATATCTCATATGAGATGCATTAATAGACTTTCAAATAGAAAACACAAAGAGTCTTCTGTGGTGGGTTGGGTTAAAGTATTGTTAAAAAGTATGGATAGTTTAGCCAATGGCAATTGAGTAGATGAATTTAGTAAACAAAAGAATTCATCTTTAAATCAGATTTAAAATCCATGTCTGCAATCAGATTCTTCTTTCAAAAGATGAAGCAAATTCATTCTTTTAGAATTCAACGCCAATCGTCCATCTCATTCTTCTAATTCTCCCTCTAATCTATAAAGTTAGCATTATGACAAAAGACATATTTCAGTGGTGTTGGCATCACAGAATTTTTTAACATGTTTGTTTATACATGCTTCTTCCTCGGCCATCAATTGTTTCCATATAACCTTAGAAAAATAGAGAGATTTACCTAATGGCTTTATGGGTCACTTGTGTGGTATAAATATATATATTGCTAAGTAAACATTATATACACATAAAATATATACATAACACTACGTCTTGCTTATACAAGAGCCAAAGTAAAGACAGTGCCTTCTGGCTTAGCTCAGAAAATGTAATTTCTATAATGAATCATTTTTTTTTTTGCTTATATCCTTGATAGTCTCGACCCAGACAATAAGATGAGATTTTCACACACAAAAGAGGAAACTAACAGTAGCGACACCATCAGAAACTAAATGGACCCCAAACCAATGAATGCTAAGCAGTCAAACATCATAATAAGGGAAGTGATTTTTTATTTAAGCCACTCCATTTTCAACATTCATCAGAGTGAGGGAGAAGCTTCCATTAGCTTTTTATGGATGGTAACTAGATCTGCTTGCTTTCGCATTCCGAAGCCCGCCTGGGTCTGGAGTGGCTTGTCATTACTCTGAAGAGCTGTAAGCCTATAAAGACACTGTGTCTGTCTTTTGCTTATCACCCTAAAGAGATTAATCTCTAAACAATGGTCTCTGGTACTGTTAACCTCAGGTTTGAACTTTTCTGTCCATCAAGAGAGAAAGCTGCATTCAGCGTGGGAGAGAAAATATCCAAAGTTTATAAAACAGAAACTGGTTTCCTAATGTAATAAATCCCATCATAAAAAATCACTCACTACCAGCAGAAAGATCCACCACGGTGGGGTATTATTTCTTTCTGATCCCTGGTAACTCTAAATGGCTTCTCAGTTACAATCCAAAAAAAATTCCTAAGACTGTTTTCTTTTCTCTTTATCTTTCAGCTTTTTGCCCTGAATTTGATGCTTGGAAGGAAACAAGTTCTGTGACCACAGCAATTTATCTTTCTACATCACCTGTTTCTGGGTGATAAATATGCCATTTTCAAATTAGCGTGGCATTTGTTCAGTTAATTATATGCATTGGAAATTATTTCAACAGGAATGTCATTTCACACACACACACACACACACACACACGCAGAACTCACCCGGAATGCAAAACTCCTGTGTGTTAAATTTTACAAACATTTCCTACTACAAAAGCATTTCTTATGAAGCAACATTTTCTGGGAAAAAGAATGAAAACTTTCAAAAACAGTAAACATTATTATCCCCACCCAAAAAAATGCCTAGAAAGAAAACAAAAGAACATAAATCATTTTCAAATCAGAGAGGATCCTCTAGAAACCTTAGAAAAGCCCTAATTCTTACCCTCATGCAAATTGTGGCCCAAATTACAACTTCCAAAAATTTACTTCAGGTTCGAACTTGTAAAGTTATATATGCGTTATAACACAAGGTTCAGCTCTGTCCCTTTTCTTGCGATGCTCATAATGAATCACCCAGTCCAAGATTTCTGATTTCAGTGTCTTTTCCTCTGTTCCAAATTTCTATAAGGACTTCTTCTTGTGTACCCCTTTTCTATAAAGAATAAAAGGCCTAAGTGCTCATTAGCTATGAAAATAGTAGCTGATGAAACTCTAACAAAAGTCACTCCTCAAATTTTACTTTTATTTTTGGACTCAGTTAAAATACTTCTGAAATATGCATGCATGGACTTTGGGAAGATGTAATTGTGATATTAAATTTTATTGAAATTTCTCAAGTCCTGATCTGTGTACAGCCTTTTGCTCTGAGCTCCCACGAAGCAGTAAAACGTTTAAAATACTGTCTCTGCGCAAATGCAAAATTTATGAATTCACACATCTCCGGTTGATTTATGTGAAATAATAATGCACTATTTAATGCTTAAACATGGCCAGGAGCGGTGCTCAGCTATCAAGATGTACAATGGAATAATAGATTTATAAGACGGATAACCTTCTTGCCTAGAGAAGCTTGTTTAAAGGTGTTGTACAGATATATTAAACTATATGTAATTTTATACTAACTTAATGCTGCAGGCCGAGACTGCAAGCAATAAAAGATTACAACTGTGGCATTTGCAATAATAAAATGATCTGGCTATTCAACATAAGGTATCTGAGGACTAAGAAGAGACAAGGAACTTGTTTAAAACTTTCCCCCTTTTCATTCATTGCCCTTTACAAAATATTTTTATTCCTTTTAATGTGGCCGGTGTAACTTCATGGCCTAGCCACTATCTCTCATCGCCCACCACCTCCGAGAAGGGGGAATCTCACGTGTCGGAGAGGCCCGCAGATGCGTGGAAGGACCATTTGATTCACTTGGGAAATGGACTGAAAACACACGAGAATGATCTAGCTGCAAGAGGAAATGACAAGCGATACTTTGGGGAGTTGCTTTATACTTTTTTTTTTAGCTCCCATGCATTTCATTTTTGAATGAGGAAGTGTTTTCATCTTGGTAATTGTAAGGTAAACACTGAGATGCATTTGCTTAACTTTTATACTCAAGAATTAAAAAGATATAAAAAAAACCTTGAGAATGTTTTAAAGTCATCATTGCTTTTGTGTAATGTTTGGAATTGCAGTGATTTTCTTGCAGTTAACGCTTCTTGCACAGAGTGACTTAGTAACAAGTGTCTGTGATGGAGACAGAAACGGAGATAAACAGAGTGGAGAGAGCTCTGTGAGCATTTCAATAACAACAAAATTTAACAGATGTGTTCCGTGTATTTATAAAACAGCAACTGAACCGTGATCTTAATAAACAATGAGTTATTTAAAAGAACTTGCTTCAACTCACTCATCATCTCAATAAGTCTTCTTTCAAAGGAAAATCAGCTTTTGCACAAAACCATAATATGAATGTAGTGGGGGAATCCATATTACAACAATATAAGAATCCAATTCAATTGGCACAGAAGAGAAATGGTTATCCACCTCTTGCAAGCCTGGGGAAACCAGTCACCCATAGGTGGAGGGGCCCAGCCTGGACAGCTCCAAACAGCTGTCTGTCTGTCTGTCTGTCTGTCTGTCTGTCTGTCTGTCTGCCAGGAAGGACACTCTGTAGAGCAAGAGACCCTTGAGACTCTTATAAAGGACAACATTTTTGACAAATGCAAAAGTTAATGCGATTCAGTTCGCAGTGATTAACAGCACTTTAAACAACAACATAAAAAATCTATAACAGCATGAACAGCCGGTTGAAGAGAAAGATCCGCCCTAACTGTCCAAGCTGCGTTGAAATAAGTCCAGCTGAAATCAAATTAACATTTGATGACATTTTCACAATAATGATGATTTTTTTTTCCTCCTGGTTCCCACAACACAACGGCTTGTCCGTGACCACATGCCTCCTTGAGACAAGGTTTTTAAAATTTGACAGCGACATCAATAACCTGACCTTGGAGTCAGCGACCTCTGTCAGAAAAAACTCCCCATTCGCCGTGTCGGCCTCACCCACTTCCCGTGCGGATGGTCTCCAAAACACAAAATTTCAGCAGCCGTTGTTAACGGCATTTCAGCAACTCTTAGTCCCTATTTACACACCCAGTGGAAACACGTATAATTAAGAAATATCTCGGCGCTGGAATACCATCTTTCGCGGGCACCTCGGTGGAGTGATTGTCAGCGTTTCCAGCACTGCCCTTAGGAGACGAGGAAGATCTAACAGCCAGAAATCCCAGCTCCGGTTGAAACTTGTCAAAATATGTGGTCAGTCCGAGCTGGCGAGCTCAGCTGGAGTCCACGGCAGACGACTCCCGCCTGGTTTCAAGAGCAATCATCTGAAACCTCCAAGAGACCCAAGCCCCTTGCTGGAAACAGCAGAGCGCAGAGAGGTTGCCCCAGGGGCGCAAACCTGTACTCAGCGAAGAGACAGGAAGGCAGGATCCAAACTGGAAACACACCCTGGGCTTGGGTCAGGTCTTGGGGCACCGCCTTGGAGGCCTTACGCTCAGGGGATCACCTTGTCAACACACGGCCCCTCCACTCCTTTCTGCCTTTGCACCCTTGAAGAGTTTCATTTGGGGCAATGCCCCAATGGGGAGGGGCTCTGCTCCCCTGTTTGGCGCCTGACCCTCTGTATGCACAGAGGGAAATGAGTCTTTTAAAATGAGTCTGTGAGAGGGAAGGGTCCTCTCACCCCCAATTCTGCTCCAGAACCACCTAGGCCCCCAGTGGGAAGCGTTTGCTGAATATTCATTGAAGAAGCAGGCATCGCATTAGCCTTAACAAGCCATTGAATTCTTCTGGGCTCCATGTTCCCACTGACATCTGGAGTGTGGAAATTGGACTAAGTCAGCTTGTGGGAGTCAAGCGCTTGAATTTGATTAAAGTGCTTCACTTCCGAGCCGGAGAGCAGCCTTCCAAAATGTGGCACCTCTGGGACTCCCCTCCACCGACCTCAGCGTCCCGCACCCCGTGTGCTTGTTCTGGCAACAAACTTTGTATTCAGTGATTCAGATTTTTTTTAAGACTCATTTATTTATGCCTACGAGATCTGGGGTACAGGCCAGAGTTGTGGGAGTCACCAGAGACAGAGTGGGGAGCAGAACAGACAGATCAACTGAAAGACACCGCTGAGGGGCCAGCTGGCCAGGCAGGAGAGGTCTGCTGTGCCATGTGGGCCCCCTCCCTGGCCAGGATCGAACTTGAGCCGTTGTGCTGTAGATGCGTCACAGGGTGGTGCTAAACCCGTTGAGCCACCAGAGAGGCCCTTGATTCAGATCTTTTTAAAGGGGCACGTTTGCCAATTATGAGCACACCTCGCGGGGTTCAGATGCAAGGAGCTCACGTGCTCAGCAGAGGGGGACAGAGGGACACTGGCTGGGGGGGGTCTCTCACTCTGCTTCTTGGGGTCCCCCTCTCACCCATAGGTGGCAGCAGCAGGTGGGGCTCAGGAGGTGCAAGCGCAGCTGTTCCACCAGCTTCCTGAGCCCCATCAATCCCCCTGGGACTGCAGACAGCCTCCCAGGGGTCTCCTTTCTCCAGCTGCCACCCCACTGGGCTTCCCTGGTATCTAAATATTCTGGGGGCCCATCCCTGGGTAGCAGGCTCAAGAGTGAAGCCCTCTACATAAACATGAGGTCTATGAAGCTGCTGCCTGCCGGTGACCCAGCCTTTCACCCCCAGTGATGACCCCAGGGGCCAGATTTAAGCACTTGAGACATTTTAACCACTGTGGCCCATCCAGCTTGTTGCTCCTTCTTTAGAGACAGGGAGGGGATAAAAGCCAGCACTGCCTCTTCATCTTGCATAGCCCTGACAGTTCTCCACAAAGTAATGATGTAGGAAAGCAAAGCCCTCAAGGAAACAGAAGCCTGGTCAAGAATTCTTGGATGTCAGTGATCAGTGCCCCACCTGTGTGAACTAAAAGTGAATGCCTGCAGGTGGGGACCTCTCTGCAGAGTCCCATCGCCAGGATGGCTGCCTGGGTTCAGATCTTCACTGTGGTCATATAATAAACTGATCAACTAACAATGAGACTTTGGTTCCTGTGCACAACTGCACCCCGGTTCCTGCTTGCCTGTGCAGCAACTGGGGGGATATTTTCAGATGGGGGGGCTGAAACAGGCCCCTCCAAGCCTCCAAACCTACTCCCTCCCTGCACCTGCTATAGCCAGAGTCCACCACACCCAGCTATTTCTATATTTCTTTGAGTTCCAGCTCTTATAAGTGAGTCCCCAGTGACTAGCTAGTAATTCTTGATAATAAACTTTGCTTGTTTGGATTAGTGCATGCTTCTGTCTTCTGTCTGGACCCTGAGTGATAAAATAAATGTTTATAAAGAAGACTTACTTAGTAGAAATTAAATCACCTATATGTTATTATTTCAAATTATGCTAACATCAATACTTGAATTTTCTGAAGTTTGGGAAGTTCTTGCTCTTTGGAGCCTTTTTTCTTTCCTCAAATTTCAAAAAAAAAAAATAAAACTAGAAGAATCTAGATTCTAAAAGTTCTTTAGTTTCTAGTTTTATAAATGGGGATTTTTTTTAAGGATAGATTTATTTTCCACGCGGGAAGTGGAATTTAATCGGTATGCAAGTCCCTAGCATCCAACTTACTTTATAACAAAGGGTAAACACTGACTCACAAAATGCCTTCACACAGATCACAGGCATCCTGAACACACACCAGTGTTAGGAGTGTGAGCAGGGCTGGGCACAGGTGCTTGCTCCTTAGAATATACTATTTCACAGGCCACATGAATCTTACAGAATATGATAGGGCTTAGTGCAAAGCATTCAATAAGCCTTCAGAGGACTATGATTTTGTCTCCTCTTTAAAGAGCTCTTCAAATTGCTGGACATACATATCCTTATGAATCCCTCCTTGAATGCATGTGCGTTCTTTGTACTGGAAATATTTTTCTTTCCCTTCACCAGAAGAGACTATGTCATTTGGCAAAAAAAAAAAAAAAATACACAGCCTGATTATTTTGCTTGAAAGTTGTGCTCATATGACCTCGTTGTTCTTGAGATATGAAGTCAGAATAGAAGCAGGTGCACCATTCATCTCTAGTGCCTCAATTCTACAGTCAGATTTCTAGAGTTTGTTTTCGAATCAGTTGTCTCTGTTCCTTTGTTTTTCCTTTATATTCCAAATATGAGTGAAATCATCCACTATTTGTCTCCCTCCTTCTGACTTACTTTGTTGAGCACCATCCCCTACAGTACTATCTGCATTGTAGCAAATGACAAATGTTCATCTTTTTTATAGCTGAGTAGTATTCCATTGTGTATGCATACCACATCTTCTTAAACACTCAGTTTTAAGATGAGAAGATGTTTGTCTCTTTTATACATCTTTGCCATTGTACTATGGTCAGAAATAGATACATTTGATCCAGGGGTGTGTATCTTAATTTCCCCTCTACATATTTCCCACACGCTATAGCTGATTTGTTCGGGAAAGGAGTTGGTATGTCTTGAAAAGATCAATAAGCTTGTCCTTAGCCACACAGAAAGTCATAGATATAAGACAGATACCAGGATTGCTTCTTTCTGATAAAAACAAAATCCATTATACAAGTCTGACCCTGCAGAAAGCCTTCTAAAAAATTGTTATTGCGTGAAGTCTCAAAGTGAGGATAATGTCTGTATTGAGTGAGTAACTATAATTGTAAAACATAGGGTCCCTCTTAAGTATAATTTAATTGATATCTTAGCTTCTGTAATTATTAATAAATAATAATTATGTTCTAAAGCATAATAGTGCTTAAGGATGGGCACTAATAACTTTAATAAACCAACAAGCACAGCTCCCCAACCAACTAAATGTGTTCACATATACCTGAGTCTTTGTACTGACAATTTGGGGGATTACTGTTAGTAATGGTTCTGCCTAGTGCGTTTGAAGATGTTTCAAGCTGTTGTGGATAATAACACAGAACATAAGTCAGAAAGACCAAGGCCATGTGTCAAAATTTTCAGGTGCATTAAATAGACTAATATATATTTGCTCCTTGCATGTTTTTTTCTAGCTTGTTTAATATAATTAACATATAATAAACTTTGGATAAACTATAAAGTCACCCTGTATACAACCAGCAAATCATCACCATCAAAACAGTGAACAGAGCCCCTCACGCCAAGAAGTTTCTGTGGACGCTTCTTAATTCTTTTGTCCTGCCCCGCCCCACTCCTTAATGCCTTTCCAGAGGCAGCACCTAACCTGCTCTCTGTCACTAAGAGAGTTGGGAGAGTGGAGTTTTCTACTGTATGTACCTAGAAGCTATACAAGCTCTTCTCCGCCTAGCCCTTCCCACGTATCAACACCATTCTGATATTCATCCAGACTGTATGGTGAGGGGACCGCCTTGGTGGCACTGCGGGTTGATCGCCGAGCTGTAAGGCTTCCGCAGTCACTGCAGCGGTGAGTTTGATCTCAGGCCAGGGAGGGGACCCACATGGCACAGCAGACCTCTCCTGCCTCACCCGCTACTTCTCTCAGCAGTGTACCTCAGTCGATCTGCCTGTTCTGCTCCCCACTGTCTCTGGTGAGTCCTCTCACCCTGCCCCCTGCACCTCTGGCCTGTACCCCAGATCTTGTATGCATAAATAAAATAAATCTTTAAAAAAACCAAACAGACTGTATGGTGAATCAGTAGCCGGTGCCATTTTTATCACTAAGGTGCATACATTTGAAGGGTCTACCCCAGATTTTTTTATTCACCCAAATTTCTCCCAATGTGAGGGCAGATTCCAGTTTTCAGCCATTACAAATAAAGACGCTAAGAGTCGTCATGAAAAGACTTTGAGTGGCTGTGCACTTGCACTGCCGCCGTGCAACACCTGGAGCTAAGGACGAGTTCTTGCTACTTATGCCCCTCGCAGTTGTCACAGATGCGTCTCCACGGTGTCACCAGCTCACTTGTCTATCATGCTGGTTGGCATCACTCAAGTGGTGTGTAGATTTCTCACTGAGGATTCCATTTACATTTCCCTCGTGGTTAATAAGGTCGAACTTCTTCTCATATTTTTTTGCCATCCATGTGTCTTTTTGATGAACTGTTCCAGTCTCTTGCCTACTTTTAATGGGGCCATCTGTTTTCTTATTGTTGGGTTTTGAAAGTTCTTTCCATATTCTCGGTGTAAGTGGCTTACTAACTGGGTGATTCACAAATGCATGTCCCCCATCCTTGAGTCATCCCCTTCAGAATGCCTTTCAAATAAATATTTTTTTAAGTTTTGAGCAAAGCCAATATACTATTTCTTTTTAATTATACTGCTGATGGGCTAAAGAAATCATCGCTGAACCTAAGATCACAAAAACATGTCCTCTGTTTACTTCCATTGTTTTGTATTTTAAGGTTTTAGACTGGGTCCATGCGACATTTGGAGTTTGTTTTGACAGGCTGCAATTATGAGTTAAATTTTATTTCCTCATATATTTGTCTCATTTACCAGCATTATTTTTTTAGAACTACTACTATTCTCCTTCCATCGAACTTTCTTTGTGGAAAATTGTTTGGTTGTATACATTTGGCCTTCGTTCTGCTTCCTTATTTTGTTTCCTTGGCCTAGTTTTATTTCTTTGTGCCAATAACACATTGTTTGATTACGATAATGAGTAATCCAATAGCTGGAAACAGGTGCTGTAAGTCTTCCAACTTTCCTCTATCTTCTCATCATTATTTTTGGCTCCTTCAGGTCATTTGTGTTTCCCTGTGTATTTAAATATCAATTTGTTTAATTCGACCAAAATGCCTGCTGGGATTTTAATTAGAATTTAATTGAATCTATAGATCTGTTTGAGGATAGTGGCATCTTAAAAATATTGATTTTTCCAAACTTAAAGATGGTTCTTACTTTCCTCCAGTCCTTTAGGTTTTTAAATTGGTATCAACTATCCCGGAGAGATCTGCTGTGCCACATGGGTCCCCTCCTTGGTCGGGGATCGAACTCCTGCTGTAGTGGCTGTGGCTGTCTCATAACGTGATGCTTAACCCCTTGTGCCACCAGGGAGGCCCCTCACATTTGATGCTTTCAAAAACAGTATTATCTTAATTTCAGTTTCCAATTACTCACTGCTGATATATAAAAATCAAACCAAACAACAACTTGTGGCAGATTCAAACACTCCCACCCCAATTCAGTCACCACCTCCATCCCCACCCTTGCTTCACACTAGCGTGGAATTCCTCTTGGGCCACCTGTCCCAGGAACCCACCGGCTAAAGAACCACAAGGAGAACAAACCCCGTGACAGCCCAGGGGACAGTGGGGCTGGAGGGAGTTCCCCAGGCCCAGAAGTGATCTATTAGGGAAACGACACCAAGGGTATGTTCGGATGGGGGTGCTGGGGTGCCGAGCCCTCTCCTTCCTTGGTTCTGACACATAGCAACTCTGCTGTTGCCTGCTGCTCATCAAAAACCCCCCAAAACATCCACTGAGGCCCTTTTTGAAAGTGTTTGTATTCTCCATTGAAGGGAAAAGATGACCAAGTCAGAAAATTCATACGTGACTGCGTGGAATTATCCGATTGGGTTCCTTCCAACTGGTGCTGAGGGAGCAGACAGACGTGTGCTGGCGATGGGGCAATCACAGGCTCGTGCTGGGGAAAGAGCTATATGGTTTCAGAAACACGCATGCTGATTTTAGCCAACGACCAAGGCTTTTTAACTACTGTGACTTCACAACACACTTCCCATGTTTACCCATTTGAACGGATGTGTTTTTCCTTTTTCTTTTCTTTTTCTTGAGCAACCACTTCCAATGACTCGGTGAAGAAAGGAATATCTAATTATTGACGTGGATTTGTGTTCGCTCGGCTCTGATTAGAGAGTATATCATTGAACAATACAAAACCTCAGCCAAAGAAAGCACTGCAGTTTAGTAGATTAACTTGATCTTTGATAATCACAAAAATCCAGTCTTGTCTTACGATGTTAAAGATAAGACTTTGAGTCTGGGCCTCTCTGGTGGCCTAGGGGTTGAGTCTCGGTGCAATCACCTCTAAGGCCTGAGTTTTGTCAATGGCTAAAGCTGACCCACATGGCGCAGCAGACTCTCCTGTCTCCCCGCTGTTCCCCTCAGCAGTGGATTTCAGTCTATCTGCCTGTTCTGCTCCCCTCTCTGTCTCTGGGGAATCCTCTCATGCCCCTCATCTCTGGCCTACACCCCAGTTCTATGCAAAATTCATAAAATCTTTAAAAAATCATATTATCTTTAAGATTGGTCAATAAATTATATTCTGTTAAAATCAGGTGGACTTCGAAGTTTTTCTAACTTATGGATAGCTTTATTTTTAAAAAATTTACTTGAAAATTTGTATGTTAGGCAAATGGCAAAACAGTGAAAGGCATCATTAGATTTTATTTATTTATTTTAAAAGATTGATTTATTTATGCACACAAGAGCTGGGGTACAGGCCAGAGTCACGGGAGGTGAAAGGATTCACCAGACAGAGAGGGGAGCAGAACAGGCAGACTGACTGAAACACACTGCTGAGGGGAGCAGCGGGCGAGGCAGGAAAGGTCAGCTCCACCATGTGGGTCCCCTCCCTGGCCGGCAGCAGGGATCGAACCTGTGCTGCAGTGGCTTCACAGTGCATTACTTAACCCGCTGCACCACCAGGGAGGCCCCCATCACTAGATTTTATAGGAAAAACTTTTCATAAAAATTTCACAGATTCTTAGTGTAACATTCTTATCATTACTAAATTTATGGAAGTCATCCAATGATTTCATCAGACTACTTGAATTTATGCTTCAGGAAATAAAGAACTAGACAATTTATTGTTAAACCTTTTGTAACATCATAAGTTAGAGTCTCATTTCTGTTTTATTTTGTTTCACAAATGTTTCATAAAATTTGTTCCAATTAATGACACCATGAACCAAAGCCATCTCTGAATTTAAATTTTCAAATTGCTCAAGTTATGGTAAAATTAAAGCTTTACGCTATGTGACAATGCACCTTCTCCCAATAATTCTCCTTTACCATATCACAATTTTTCTAACAGATCAGCACTCATCAAATAGTGATTTCGCGACTTAAACTTCACAATGACATGATAATTGTCCAGCGGAGACAACTGCTGAGAACTTAGGGGGTCTGACCAGCATGAGAGACAGGTGCTCACAAAAGAGAGGCCCAATAAAGAACCCGGGGTGCTTGAATTTAATAGAAAACCATGCCTTTGGGCCAGTGAAACTTTAAGCATTTCTACCTGGGGAGAAGGACACCATGTTCGTGGGTCCACTACTGCCCCAGCAACGTGACACTGACCGTTTGAAAAAAAAAACAAAACTCAAATTGTTCAATTGAACAACCTCTTAAGGGGAGCCCTTTACTTCAGCCCAACATTATTCACTAAGACACCAAGGTAGTCCAGGCCCAATACTTAGTGCTTTGGCGGTTGACATCTTGACGGCATTTTCTCTGTCAAGAGAGCATCTTTCAAAACATCTCTGGGCTCCAAATCCGCTCTGTCTGTGGCAGACAGATGCTCAGCTGTTCTCCTTCTCCCTGTGAGTTAAGGCTTACTCCTGGTCAAGCCCAAGGGTGCTTCTCAGCAGAGCTAGCTCCTCTTCGAGAAAGATGGCGAGCTCCATCCTTGCCAATGTGACCAAAGAGTCCAAAGCTCAGCACTACAGAAACAGAAAAGCAACTGGTAGGAGAGTCCTTCAGTGTCCACAGCATGCTGCCCCCACTGCTCTGGGGGTCGCGCCATGGGAAACAGGAGGGGTCTTTAGTCAAACTACCCACCTCTGTGACCTTAGAACCTTGAGGACGAGCCCAATGACTCCTTGGATCTTAAGAAGGTCTTTTGATTGGAAACTTCTGTTTTTTCCATGGGGCGAGGATAGGGGGAGATCAGGAGCAAGGAGAAGGGTCAAAGGGGAGAAGGGGAAAGCGAGGGGAGGGCCCCCAGGATGTTGAGGTGCTTGTCTGAACCAACCCTCAAGTCGCCCCATGGGCGATGATTGTGAAGGAGGCTCTTGAGCTCCAAGACCAGCTCCGGGCCTGACAGCCCTGAGGCCTGCAGGGCTGAGAACGCTCCCCCCGACCTGCTTGTGCTGGGGGACCAGGGACTTGCTTGCTTTGCACCCCCACAAATTTTACTGCCCAAGCACAGCAGTAATTATCTTCTGGGAGGTCCACCTGTGAGTCCTGGGCCCCAGCGCTGAACTGGAGCAAAGAGGAGGCTCCATGAGGCAGGGCAGGCGCGGCCAGGGGTGGCTCTGGATTCAGAACCTGATTTTCAGTCTGTGGCTCAGCACGGGCCCTCTGACCAGCCTAACCCAGAGCCCAGCTCACCTGACTGGGGATTCATGTTAAGTAGTTCTGCCAACGTGTCATCTGCCCAGTGCAAGAAACCTGCCATTTCTCTGAGTCTCTCTGCCCCATTCACACCCCCTTGAAGCTTCTAGTACAACTTTCTCAGGACCTGTGATAATAATTATTCACTTCAGGATCCATAAGCTAAACAATAAAGAGGGAAGAAGGAAAGGCAGGGAAAGAGGAAGAGGGGGAGAGTGAGGGAGAAGGGAAGGAGGAGAAAAGAAAAACAAAACAAAACCATGAGTTAGGGAGAAAGAAAACAGAAACTCAAATCTGAATTCTAGTCAAGCTATAGAATTTTTAGAAATCAAAGTTTTAACATTTAGTCCAGTTCCTTTACTACTCAGATCTATAGAAACTCCACCAAAATCAAACAACTAGAGGCCAAGTTGACGTGGCCATTTTCTCTGTGTCTTCTCCCCATAATGGCTGCGCTTTCAGAAACACGCCTGAGTGATAATAGCCGACGACTGTGCCGTTCTGCTTCGCTCCCGGCATTCTAGAATCTGTGCTGGAGAAGGTTGCTCAGGAGACCACACCGCTCTGCGCACTGAGTTGTTATACTTGTGAGGATAATCTCAAAATTCAGAAACACTTGGAGATTCATCAACGAGAGTGCATGTTTTATGGAAGCGAAGTTTTTGTCCCTGGGGTTTGTGGTAAACTTACAGACCACGGAGTTAAGTTTCTCAAAACTTACAGTTGTTCAATAGGAGAACCGCAGGGACCCCCACCCGCTGCTCGCCCCAATCTACAGCTCAATCAAAAATGAAAAATGGAGGGCTTCTGTCTTTCCAGCAAGCAAATCTCTTTAGCGGAATAGTTTCCATTTGTTTGGATGCTTTGGGGATTCAAATTTTTTTTTGTAAACTCCTCCTAGAACTAAAATGTAAAAACAAGCAGATTTTTGCAGGGTGCAGGACCTTAAAGTGAAAAGTGAAGATGTGTGCCAAAGGAGGCACCCTGCTGCGTGCTTGCTTTGTAAGAGAGTCAGGTGGAGCCTCAGCGGGAGCATGGGCACACAAGCACACACATGCACACATGGGCACACACAGGTGCACACATGGACACACATACAGATGCACACAGGCACACACGTGCCCACACAGGCACATGCGGGCACACACACAGGGCACACAGGCGCATATGTGCACTCACAGGAATACGTGGACACACAGAGATGCATGCAAGCACACACAGACACGCAAAGGCACACACATGGGCACATGTGGGCACACACAGGTGCATGCAGGCACATACAGGCGCACCTGTGCACACACAGACACAATGCAGGTGGCTGCATTCCATTGTCTCAGAGATGCAGGGCTGAGCTGTCCAAGGGCAAGTGTGGAGCATTCGGCGCCCCAGGCCTCAGGCCCCTCCTGACAGGTGGCTCCTCTTCAGGACACAAAGCAGCCCCACAAATGAAAACCGGTTCAAAGACGCCCTTTGCAGGAAGGAGGTTCGCTGTTCTGACACGAGCAATAGTTAAGCATTGGATCAGAGTCCAAATTTGTGAGCGGCTACAGTGAAACAGTGAAATGTTTCTGCTCTCCTCTCTGGGATTTCTCTGGCACTCTAATGAAATCAATTACATTTCAAGACAGTTGCTGTGATTTGGGGGGTGGGGGTCACGTGGCCCGTCCTAGGTTGTCAACCAGCATAGCATGGCTGTTTTCAAGGGCCAAAGCATTTTCCACACACAGAGAGAGCAAAACGGGGTGCATGGCCCTGGCTCAACCGAAAAGGTTCTAGAAGAGGCAACCACTGTGCCCACATTTGATGGATCACAGGGACAGATGCCAGCAGTGGCAGCTGGGCCCAGTGAGCCCGCAGTGCTGTGCTAGCCGGCCAGGGAAGTGGCTCCCTCCTCAATGGAAGCCTTTATATTCTGCTGGAGATAGGGATCTGCCTCGCGGGGCCTGAACCTTCTCTAGCTTCCTGACTTGACCTAAAATAATGCTGACTTCAAAATGGATTTTAGGGGATGATTTGACAAAGCAAAATAATTCTAAAAGCTAGCAGATGGTAATAAAGGAAGGCTGCTAAGGTTGGGGGGTGGGGCAGAGGGCCAAAGGGTGAAAGGAAGGGCAGGGGAATCAGTACTTTTATTATTCAAGATAATTGCTTCCTATCACAGCTATACATATATATAAATTTTTAAAATTATTTTATATAAATATATAAGAATATATATAAAAGTATATATAATATATAAATATATAATGCATATGTAAAGTATAACATGTATACATTTATGATATATATTTTTATATACGGTTTTTAGATGTTCTGATACATTAGTTTGACACTGACGTGTTAGAAAAAAGTGGGCATAGATATATTTATTGGCTGTTGGTAAAAGCAATAGAACCCACAAGTCAGAGGTTAAAATGCCTTGGGATTCTTTTTTTTTTCCCCCTCTTTTCTTTATTTATATATATTTGACATCAATTGTGGTCTTGGGATTCTTTTCCAGAAAAGTCTTGAGCTCTTCCTAAAGAGCCAACTGTTAACTCCAGGTGCCCATTTTGGTTGCTTCTTGCATGCTGCTATCAGTGTTTAACATCTCTGCCTGTTTTGCTCATGTTAATGCTCCCATTTCCTCTCTGCAGGGGAGCCAAGAGCTATTCCAAAGTGAGAGTGGCCTGAGGCACAGGGGTGGGGGGAGGGCAGAGGGGCTTTGAGACTCCTCTCTCCAGTAGCCAACCAAGTCACCTTGCGTTAGACAGCGGAGCTTGCTGTGAGTAACCCTCGAGTTAATCAGTGTGGTTGGACAGTTCTTGATAAGGAACATTTATTTGCAAGCTCCCTTCCTTTTCCAGGCGCCATGTTCGAGGTAACCACTGGAGGGAGGAAGACGCCCCAAACAAGCAGAGAGAAGATAAGTGGCTGGCAGGCCCGAGGGCTAAGGAGTTAGATGAGGCTGGCAAGAGGAGGGTGCCAGACTCAAGTGTGGGGTTCAGTGGACAAGTGTGAGGCCCCCAGGTGGCCCATGGCGGCTTCCGTCCATGGCTCTGTGCTGAGTGGCTGGGATTTGCTACGAGCAGGACCTCAGTGTCCCCACCGTAAAAGAGGTAAAACACCAGAGGTGATGCTCCCTGTGCTGATTCACTGGGAAACCTTTCCACAGTGTTAGGCATAGAAATCCCCCGTATAGAAATCACTAATTATCTTACGGTTCTGTTGGTCTAGACTTGAGTGGATCTGGAGGAACCATGTGAACTCAAGGTGTAGAAATGGGATAACTGGACCAAGAGGAGGTATAGGCCACAGAGGTCACAACCAGAGTCCTCACGAATTATTGCAGGCCACTAGATGTTTCTGGGCTTTTCGCCCACTTCTGATTTTTTCTAATCCATTACCAAGGGAAACTGTTGAGAAACTGCAATATTGAAAGTCCTCTTCCCTGTGCTGCATAATATACAAACCTTTCTCAGAAACAAAACTCTAGGGCCTCCTTGGTGGCACAGTGGGTTGAGTGCCTCACTGTGAAGCATCCACTGCACAGCAGCGCCAGTTTGATCCCCAGCCAGGGAGGGGACCCACGTGGCACAGCAGACCTCTCCTGCCTTGCGCTACTCCCCTCAGCAGTGTGTTTCACTCGATCTGCCTGTTCTGCTCCCTGTTCTGTCTCTGGTGGAACTTCTCACCTCCTGCTCCTCTGGCCTGTGCCCCAGCTCTTGTGTGTATAAATAAATAAATCTTAAAAAAAAAAAAAGCTCTACGCTTCTTTTCCTTTCTCGTTTTTGAGATTTACTTTCTCACAAACAAAATGGCTTCGTTGTTTGCCTTTCTATGTTCAAATGTTCACTTTTGTAATAGAAACCGCTACTTAATGGCCTTTTCTAGATCTCTTGGTGTCCTTTCCCAGTGAATAAGAACACTCTAGTTGGTGACCTCGCCCACCTGCTCCCTTGTCAAGAACCAGCCAGGTGTCATCTCCTACAGTCCAGCTCCCATAAGGCCAGAGGGGGCCACTTCACCCCTCTTTGTCCCCACTGGCCCCGACTTCTCCCCGACCAGCTGGCATCTCAGTTCCTGCAAGAGTTCTATTTACTGGTGAACTGTGCACGTTAACCCTGGAGTTGGTACCTTAAATAACAACAATCGCTAACTTTTCATTTCTAGGTAACTGGTACTGGGCTAAACATCTATTATGTATTATTTCTTTAGTCCGGAGGCTCTCAGCCTCACAGTGCCCGGGACAGTGTCACCATTGCCTGCAGTCTTGAGAAAAATGTAAACTCCTCACCCTCTCTCGGTCCTAATGAATCAGAAACTCTGGGGCCAAGTCCCTGCAGTCTGTTTTTAACGAGCCTTCCAGATGCCCGGTTGCCTGCTCCGTGTGAGACACGCTGCTCGAGGTAGAAATGTTGGTTTTACTCTCTAAAAAGAATAGTTCTGTAACAGGGTGGTCCCAGGAAAAGGGGAAGTTCCAAATATCCTGGTTCCACCCTAAGTGGGTGGAGCTGAGGATAAGAAGATTTCTGCAGAGAAGAG
>JAGFMF010011778.1:115943-205873 GCA_019455555.1 Galemys pyrenaicus
ATTCTTTGTTCTTTCTTTATTGTACCCTAGTTGTATTAAAGTTCCTTTCCATTAAAGGTTTTGTATGTTTGTCTTAATGCGGCGGATGGCAGAACCCAGAGAGGGCAGGCTTGGGGGTTCTGGGTGCTCCTCTCCCTGCCCTGTAACAGTTCTAGAAAACTGAATCAGTGTGAACATTCTAAGAGTCAAAGGACCCCGCTGTATCTCTAAGTTGTAGGCTGCAGGCTTTTTTCAGACAGAAACAAAAAAATGAGAATGAATTCGCTTTCACTGCTCTTTGTTTGGGGTGTGGTGAACCAGCTCGGGTTTTTGGAGACAAACTCGGAACTTCATACATAAGGATATTTTTTTAAATCAGTGTTTTGAAAAGTTCCCTTCAGCCTCATTGTCCCCACAGTGGACAAGTTGGTGGGTAGACTCCATGAGCTAGGTCATGGCTGGGACACTGAGCAAATTCTAAATGCTGTGGCTCTACTGACTCGGAGTGACGTGGTGACACTGCATGGTGCCAGATAGGGACTTGGGGCTGTCACCCCAATGTTGATGACAAGCCTTCGTCACTTCGTCTCCTGCCTGGAGGTACAAAGAGCTTTAGGAGACCTGAGCGCCAGTGCTCCATCGTTTGTGAAGAACAGCTGCTCGGAAAGAAGTTGGGGTGCTGCTGTGTTATACACCACCCTACGACTTTTTGACCTAAAGCAAAACCCAGCATTTGCTTTGCTCACAAATCAGTCATTTGAAGAAAGTGCAGGGAGGCGGATGTATCTCTGCTTCCTACAAAGAGAACTGACAGTTGGGCTGAGGTTGCAGACTACCGGGACCCAGCAGGCCAGCCTGGACCTCTGCCTCCACCGACTTCTTGGGCTTCCACACAGCCGGGCTCAGAGAGCAGGTACTCCAAGAGACAGGAAGCCAACCAGCATCATTTGACTCCCACTACATCCTCCTGGTACTCAGATCCTTCCTAAATCCAAGAGGACGCAGGCCCCACACGACCTCCCCAGTGATAGGAGGCTATCAAAGAACTTGTGGCTACTTTTTCTTTTATTTTTTTAAAAGATTTATTTATTTATGCACACAAGAGCTGAGGTGTACAGGCCAGAGGAGCAGGAGGTGAGAGTATTCACCAGAGACAGAGTGGGGAGCAGAACAGGCAGATCGAGTGAAACACACTGCTGAGGGGAGCAGCGCAAGGCAGGAGAGGTCTGCTGTGCCATGTGGGTCCCCTCCCTGGCTGCGGATCAAACTCGTGCTGCTGTGTAGTGGATGCTTCACAGTGCGGTGCTCAATCCACTGAGTCACCAGGGAGGCCCACTTGTGGCTACTTTAATGTGCTACAAATATTTATGTAAAACAGAGATTTTGAGTCTATGAAATTTCAAGCCTTCTTTGGATTGAAGCTTTTCTCTTCCAGGCTCTTTAAAGTGTTCCTAATCAGAGGTTAAATCAAAGTGAGAAACAACAAATGGGAAATCTAGACATACTGAGGAATGAAAGTACAGTGAAGAAGTTGAATATTGGCTTCAAATACCTAAAATTTAATCTGTAAGTGAGTAAAGCGTGCCAATCAGCTGGTCATCTGGTCGACCTTGCCCACTAAGCTTTGGCTAGATGCACAGGAGGATGCAGAGATCTGTCCCACAGTGAGTGCGTGAATGTGTGAGCACAGCAGCATAAGGAGGTGCATGCAATGATCCGCACAGAAATACCTAAACTCCTATGTTTATTCAATAATGAGTGCACAATTGTTTTAAATTTTCTAGCAAATATTTTTCTTCACTCTCCACGTGACGTTGGAAGAACAAACAAGTTCAAGTAAATATTTTACATGAACTTTAAATGTTACCAGCAACACCAGAGCTTGAATAAGAACGGGACAGTAAAAGGAAGCAATTTAAAGGGGGGATTTCTTCCTAATTCAGACAGAGATGAATGACTGAATGAATGTAAGTGATACAAGAGGCAAAATTTAGGAGAAATGAAAGTTTGTGTTAATAGAAATATATTCAACATAAAATACACCTTCTCTACGTTGTCGTGGGTTTGCTTTTACCTGTGTAGAGCAATTAAGGAATAACATCTGTACACGGAGCCTAAGGTTGACACCCCAAATAGTGTGGCCTGGGTCTTCAGCCACATCCATGAAGCTTTGACTTGGAGCACAGTTTTCCCTGAGTTGGCAAGTGGTTAGTAAATTTCACAAACTCTGAATCTAGGAGAGACTAAGAATTTCCAGGCATAAATAAATGAAAAGAAGACACAACACAAACACATGTGTAATTTCACCATGTGGCATTTAGAGGTTGCGCATTATCGCTATGACATGGTCAGGACATAATTCATTTGAAGTGAAAGAAAGGTTTGCTGGAATGGCCATTGGTAGGATTTAGATGCAGTCAGCTGCCTCCCTCTTCTGGCCAAAGATGGAGAGAAACTGTTTTCACACTAAACCTGAATAAGACTTCTTCACAATCAGCCCTAAGATCAAGTCTTACACAATGAAAATTGACTGTACTTACCACCACCAAGATAAAGCCCCTGGTTGAAATCCCTAGGAGTTATTTTGTAGGCAAGTCTGTTGAGCTCTTCATCTGCAAGAATTTTCATCGTGTGGAAGAGATTAAATGTGTTTTCCAAACTGCCTTCCTCCTCTGAGGTCACTGAGGGTTAATATATTTTGATTGTCAACTAAAATTATTCATAGATGGTGGAATGAGCCTTGGTGGCTCTTTCAGGGAAGAATGAGAAATTAGAGATAAAAGATAAACTCCAGAGATTTCGACCACAGTTTCTAGAAGAAAATGCAATTTCTCCTCATGATCTTGCTAAGCCGTACCAGTGTTATCAAGGACAACTACGAAATTAAATCATCAGATGTATAAACGCAAGAATATTTTCCTTAATTGCAATCATTTAAATAATTTAAATTTAAATTTCCCTGTAGGCCTTTCTCATTTAAAAAAAACAACAAAAAAATCATATTAGGGAAATTTTCTAGAGAAAATAAACTCTCATAAAAGGCTTTGATAGAATGGTCTTCCTACTTTATATAATTATCAATCTGTGTGCTCAAGTGCATGCAGCTTTTAACAATCTTATCAATTCATAAATAAATACCACTCCATATTCCCTTTAAATGAATAAAGCTTAGAATAATAATGACTTCTATTAATATTAACATCTCTGGACGCGTGCTTTGAAATACTGATGAGAACTATTAGGCAATAAGAAACTGAACTTTCTGATTTTTAACATGAGTAGATAAATGCCAGTCACAAGTGAAATTCAAATTCCCCGGTTCGGTGTATACTTTAAAAATCAAACTAAAAAGCTCTCAGACACAGAATCCAGGTCTGATGAAGCCCACCTCCTTGCCCTGGGGGTTTGCCCACCTGGGGGACACCTCACCTGCCAGGTGTGTACCTACCTGGGAGGAGATCTCAGGGGCAAGCGAGCTCAGTCATCAGCCGCAGTGGTAGTCATCCCAGGACATAAATATGTCCTTGAAGCATCTGCTGCCTGGCTGATCAGAAGGGTTCTGGACAATGTGGCTGGGGCCCCAATACTCTCTTGTACTAGCGTTCCCTGTTCCTCCATCCTCCCTACCTTCCTCCCTAGACCACAATGCTGGTAGCAGCTGGCATTGCCTGCCTCTTCCTGCCCATCACCACCCCTCTGCATCTCACTAGCTTCCATTCCTGGGCCCCTTGCTCCCTCCCTATCATCCTCCCTGTCTTCTCTGGCCTGGACTCCGCACTCCCTGCTGTGGGCTGCATCAGGTCTGCAAGACTCAGCTCAGCCTTCTCCAGGACAGGACAGGTGCCACCACAGCTAACAAAAGAGGAACTAGAGGGGAATCCCTGGTGGTGCAAGAGGTTAAGCACCGCACTATGAGGCTATCCACAGCCATTGAAGCATGAGTTTGATCCCTGGCCAGGGAGCTGACCCATATGGCACAGCAGATCTCTCCTGTCTCACCTGCTGCTCCCCTCAGCAGTGTATTTCAGTAGATCTTCCTGTTCTATTCCTCTCTCTGTCTCTGGTGAATCCTCTCACCCCCATACCTCTAGCCTGTACCCCAGTTCTTGCATGCATAAATAATTAAATCTTTAAAAAATAGAGGGACTAGAGACAGTGGACAGTTTCCAGTGATGAACTCTTAGCAACCCCGCACATTAAATCATCACTTAACATCACCCATCGGTTCTTGAAAACTAAACTTTACAAGATATAAAGCAATGAAAACATGTCTTCCTATGTCATCCTTTGCTTCGACCAGAAAGTCTTCCTACCAGCCTCACAATGAAGTGACCTCTGATGTTCAACACAAGGCAAGAGTACAAAAGACAAGGTGCCCATTTCCCCATGAGGCACCAGGAGATTGTCTTGCTCTTAAGTTGCTCATGGGTCTCAGATGAGAATCTATGACTTTCTACCTGTTAAAGAACGAAAGTTTTTTTCCCATCTGGGTTTTCAAGGCTTGGGAGCCTTCAGCTCTTACAGCGTTTTGTGCAGTTGAATTGTGAAGGGCATGGAATACTAATTAAGCGAGTGAACGGAAAAAGAAAATGTAAACTTTGTTCAAAGGCTCTATCAGTCTGGAAA
Source organism: Galemys pyrenaicus (assembly GCA_019455555.1). Lineage (NCBI taxonomy): Eukaryota > Metazoa > Chordata > Mammalia > Eulipotyphla > Talpidae > Galemys > Galemys pyrenaicus. The sequence continues at coordinate 120,549 of JAGFMF010011778.1, forward strand.
GAGAAAATCAAGGCATTTTTAATGTGGATAAAGTGGCCTGCGTTGTGATATCAAATAAAACAGAAATGGACTTGCCACTTCTAGAAGAGGTATTTTAATCTTTCCCTCTGTGCTAATCTTTCCCTTGGTGAGTGTAAAATACACACACCAGGTCAGAGTTGATGGACTCCGGTGCACGAGCTCACGATGACTCAGATTCTATCTGCCTCCTCCTGGCCAGCCCGGCTTACAGAGCATTTTTAATTTAGCTCCTGAAACACCACCATGCTTCATCTGCCTCTCTTTTCAGGTCAAGGTTTACGCATCAGCCCCAAATTTCTGGTTTCTGACACTATTACTATTTGATATTTCTACGTTTTTTATTTACATTTTTTAAAAGGTTTATTTATTTATGCATACGAGAGCTGGGGTACAGACTAAAGGTGCAGGGGTGAGAGGATCCACCAGAGACAGAGTGGGGATCAAAACAGGTGGATCCACCGAAATGCACTACTGAGGGGAGCAGCAGTGAGACCGGAGAAGTCTGCTGTGCCATGTGGGTCAGCTCCCTGGCCCCGGGGATCCATCTGGTGCCACAGTGGCTGCCCTGCCCATAGCTTGATAGCGCTGAGACTTAACCCCTGCACCACCAGGGAGACCCAAAGGTGGGCTATTTTAAGAAGGTCCAGGAGTAGGGAACAGGACGAGGGCACCCTGAACTCAGCTCCAGAAGCAGACCCACGACACGCTCTGTTACCGAAGCCTGTCCTCCTGGGGCTCAGCTTCCTCAGTTACAAATCAAAAGGGGATGAGGGGCCTCCCTGATAGCACAAGAAGTTAAGCACCACACTATGAAGCATCTACAGTCACTGCAGCACAAGCTCGATCCCCAGCCAGGGAGGGAACCCACATGGCACAGCAGACCTCTCCTGCCTCACCTGCTGCTCCCCTCTCCAGTGTGTTTCAGTCAATCTGCCTGTTCTGCTCCTCACTCTGTCTCTGGCAGATCCTCTTACCCCCCACACCTCTGGCCCTGTACCCCAATTCTTGTATGCATAAATGAATCTTTTTAAAAAAAGGGGGGGCTTGTGGAAGAGTATCTGCCTGATGTTCTCGGACATAAGAATCCCAGGGTTTTAAAATTGTTATCCTTTTAAAGAACTGAAATTCAGATTTTAGATAATGTCGGTGTTTTGGAACCTTCTGCCCTAAGAGAGATAAAGAATAGTGCCTGGGTGATAAAAGTATTTTTCAAGAGCAACTGCATTTTAAGTAGATGTCTCACGGACTTCTTAACCCACAATGAAGGGTGAAGCTGTGTCAGAATATAATGCCGACTTACAAGAGAACAAGAAATTGCAAGTGAAGTCAGCGTCATAAATTAGACACGTTAGATAAAATACTGTCTGCTCCCCCTCACTGCATACTCTGAAGTGCCCCTCAAGCATCTGTGCTGGGGGACCCAGGACCAGCCCAGGGGCATAAGACTCCTCCAAGCCCACAACTCCCGCTAACCCTCATCTCACTACCCAAAGGGAGAAATCACCAGAGGAGCAAAGATGTGTAAGAAGCTACATCTTCTGGCTCTGGCAGTGACATAAAATAGGTACAGCTTTTTCAGGTGAGTAAGAATATATGAGAAGTAATAGAACCACAATGAAGGAGATTGCGGAAAGGAACAATTTGAGAAAAGAATAAAATTTCTATGAATCCAAACCATACTGAAATTAAAACTCAAGCTCTGAGCTGACTGGAAGCAGATTGGAAGCAGCTGAAATTGTGAACTGAAAAATCGATCTGAATTAGTGACTCAAATTGCTGCCAGAATTTTTTTTTAATGATGTAGAAAGTGTGAGTTAGAAATTAAAAAAAAAAAGTGAGGTGTAGGAAAGAGAATGACAAAATTCAAAGTGTATTTCACCAGAGCGTCAAAAGAAAGAGGAAAAAAAAATCAAGGGAGGTGCAATTTTAAAGTATGACAGAGGCCTTCATAACATTACAGGAAAACAAACATCTCAGGTGAAAGAAACAGTTAGTCATTGTAGAGGCAGGAGGACACCGGCAGGTTCTTCAGGATCCAAGCAGACCGGTCTAGGGAAGAGTCCTGGAGCCCTCGCTGGCTATTCCAGGCTTTTATTAATGTTTCTGCAGCATGTGTAGTGAGGTGTGTAGGGTCAGAGAGAACTCAGGTCTTTCCACCCTCCCACCACTGTGATGATGGACACCTGCCGTGCTGCGAGCATTCCAGGGTGGGCATGCGCAGGTGGGCACACCTGAGTTGGACAAGGCCTTAAATGGGCGGCATCTTGAGGATGCCAGGACTGACCGTACTGACGAGCAGCAGCAGCACAGCAACCGAGAGGGTGAGATGCACCGGGGGCTGGAAGGCCTGCCAGCCTCCCGGCCCCCCGGCACCCCTGCCTGCCATGTACCTGGCCACCTCTACTAATAAAAGCATGAAAAGCCACCGAGGGCTCCAAGACTCCTTCCCTGACCCGTCTGCCCAGAACCATCCCGAACCTGCTCCTGTGCCACCTTTCCTGCCGCTACAGGTGACCAAGTACATGGCTGGCGGGGAGCCTAGGGGGCCAGGAGGCCAGGCCTCCTAACCCCCAGAGAATCTTCACTCTCTGGGCTGCTCTGCTCCTACCTCTGCTCTGCTGCAGCTCTCTCCTGGCAGCCCCATGACGCCGCCCCTTTACGCCCATGTCTCAGCCCAGGTGCACCCACCTGCGCATGCCCACACCCTACTCCAGGTGCCGCCATCAGTCCTGCGTGCGGGACCACAGGGGTCTGTCATTGACGCTAATGAGGGAGGGCAAAAAATAGAAGTTTCATTTACCCTACAGTCATGAACAAAGTAATAAAATCGAAATCACCTAAATATTTGACAGTGAGGTGAAGTGAGGCAGACAGTGAGGGACAGTCACTGGACGGTCTCAGGTGTGGACCTAAATAACCACAGAGGACACGCTGGCAGCACAACAGAACCCAGTGTAGGGTAAATTAAAGTGATCAGGCTTCTCTGCCCTCCTGCCATTGGTGTCGATGTGGGCCCCTGCGGTCCTGCACGCAGGCCTGATGGCGGCACCTGGAGCAGGGTGTGGGCATGCGCAGGTGGGCACACCTGGGCTGAGACATGGGCGTATAAGGACAGCGTCATGGGGACACCAGCAGAGAGCAGAGAGAGAAGAGAAGAAAGAGATCGAGAAGTAGAGACCAGAGAGAATGAGATTTGCCAGGGGCTAGGAGGCCCATCAGTCTCCTGCCCCCAGGCCCACATACCCCCACCCCTGCCTGCCCTGCACCTGGTTGCCTCTGACGTATGCAGGTGACGTGGGGTTGGGGAGAGCAGGTAAACTGGGGCCCATGTGATGGAGTGATGAACTCAGCACTAGGGTAGAGAGTGACTGATAGAGACACTGAGTATGGAGCCTGTACACTCCAGATTAGATCGTTTGTAAAATGAATGGCAAATCAGTCAAATTTCATTTAAAAAAAAATTTCATCGAAGCAACTGAACGATATAAATGACTTACTTATAGAGAAAATCATTAGGTTAACCACAGACATCTCATTAACAATTAATGCCAGAATCTCAGCGAATAGGATGATTTAAAGTGCTGAAGGAAAAGAACTGAAATCCCAGAACTTACATCACCTAATATATTACTCAAGAGTAGCTTAATAAAGATATTTTCAGACAAACATTTAGGGTCTGTCACTATGGCAAAAACGCAAGCAAAAGACACAAAGATAGGTCGATAGATGTATGAGAAATAGAGATACAAGTTAGAAGATAGAGAAAAGATGATAGACAGATAGACAGATGGGTGGATGGACGGATGGACGGATGGACGGATGGACAGATGGACAGATGGACAGACAAAAGGTAGATAGGTAGATAGATAATGATTGATAGATGATAGATAGATGGATGGTTAATAGATACATAGATGATAGATAGTTGGATGGATGATTAATAAAGATGATAGAAAAATAAATCAACTACTAGTAATTGAAAGGTGACTTATTATTTCTACATAGTTAAAATCTTATAATACATTTTATATGTATTTTTATACATTTTAATATTTTTTTATAAACCATCCACTTATTTTAAGGTGATTTGAAAAGAAATGAAGTGAGAAGATTTTTTTATGTTTACCACATATTTACCATTTCCACTTTCTTCATTCCTTTGTTTCCATCCAGATTTCCATGCAGTTTCTTTTTGACTTTTGCCTGAGGAAATCCCTTCAACATTTCCTGCAGTGTTGTTGGTGATGTCTTCACTTAACTGCTGCTAATCTGAAAAATTATTTTATTTTTGACACGTGCTTTTGATGTGAATAGAATTCTGGATTGACAGTTTTTCTCTTAATATTTTAAAGATGTGTTTCCATTGTCTTCTAACTTGCATAGTTTCTGATGTGAAGTTTATTTTCATTCTTTCAGTAATTTCCCTGCATGGAACGCATCTTTTTCCTCTAACTGCATGTAACATTCTTTCTTTGTTACTGACTTTGATGAATTTAGTGACTTTGGCCCAGTGTTCTCCATACCTCTCCTGCTTGGACTTTGTTGACATTTTTTAGATATGTTAGTTTTTGGTTTTAATCATATTAGGAAATTTTTCATTCATGATTTCTCCCTTACCTACTTCCCTATCTTTCCTGAGATTCCACTTTAATGGATGAAACAGTTTGACATTGTTCTGTAGGTTATTGATGCTTTACAGTTTTATTTAATTGTTGTCCTCATTCTGCTTTCCTTTGGATAGTTTTGTTGCTATATATTCAAATTTAATAACATTTCTTCTCCAGCATATGCTCTGCTGTCAATCCCTTCCAGTATGTTTTTCATGAAAGATACTGCATCTTATTTCTAGAGGTTCCATTTGATTTTTTTTAATATCCTTCATTTCTCTCTTCATCAAGGCAATTAAGAAGGGAAGATTCTAAGACTATATGTGAAGAGACATGATGTATTAAAATGTGAAATGGGGTAAGTTTAAAATGTACACTATAATTTCAAGAACAGCCACAAAAAGTAAAAGAAAGAAGTATAACTGACAAGTCAATATTAATGAGAATTGGAATCATAAAGAATAACCTACTGATTAAAGAGAAGGCAATTAGGAAGAGGAGCAAAGAACTAAGATCTTTCAAATAGAAAACAAACAGGAAGAAGGTACATTTAAATCTGACTGAAATGATGATCACAATTAATATAAATGGTATAAATACACCAAAATAAAAGGAACAGATTACCAGGTTAGAGGTAAACAACCATCAAGCTCTATTTACATATATAGAACAAAGCCATTTTAAATATAAAGATACAAATATAAGAACTCAGATGAGCCTCCCTGGTGTGGTTTCTCCCCATGAATTATTAAACACTGATGTTGGGGTGGGGGGCTAACATTTTGACCAATGGAAACTTCCTGTTCATAATCCTCCCATGCACATCTCTCCCTTGGCTGATTTAATGTAGCCTTTCCCTACACTAAACTCTAACTGTGACTATAATAGTTTTCAGTGAGTTCTGTGAAGTATAGCAACAATCAAACCTGAAGATAATTTGGGGAACCCCCTGAACTTGCAGCTGGTGTTGGAAGTCTTGGGGAAATGTGGCCCTCAGGAGGGTTGTGTTTTTAAACCTCTTAGTTTGCTAATTCCAGGTGACAACATGGAACAAAGAAAAGTACAACCAAAATAGTTGACAAAATGTTAAATAATCTTAAGCATATTTGCTCACTGATTTTCAACAGAATCACCAAGGTAATCCAACTTGGAAGAAAAGTGTTTTCAAGCATATGGTGCCAGGATGATGAGAAACCATATGCATAAATAACTGAAGGAAAATGTCAACTATTACCTCTGAGAAGTGAACTCTAATTGTACCATACACTCAAACATAAAAGCTACGACTACAAAAAGTCTAGGAAAAAAAAACACAGAAGAAAATCTCTGTGATTTCTTAGAAGGAGACAGAAAAACATAAGCCATGAAAACCGATACACTGACCTTTACCAATATTAAAATAATCTGCTTGTCTAAAGACAACATCGAGAAATGAAAAGAAGTAACAGAATGGGAGGAAATACTATAAATCCAACATAGCATTTGCATCTAGAATATTTTTTAAAATTATAATTAATAAGAAGAGAAACCTAATTTTCAAATATAGGTAAAATTTTGAACTGACACACAAGCAAACACATGAATGATAAATGAACACATTTTAAAAATGCCAGCCCTCATTAAAATAAGCAAAATCAGAATTTACTGCACACACATGGAAATGGATAACATTTAAAGTGTTACAGCACCAAGGCTTGTCAAGAACATTATTTGCCACTTTCTTACCTAACACTGGGGAAACACAAAATGGTACATATACTTTGGAAAACAGTCTGACCACTTCTTATATATGTAAATATAGTCTTATCACCATATTCTGTTATCAATATATAGCTGCTAGTATCAAATTTGACCTCAGAAACTTCTCTGCAGTCACTCACAGAGCAACAAGAATTCATGAGCTGCTGACAGGCATATAAATAGTTGGAAATACATTGAATGAGTTTGACATTGAGGGGTAAATGTCAGTGCAAGTTCCATGAAGTTCTACCCACTGGTATGTATGAGAGAGAACGCCAACATACTTGTGCCAGAACCCATGCCCCCAGTCTGGTCACAGCAACATTGCAAAGCCTGAAATGGGTGTAACGTCCTATGAAGGCAGCATGGAAACAGTGTGTTGCAGTCATACAGTGGAATATTATACAGCAATGAAAACAAATTCCATCACTTATACCAACCTTCATGCACATTAAAACATCACACTGAACAAACTACATCAGAAAAAAGTATATACAATTTGTTGTCATTATACAAATATCAAGCAGATAAAACAAGATAACATGCTGTACATATGGAGAAGACAATTATAAAGGATGAACACGCACCCAGTCCTGTTATCACTGGGGAGAATAAAGTCGAGGAGACCCAGTTCAAGAAGAAAGTCAAAGTGTCATGTTGTGCCTCTCGATCTGGGTAATGAATTCATCATGGTCTATCACTTCTATTTATACGACACAATGTTTATGTATTCTTTTGTATGCACAACAAACTTCACATTAAAAAAAAATAGTAAGGAGACAAGAACAGAGAAGATTTCTTGACTAGAGAAAGGAAAGAGCCCCAATCAGACATGAAAACTCATATAACAGGACGAGAGTAATGAAAAGGTATAAGAGTGGACAGATCAAGGGGGAGTGGGCACAGAACCAGGGACAGAACGGGAGCCTGGAGGGGCTCACAGGCTGGTGGGGGCTGGTCACAGGACAGGGAGTGACGTCTGCCTGGGGACAGACTTGCTGATGGGAGCTGGACAGTCAGAGCCCAGGAAGACGATGCATGCACCTGGTCCTTCCTGGGCTTCCCTCTGTGGCTGCAGTGGGATCCCGACGGCCACCCCTTCCCAGTGGAACGGGAACACATAATCCCACTCACCTTGCAGACGTTACATTGAAGAGAAATAACCCACTTCAAGGGCTTAAAGAAGCTCGTGACCAGGGATGAACACTCCCTGACAGGCTGGTTTCCAAGCTTATTTCACATCCAGTTTCGAAGTTAAGGACTTGATGGGATGGGGGCAAAAGTGGGGGGTGGGGTCTTTTAAAGACAGCATTTTTCTTTCTGTTCCACTGAGCAGACTTGGACTTTGAATAGTATTCAAGCTCCCGAGTCTCAGTTATGCTCATCCGCTTCAGATGCAGCACCTGGCAGACCTTGTAAAGATGCTGGATGAACACTGAGCTCATAAAGGAGGGACACATGGCTGTGAAAAGTAAAGACAGAGTCGGCACGGGTGGGGGAGCCCAGCTCCTCATATACCCCATGGGGGAAACATCGCAGTGTTTTAAAGGTCAAAGCCAGGCCTCCCTGGTGGCACAGCAGGTTGAGCGCCGCACTGTGAAGCATCCGCTGCACAGCACCGAGAGTTCGATCCCAGGCCAGGGAGGGGACCCACATGGCGATGCGGACCTCACCTGCCTCGCCCTAGCTCCACTCAGCCGTGTGTTTCAGTTGATCTGCCTATTCTGCTCCCCACTCTGTGTCTGGTGAATCCTCTCACCTCCAACATCTCTGGCCTGCATCCCTGTTCTTGTTTGCATAAATAAAAAATCTTTAAAAAAATAAAATAAAAAATAAAGGCAAGAGTCATGGGCACCCCAGTTTGCTCTAAAGACCTGGTCACTCTCTTGGTGCAGGTTTGCCCAGGAAGGCAGGAAGTTATAGTAATCCAGAGACTCGGAAATCAGGGTACCAGGCATAGGGACTTACACAAACACAGTGAGTTCTCCCTCCATGTGCCGGGAGCCTGGGTTTAACTGCACGAGACAACACCGGAACATGCGTGTTTCAGAAGCAGACACTGCGGTGGCGTGCGGCGTGTGGCTTGTCTGTACCCGGCTTAAGTTCCGGTTACAAACCTGCCTTGACAGAGACCAGGTTCCCAGATGCTGAGTGGCCTTAGCAGAAGCCTCTTGTTTTCCAATTTCGTTACACTGGTCAAAGTGAACATCACTTCAAGGATAGGTTAGCCAGACAGTCAAGGAGGTGACCACATAGCCGTCCCGAGAGACAGAGTTCTGGAAAACTGATGGTTCTTACTTGGTTTAGTAAACCAGGCTGCTAGCAGAAAAGTAAATCAAAATCTATATAGATAAATCAAATGTGCCACAAGGATACCATACGCTAAAATTGATAGCCAAAATTTTCAAACACTGCATCTTCTTTTAGAAATAAACAGGCTGGAGATTGGAATGTGAGGGTTAGGAGCTACTTCCTAACGCTCCAAAAATGTGTACTTTCAATTTCCTGACCAATACCAGCCCCTTAAAAGCTCTATTCTTTTTAACTCCTTCATTATCACTCCAGAAATGGTCTCCTGTATATCAAAACTGGATCTCCCAAGCAATTGCGTTCCGCTGTCAGGTTACCCTGACAGGAAAGCACTAGAGAACAAACACCACACACAAGCACTTCATCCTCTCCACAGAGCGACTCTGCTCACAGAGAATGTTGATAACAGAGATCAATTATTACAAAGACCAGAAACCAGCTGTATTAACAGAGTGTGATCGACCTCAGCTAGAAGGCCCACCCCAGAACTAACCTGCACTGTAACTGCTGATTTTAAGTAATAGTAACAGAAATAGTTATAGCCAGATACAACACTTATTTTTTTCATGAAAAAAATTAAAAATTAAAAAAATCAAAAATTAAAAAAATAGTCAACGTGTTTATATTTGAAGGGATACAGAGCTGTTGTGTCTCTCTTGGGAAAAGAAGCAGAGAAAGAAATAAGGGAAAGACAAGCCTTCCTGCGAGTCTGGTGCTTGTTAATTCATTCAACAAACATATCGGATCATCCGTCATGTTCTTGTCGACTTGCTGGCGTGATGGGTAAGTCAAGACAAGTAATAGAGGTTTCAAAGGTCGCTCGTGGAAGGAAATACTCTGGTGTATCCATTTCTGTTTATAATTTGAAGTTTGTGGATGTGTGTTTTCAATGGCTGTGTTTCTTTTTCCCTGACTTCCTTTTAATGTACACATGACTTAATTGAAGCAATCTTGGTGATAAGTATACATCTCGGAGTATGTCGTTAAGAATCCACATGTCTAGGGGTACTCCCTGGTACCCAAGGGGTTACGTCTCAGCGCTATCACCATTACAGCCTGAATCCGATCCCCGGCCAGGGAGGGGACCCACATGGCCCAGCAGACCTCTCCTGTCTCCCCACTGTTCCCTTCAGCTCTGGGTTTCAGCAGATCTGCCTGTTCTGCTCCCTACTCTATCTCTGGTGAATCCTCTCACCCCTGCATCTCTGGCCTATACCCCAGTTTATCTACTTATAAAAAGAATCTCCCACATATGCTCACCTCAGAAACCCCACTTCCACCCCCCAGCACTCAGGTATTCCAATGGAGTTTCCCAACCTCTCCCCTTGTGTTCCCCTCCGACTGGTCTTTCAGTCCAAAAGTTCATTTTGATTTCTTTACTTTATCTGTTTATATCTGTTCTCCAGCTACCACACTGGAGTGAAACCCCACCTCTGCCTTTTCTCCTTGGCTGCTTTCACCCCACACCATCCCTTCTAGGTCTGTCCAGGTCTCCACAAATGGCAAAGCCAATGGGGTCTTTGAGTTTTCTTAGTGCTCCAAGATGCCCGCTCCAGCTCCTCTCCTGTGTCTCTGAGGCAGACCAGATTCGATGCGAAAGTTATCACAGACCTAGAAATGGGACGGAACCCAGACCCCATCGGTAAACACAAAAACTCACAAAAATTGTAGAAATGACTTTAGAGTCAGGATCTCGCAAAGCTGCCGTCCGAGAAATACACATTTCTGCCTGAAGAATGTGGGCATGGTCTCAAGCAGGTTTTACTGGGATGGGGTAAAGATCACCCCAACCTTCTGTCCCCTTCTCTTCCTCTCTGCCTGTATCTAACAGGGCAGGAAGTGGCAAGGGGAAATTGCCTGCGAGCTAAAATATTCTGGGGATAACGGACAAAGGTGCATGTGTGATCATAAAACCTCAGGCGACACTGATGGTTTTGGGTTGAAAGTCTCCCTTTTCATCTTTCTACGCACATGAGAAATTAAGTTTGGTGCTTGGCCGCCTGAGTATTTATTCCACATCCCGGCGCTGACAGCCTCCCCTGCACTTCCAGAACTTTCCTCATGCATTACCATGCAGATGTGTGGGGTGACTTTACTACACATTTATATTGCCAGGTAATCAATAAATTATTATTTCAATATTTATTGGAATCTCAGACTAAGGAAGAAGACAGATGGCGCATTCATCTCCTGTGATGAATGGGGGCTGGAGCGGAAGGCGGCTGTGATGGAAGAGGTCAGTATGCAGACTATATTACTGAATATTTCAACCCGAGTTGTAAATAGAGACTGTTTCTCTTAGGGACTGTCACACTGAGTGCAGTATAAAAGGCAATAAATTTCAACAGATTAATTAACTCTTTGGTTACTGAGGCTGTGTGTCACCTACCCTGGCACCTAATAAAAATTCCTTTAATGCCAAGACATAAAGAAGGGCCTCTTTGGAAATGAGTTATTAACAGCATTTCGTGAATAGATGGAGAAATTGTAGCCGAGTCATTTAAGTGTCATAAAGAGCAGTCAAGGCGGCTGGAGGCCTCAGAGGGACGCCAGGCAATACCATAACAATCAAATCTGAGATGGAAGAGGGATTGAACTGTCCACTCAGAATTTTTATATTGTCAAAGAGCAGCGAGGAAATAATGTGATCAAGAAGTGAATTAACCTTGTGTGTGAAGGAAAGGGGATGATCTGATGGGAAACGCAGTAAAGTAAAAATCACTCCATTGCAGGCAGGGCCACGAGGGCCCCTAATGTCTGCAGCTGTCAGAGCCCGGCTCCAGGCCTCTAAGTCCTGTAAACCCATTACCTGCATTAGCCTGGAATTGGAATACATTTATTCATGCTTTCTGAGTTCTACGGGGTGCGGGGGTTGTACCGCCGCAGAGCATTAATTCCTATAAATGTTCAGCCTTGCAACCTTAGCGGGTCTGCAAGGGGATTGGCATTCGTTCAGGGCCATCTGGGGGGGGTAGGCTGGGCCCCCCCTTCACTCTGCACCCCACCCTCGCCGGCCCCCAGCCCGACTTTGGATGCTTTCTGATGATCATCCGGCTATCCCATGTCTTATATTTTTATACTTCAAGGCAAAAGTTCCACTAGGCAGGAAATAATAAATAAATACCCAATACTAGCGAGTTGTTTTTCACTAAAGTTTGAGTAGCTTTCTTTTCTTGTTTTGTTTTGTTTTTAGGATATAAACTGAGTTTTATTACCACGTGGATGGTATTTATTTATGTCTTAGTTGTATTATTTATTGTTTGGCAACACTGTGTGTGATTTAGGGGTACAGGTTTGCAGCCTATAGATGTGTGTCCCCACACCACCCCCACCCTGAAAGCCCCCAGAATCCTCACTGCAACCATGGGACCCCCTCCCTCTTTGTTTCCCCCTCTGGTGGCATCAACTCTGCAATTTGATTTCTACTGTTTGTTCTTTTGGTTTTTTTTCCCCACTGGTGTCAGTGCCTTTGTTTTTCTATTATCTACATGTGAATGAAATCATCCTTTATATTGTCTTTCTCCTTCTGACTTATTTCACTCAGCATCTCCCTCTCCCATTCCCTCCATGTTATCACAGATGGCAAGAGTCCATCTTTTTTGTGACTGAGTAGTATTCCACTGTTTATACCTACCACATCTTTTCTTTCCCTTTATATATATTTGACATTTAATTGTGGTCCCCATTTCCCAACACCATTTCACCAGTGCACCATCACCTCAGTCCCTTGTGCTCTTTCTGCCCTCATCCCAATCCCTACTTTCCCCCCAAACACAAAGTGTTTCTGATATGTCCTTTTCTTTTGTTTTTTGTTGTGTCGTGTTTCCTTTTGTTTTTGTGTTTTTCATTGTTATTTTTCTTTTCCTTGGTCCCTTATTTGGTTCCCTTATATTCCTCCTAGGAGTGAAATCATCTGTTTTTTTTCTTTTGCCTTCTGACTTATTTCACTGAGCATAAACCTTTCTAGCTCCATCCATTTTTCTACATACGACTCTAGTTTATTTTTTTGATTGCTGAATAGTATTCCATCGTGTATATGTACCACATCTTCTTGATTCAGTCATCTATTTTAGGGCATTTAGGTCCCCTATGATTATTGTAGCACTATTTACAATAGGTAAGACCTGGGAACAGCCTACAGTGGATCTCAATGAAGCTCCCTGAAACATGTAATGTTATAATGCAATGTTACACAATACTTATTAAAAAAAAGATGCTTTTTGCTGAGTCTGATGTCATTGGAAGTCATGACAATTTGAATGACACATAGTTCTCTATCCGTCATCTGCATAACAAGTCACTTCAATACCTAGTGGCTCAAAACAGATGTGGTACCTCACAGTTCCTGAGACTGGGGACTCAGAGGAGCCTAGCTGGGTGGTTCTTATTGGGGATCCCCTCTGAGGTTGAAGATATGGTGTTGCCAAGGTCTGCACTGAATTGAAGGTGGATCTGCTTCAGAATAGTCCCTCACTAGAGCCTTCAAAACCACAACTTGGGAATTCTGTATACATCTACAAAAAGGATGGATGGATGGATGGATGGATGGGTGGGTGGATGACAGATGAGTGGATGGATGGATGGATGATGGATGGATAGTGGATGGATGGTGGCTGGGTGGATTGTGAATTGGTGGATGAGTAGATAGATGGATAGATGATAGATAGATATACACACGTACATTGAAAAGTAAAAGATTGTGGTAACAGTGTAAATTGTATGCAGTAAGCATTAAGGTAGCTAAATGGGGGACAGCATAAAAACTCCAACCCAAATTTTAAGGCTATGAATTTTTTTAAAAATTGGAAGAAATTCTATGATCTGGAAAATGAATGAAGGTTCAGGAGAAATACTATTACCTACTGATAGTGAACATTGTAAATACTTAGGTTGATATATTTAGCCAATAGTTATTTGAGTGAAATATTCCAGCAGGTCACCATCATAGGCTGAGGGGGAACATCTGGACATATCAGATATTATGTGTCAGGAGCAGGTACATATGGGGAGACAGGTATGTATGGGGGCAGGTGTGTACAGTGGGCAGGTATGTATGGGGGCAGTGTGTTGGGGGAGATGTATGGTGGGCAGGTGTGTACAAGGGCAGATGTGTATGGGGAGCAGATTTGTAGGGATAGGTATATATGGGGGCAGGTATATACAGGTGGACAGTTGTGTATGGGGGCAAGTATATTGGGGGAGAGCTGTGTAGGGGGGACAGGTGTTTACAGGGTAGGTATAGATGGGTGGATAGGTGTGTATGGAAGCAGGTGTGTTGGGAGAGAGGTGTGTATGGTGGGCAGGTATGAATGGGAGCAAGTGTGTACAGAGGCAAGTATGTAGGGGGAATAGGTGTATACGGGGGCAGGTATATATAGACAGGTGTATATGGGGGCAGGTGTGTAGGGGGAACAGGGTGTATGGGAGCAGGTGTGTTTGGACAGGCCTCTCAACAGGAAACCAGTCTCCATGCACACAACTTCCTTCAGCACAGAAATGGAGCGCTTTAGACCCAAAACAACTCCTACATCTTTCTGTTCATTTTAACTGAGGGAAAACCTCTCTCTTTCCAGGCAGGTCTCAGTTCACAGGTGAGACTGAGCGTGACATCCCCTAAGCCCGCACTGCTGACAGGTGGCCTGGCCCGGGTGCTCCTGTCCAGAGGCGGGGCCGAGAGAGGGAGCTCAGGGCTGGGCCTGTGCTGCTGCTGTCGTAGGCCCGCCTGACCAAGGGGTTGGAGTCCATCAAGACAGGACAGATGGCCAGTTCAAAAGCAACAATTTGTTCTCGCTGGTGAACGCTGGCCCTGGACACATGAAGTCCAGGGCCTCCGGGCCGAGGTCCTTCCAACATCAAGTCAACAGCGGCTCCTGATAACAGGTCTCCAAAAAGTGACATCCACAGAGGCGCCAGGTAGAAGGCCACTCGGGAAGCACACGGACGCGGTCTTGACACCACCTGCTGTCCAAGCCTCCCAGGTTGCAGGGAGACCCCCAGATTCCCACTCTGAGAAGTGGTCCCCTCACGCTGCCCGGTGGAAAGTCAACTGCCACGGCCTCCAGACCCCCAGACTGAGACCTCCAGAGTAGGCACTCTGCGGGTTTGAGTCTTTGGGTTAAATCATAAGTGGGACCTTCCTGCACCATGGAAGTTGGTGCCGAACCCATGAAACAGCTTAGGGGGCACTGGCCTGGGAGCCAGAAGCCGGACTGGCTGCAGGGCTGGCTGATTTACACCCCCACAAGAACATCCCAGGAAGGGCCCACCTGGGTCTGCTGGCCTCTTCCTCAGAAAACAACTTCATTTTAGGGTGTCACCTTCCTTCCAGTCCAGGGACAAGGGGTGCTATGCACCTCACTGTAGCTCTCGCCCTGCCCTCTGGGCCACGTCAGCCTTGTTCTTGTGCATACAAGGGCATGCAGTTATTTGAGGATGCTGAGGACACACCTCTCACTGTCCTTCACTATGCCACCGTCCCCTTGAAGGGCCCTGTGGTGCTAGGAGGGCATGGGGCAGGTTCTCAATGATTCCGGCAGACGGGTCAAGGAGGGGACCTGGAGCCCTGTAGGGTCAGAGAATGATCAGGTATTTCCACCCTCCCACCACTGATGATGGACACCTGCGGTGCTGCGAGCATTCCAGGGTGGGCATGCGCAAGTGGGCGCACCTGTGTTGGACACGGGTATAAATGGGTGGCGTCATGAGGACACCAGAACTGTGAGGACCCACAGACAGAACTGCGAGGACCAACAGACAGAACTGTGAGGACCGGCCAACCGACCAAGGAGCAGCAGCAGCAGCAGCAGAGAGAGAAGAAGCAGCCGAGGGGGTGAGATGCGCTGGGGGCTGGGAGGCCTGCCAGCCTCCCGGCCCTTTCAGCACCCCTGCCTGCCATGTACCTGGCCACCTCTACTAAATAAAGCATGAAAAGCCACCGAGGGCTCTGAGACTCTCCTTCCTTGACCCGTCTGCCCAGAACCATCCCGAACTTTGCTCCTGTGCCCCCTTTTCTGACGCTACAAGCCCTCAGTAGCTTTTTAGGCTTTTATTGTTTCATTATATCAGAGGCAACCAGGTGCACGGCAGGCAGGGGGGTCGGGGGGCCAGGAGGCTGGCAGGGCTCCTAGCGCAGGGTGCATCTTCACTCTCCGGGTTCTCTAGCCTCTGCTCTCTCTCTCCCTGTGTCTTCTCTTGCTTGTGCTCCTCTACTGGCATCCTCATGATGCCGCCCTTATAGGTCTGTGTTTCAGCCCAGGTTTGCCCAGTTACGCATGCCCACTTAGGCACGCAGGAAGGACAGCAGGTGTCCGCAGTCAACAATGATGGGAGGGCCGCAAAGCCTAATCACTTTTCCATTTACCCTACAGGCACAGTTCCTCTGTTCTGCATAAAAATTTCTGTTTGAAGCCCAAAGTGAACTTCCACCCTCACACGCCGGCCCTTGGCCTCCCTCCCCCACCAGCAACCTGCAAGGAACAGTTGGTCACACCGAATATGTCGCCATCAAATGTGTGATAACCGAACAGGCAAAAATATATAAATAATGCAAATATACATGAATAAAATAGAAATGGAAGAGTAATAGCTATAAATAAAATACATGAATCGACCAAAAAAGAAATTGTATTTTTTTATGCCCTGAACTCCATTTTTGGTCGAATCTACTTCTTTCAACCATTTCAACCTAAGATTTCTGTAAGATACATCATTAGAGGAAGAAAGCCAGATAGTAGTATTATACTAACATCTAAAGTTTGGAAAAAAAGGAAACTGGGTGCTGGTCTGTTTGGTTCCGATGAATTTAAGGTTGCTGTAGGCAGATTAAGATGGGGTGACTGGGCCTCCTTGGTAGCGTAAGGGGTTGAACGCCGCACTGTGAAGCATTCACGGCCACTGCAGTGTGAGTTCAATCCCCGGCTAGGGAGCTGACCCACATGGCACCAAAGACCTCTCCTGCCTTGCCCACTGCTCCCCTCAGTAGTGCATTTCAGTTGATCCACATGTCTCCCCACTCTGTCTCTGGTGAATCTTCTTATGACCTGCACCTTTGACCTGTACCCCAGCTCTTGTATGCATAAATAAATAAATCTCTAAAAAAATTACAAAATCTTCACTTTTGAAAAGACACTAGAGAGAGGATAAAGCAAATCTCAATACAGAGGCAAATATTTTTAAATTGCCTCTGATTAAAGGACTCGCATGTAGAAGAAACTCTCAAAAAGCAAGGCCTTTTTTCTCTTTTATTTTTAAAAATATTTATTTTTATTTATGGTGCAAGAACTGGGGTACAGGCCAGAGGTGTGTGGGGTAAGAGGGCTAACCAGAGACAGAGTGGGGAGCAGAACAGGCAGATGGACTGAAATACACTGCTGAGGGGAGCAGCGGGCGAGACAGGAGAGGTCTGCTGTGCCATGTGGGTCCCCTCCCTGGCCGGGGATCGAACTCCCGCTGCAGTGACTGTAGAAGCCCCACTGCGTGGCCCTCAACCCCTTGCGCCACCTGGGAGGCCTCACAGAGGGTATTTTTGAGTTGCTGGCTCACGATGGTTGATGGCGCTACACTGAGAGAATTGAGCCTTGCTCTGCAGGCAAGGAGAATCCTGTCTGACACTACTGCAGAATAATTTACAACTTCAGACTTTTAACATGTCTGGCTATTCCAAATGCTAAAAAGATGGAGGAACCAGAATCCACGTCGGATACTGGAGAGAATGCCAAATACTATGGCGGCTTTGGGAAAGAGTGTAGCCATTTCTTGCCCAGCCCTTATTTTTTTTAATTATTTATTCACACAAGAGCTGGGGTATAGGCCAGAGTCACGGAAGGTGAGAGGATTCACCAGAGGCAGAGTCAGGAACAGAACAGACAGATGGACTGAAACACACTGCTGAGGGGAGCAGCGGGCGAGGCAGGCGAGTCTGTTATGCCATGTGGGTCAGCTCCCTGGCTGGGGATTGAATTCACACTGCAGTGGCTGTGAATGCTTCATAGTGCAGTGCTCAATCCCTTGTGCCACCAGGGCGGCCCATTGCCCAGCCCTTCTACTTCTCCAGAGAAATGGAAGCCTGTGTGCACAAGCAGACTTGTCCGTGAATGCTCAAAAGCACTTCGTGCACCACAACTAAAACCTGGAGACAGCCGCGTGCCCTTCAGCAAGCGGCAAGAAAAGCAACCTTTGTGGAGTGTGTGTCATTCAGCAATAAACAGAGCTATTCTCAGCAAATGCAACGGCAGGGAAGAGAACTAAAGTCGTACATCTGCAAGAAGGGCCAACAAAAGGAGTACATAAAATCTTTCTTTATATTTAAAATTCTAAAATTTGACACATCCCCAATGGCCCAGGGGTTAGTCTCAGCACTGTCACTACCACGGCTTGAGTTTGATCCCAGGCCAGGCAGGGGACCCACATGGCACAGCAGACCTCTCCTGTCTCCCTGCTGCTCCCCTCGACAGTGTGTTTCAGTCCATCTGCCTGTTCTGCTCCCCACTCCGTCTCTGGTGAATCCTCTCACTCCCCCTGCACCTCTGGCCTGTATCCCAGTTCCTACACACACTAAAATTCTAAAATTTTGAACTATCGATAGTGCTAGAATGCAAGTTAATGGCTTCAGAAGGAGGAAGAAGTAGGAGGTATGGGTGGAAGAGACATAAGCTAAAGAGGCAGAATAACCATGGAAGGTGCTAGAAATGTTCATTATCTTGCTTTTTATGGGTACACAAATCAAGTTATCAAATCACAAACTTCAAATATGTGCAGTTCATGTCAACTATTCCTCAATAAAGTTGTCAAAAACTGCATCATCGATCTTAAATTGGTTGTGATTTTAATTGCCCTTTTTCTCTCTTCACAATTGCAAATTGCTATGAGTTTATCTTTGTCATTATCAATTTCATTGTCGTGTGTCTGTTTTAACCCTATTACATGTAATAATGAACATTTTTTATCAACAGAGAGTTTGGGTTCATTTTCTCAAAAACAACAGGAGTCCAAGAGTGTGTTGGATTAGCAGAGATCAGGCCACAGCAAAATCAAAACCTCTAGAAATGTGTTCACCCTACAGTTTTACAGGCTATTTCTTCAAAGATTAAATATAAGATGTGGGCGTAAGCAAGGACTCTGTTCCACGTAGGATGCGGGCAGACGTGTTTGCTCAGCCTCCTCACGGGACTTTGTGGGAACAGAGACACAGAGGCCACCTCAGCCCGCAAAAGAAGGTTGGGAGGGCCTCCCCGTGGCGCAAGCGGTCAAGCACCGCACTGTGAAGCATGCGCGGCACAGCAGCGCGAGTTCGATCCCCAGCCAGGGAGATGACCCACATGGCGCAGCAGACCTCTCCTGCCTCGCCCGCTGCTCCCCTCAGCAGTGTAGTTCAGTTGACGTGCCTGTTCTGCTCCCCACTCTGTCTCTGGTGAACCCTCTTCCCTCCCACGACTCTGGCCTGTACGCCAGTTCTTGTATGCAGAAATAAATAAATCTTAAAAAAAAAAAAAAGAAAGAAAGAAAGAAAGGTCAGGAAGCCACTTCAGTCGCATCTCCAGGCGAGGCCAGGGCTTCTGTTCTGTTTTGCCCACTCTACAGACAGTGATCCAGACACCAGTCCCTGGGGTGGGGGCGGGGGTTGTCCCTCGTCAGTAACATCACACCGTCCCCAACAGACCCCATGACCCTCCTGCTGTGTTGAGAGTCAGAAGACAAGCTGAGCGGGGCCTTGAGGGCGGCCACCCATCTCCACTGCTTCCTCGGGGGCAGTGAGCGTTCAGGTGACTGCCCGGGGCCAGGATAGGCGATGTTTCAGGGGTCGCGTCCACCGCTCCATGTCACACCAGCTGCCCTGTGTCTGTGTCCACTGGCACTGAGCCTGGCACGGACCCCTCAGATTCCCCATATCAGGCGCCCCTGGACATCGGGGTGGACGGCCGTCGGTCTCTGAGGGGCGTCTTGAGGACACTCCGAGGACTTGGAGTGGCCCTGCAGGTTCTTCCTCAAGGAACCCCCTCGACTGATGAGCGCAGGTCACTTTGATCAAGGTGCTGAGCATCACCTTCCGCGCACGAGTTCTTCGGCGCAGTTCTACAGTGATTAACCGCAAACAATACGCTGAGTTGCACCCTTAGGAACACTTTTTAAAAAATTACTTATGCATACAAGAGCTGGGGTGTAGGCCAGAGTCGTGGGGGGGTGAGAGGATCCACCAGAGACAGAGTGAGAGCAGAACAGGCACGTCAACTGAACTACACTGCTGAGGGGAGCAGCGGGCGAGGCAGGAGAGGTCTGCTGCGCCCTGTGGGTCCCCTCCCTGGCCCGGGATCGAACTCATGCTGCTGTATAGTGGACACTTCACAGGGCGGTGCTCAACCCGCTGCACCACCAGGGAGGCCCAGGAACACTTTGTAATGAGCCTCTGCAAGCCCAACCCCTCCCCACCCCCTACCCCGGGTGCCCACGCTGGCTTTGCAGCTGCAGGCGCAGAACGTGGCGTTTATAACCAGCTCCCACTAGGCTCTCCTGGGCAGCAGAGGAGGTTCTTAGACCCCATCTTGTCAAGGGACAGAGAGAGGAGCCCTTGCCCATGGCGTCGTCGCTGGGAAAGGCTTAACCCACGGTCACTCTGAAGCTGTGCTTTGCTGGTGTTGGCAGGATTTGGCAAAGGCAGAGAGCGTGGGCAGGAACAGCAGGCGCAGGGCAGAGGCGCCAGCAGGAAGAAGGCCACTCACGATAGATGTCAGATGATGCTGAGAACCAGAGTGGGGATACGGAAGGCTTGTGACACGGAAGGACAGAAGGACTGTTGATTTCTTAGAGGAGCGCCTGGTGGTGGCACTCCTTTCCCCACGTTCACCACCACACTCAGTCCAGGTCAGGCAGGCAGAAATGTCACATTTACACTTCCTGAACACCTACATGTAACCAACCGGGTCACCACACCCTCTTTTTGGGTCTTTCATGTGCACAAGAAATCTTAAAATGTGTGTCCCACTTGGGGTTTACTTTAACAGTAAACTCCATGATTTTTAATATTCATTTATTTTTCATAGTTAATAAAATATGTGACCAGGGACCTCCCTGATGGCGCAGTGGGTTAAGCAACGCACTATGAAGCAAACTGCAGCCACTGCAACACGAGTTCAATCCCTGCCCCTGGCCAGGGAGGAACCCCATATGGCGTAGCAGACCTCTCCTGTCTCACCCGCTGCTCCCCTCAGCAGTGTGTTTCAGTCAGTCTGCCTGTTCTGCTCCCCACTCTGTCTCTGCTGGATCCTCTCACCGCCCTGGACTCTGGCCTGTACCCCAGCTCTTGTGTGCATAAATAAATAACTCTTAAAAACAAAACAAATAAATAAATAAAATATGTGACCAGTCAGGCCAGCTCTCTAACACTGGTCGGTAACGCTGGCCCCAACAGGAGCTGCAGGGTATTTTCTGAGAGGTAAAGGGTTCGTGACTAGGAGGAAATGGTGAGGCCAGCTGAGTTTCGGGATCAGGCTGGCTCTTCTGCCGCTGTCTGGTACCAGGTGGTGGGCTGTGATGGGCTGTGGTGGGCAGCGCTGTAGATTTGACCGCAGCCTTGTCCGATGCCTGCTCATTTTGGCTGGCTCTGTGGGGACACCTCTCCCCACTCCCTTCTATCCCTGTTCCAAGCCTCTCCCAGGTGAATCCCGCTCCTTTGGTTCCTCCTGCTACAGAAGCTTTCACGAGCTGCTCCAGCAGAACCTTACTTCTGAATTTCCACCCCCTCTCTGGACACTCCAGCTCGGCGATCCATCCATCAACTATCCACCCAGCCCTGTGTCCTGGCTGTGAAGTAATGAGACCAAACTGCTCTCACGGAACATCCCTTCCAGTGAGGCCAGAGAGGTGGGGACCCCCGCACAACCGAGCCTTGGCAGAGCCTGCCTTTACCCTCTGCACAGGTGGGGACAGGTAGGTTGTCCAGGTAGGACAATAACTTTCAGGTGGGGTTCCAGGCGGGGCTACTGGAGGGTAGAGGACACCTGGGGGTGCAGGTGCCAGGGAGGGCGTGCGGTGGTGTGGGGGGTGCATACGGCGGAGAGGGAGAGCCTGTTGTAGTGGGGGTACCTGGGGTGCCGGGGCTGCAGGTGTTAGAAAGGGGTCGGGCGATACTGGACAGCATAGCGGTATATGGGGGTGCAGGTGCCGGGAGGGGTACCACGGGGTGCAGGTGCATGGGCGGGGCTGCTTGGAGTCCGCGCAGGGATCGCCGCCAGGAACGCGCGGAACACCGATCGAAAGATGAGCTCGCTCGACGCAATCGGCGCTCGCCTCCCGGAGGCGCGCCGCCAGCCCCGCAAACCCAACTGGACTGCGTCGACCCCGCGCCCGGCCGGAGGGCGCGCGCGCGCTCTCGGCCACGTCCACGCCGCCGGCGGCCCGAGACCGCGAGGGGCGGGGCGCGCTATTGCGCACGCGCGGACGCGAAGGCGGAAGTGCGCGGCGAGGCGAGCGGCCTCCCGGGACGCGGCGGCTGAGGGAACTTGGGGCCAGAGGTGACGCTGGGCGGAGTGGGCGCTGGGGCCGCGGCGCAGAAGAGCGGGAGGCGGCGGCGGACGGGGCGGCTTCCTGGTAAAGGGTAGCCGGGACGGTGTCGGGCCGCCTCTGTCCGTGGTCCCTCTGTCGGCCCCGAGGCGGGGGCGGTGCAGGCGCCACCTCCTGAGGTGCCGGGACGGCCTCGATCGCTGTCTCTGCGTGGGCTGGGGTCGGCGTCTCCAAGGCGGCGGGTGCCAGGCGGCCAGGACGGGCGCTGAGGAAAAGCTTCCAGTCGGGAGTCGCAGCAGCGTTTAGACGGGCTGCTGGCGCCCAGTTTCGGTCAGGCCTGCCCCGCGCCCTGGGGAAGAGCGTTACCTGCAGAAGCGGCCACCTGGCTGCTTCAGCGTTGGGGGACGCGGCTGCAGGGCAGCGAGCCGCCCCTCGCTTTTCTGTAATTTGTAAGCAAGCCCCAGGGTCGTGCTTGACATGAGCCAGTCCGCGGAGGGAGCGCGGCAGGTGCATCCCGCGTGGCACACAGAACCCAGAACCAGGTTTGCTGAGGTTCCTCTGCGGGTGGGACGATCTTCCCCGGATTCCACCCTTGTCGCGGGAAAGCAGAGACTAGCGAGGAGTTCCAGCTAGATGAGTCCTTTAGATGGAGCCGTTTGGACGTCAGTAGGTCGTGGTAAAGTACCTTGATCACCCCTTACAGTGTTTGAATTTCACTGTGTGCCAGAAATGCTCCCTTTTTCTTCCACTTCAGCACCTGTGTCTTGGGGAAATAACAGTGCCCGGCTGTGCTGACTCGAGGAAGTGCCTTCAGGCAGCCACGGTGCCCATGGGCTGGCTGTTGGGTCTGCGGTTTCCAGGGTTCCAGGACACAAAGGAAAATGCCCACCATTTCATTTGAAATCTGTTTTAATTCTATGTTTGATGCCCTCCTCTCCCCGCCCCCCACCATAGGGTCACTGAGCTTTGCTTTAGCTGTTGGTTACTGTTTGTTGTTAAATGTCTGGAGTGGAAATGACAGGGCAGGCGTTCCGAGTCTGTTACAGATTGACATTCGGCATCACCCTCCCTAGGTCTTGATCTGATTGGTGATGTGCTGATAAAACTGCATTTTAAATGGGAGGCCATAAAGGACAGGTTTTCTTGTGTTGATGCCCCAAGCAGCAAAAGAAATGACTTATTTCCGTATTCATTTCAGACACCTTGTGGGATGTTTCAGTTGAGAGGTCGGTGTTTGGGCACAGGTGTCCAAGAAGTGACGGTGCTGGAAGGATTTAGCTCTGCATGTCTGACACAAGTCTGTGGTTCCTAAAATTGCCTGTAGGTGTGTAGAAGCCACAAAGTGTTGGATAGGAGCCGTGCACTTGAGTAGATGGCGTTCAGCGGGGTGTGATAGAGCTGGTTATGATCTCGCTTCCCTTTTGTTAGCTGCCAAAACACACAGTCAGGTGACGCTGTCTCTTCCTTTAAGGACTCTTAAACTTGTAGCAGAAGTAGACACAGAAACAAAGAAGTTACTCCGCTGTGGTGCAGGTATTTGTAAAAATTTGCATGATGTGAAGTGAGCGACCAGGGGATCAGCAGCAGGATCAAGGTTCACTTGGAGCAGGGTGAGGATGGGTGATAAGAGGAAGAAGAGAGTGTCGATAGGCTGATGTAGTTCTCTGGGCCAGAGAAAACAGCTGCTTGAGAGCAAAGAACAAGTATGACCTGTATTTGTGACGTAGAGCCAGTAGAAGTCCTGTTTGATAGGATTCAATTAGGTTGGGCCTATAGGAAGAACAGATGTGTTTAAAGAAGGAAACAATGAGTTCGACTTTGGACATTTTAAAATGACACATTTCCTGTTCTGAAATATGGCAGGAGCCCTGTAAACAAGTGTTCTTTCCTGCTGAGTGGTGTTAGCTATGATTTGTATTCAGAAGCAGGACCTCAAGTTTAAATTACTGACAAGGCCCTACTTAATTTCTGTGCTTACTGACAAGGCCCTACTTAATTTCTGTGCTTACTGACAAGGCCCTACTTAATTTCTGTGCTTACTGACAAGGCCCTACTTAATTTCTGTGCATCTGGAAGCTAGATGTGTCGGTGAAGGGGGCGGCAGTGCTTGCCATTTGGAAGCGTCCTCCAGCACTTCCTGTGGGAAAGATTCCCAGTGGAGTTCACTGTCAAAATCATCCTCACCTGAGTCTAAATGTTAGTGCCCGCTGCGATTGTAACAGTCAGTCTTTTCTAGAACATAATTTTTTTCTTCATAAGACTTGTCGTTATTTGTCACAACTTCTCCCTCCCCTTTTTTTTAAGCTTTTATGTGGGATTTATTTTTCCATTTCTGTAAATCCACAGAAATTGAAAGTCATCTACGGGGCCATCATATTTTCTCTGCAGACTAATAAAGTCACTTGTTGATCAACTACTGACCATCCTAAAGGTTCTTTTCTTTTTTTAAAACAGCTCATTGAGGTTAGTACATGGATCTGCACGTGGTTAGTAGATGCAATTGGATGAGTTTGGACATGTGTATGTACCTGTGATACCACCGCCACTGTCAAGGTAATACATGTACCTGTCACTCCCCAGAGTTGTCCCATGTCCATGCGCACATGTGTGTGTCTGTTTGTAAGTGCTGAAGGTGCACGAGCCTCCTGCCCAGCGCTCAGAGCGCTTTTGTGTGAACTGCAGGCCTGTGTGGAGCAGCCGGCCCCAGCGTTGGCTCTTCTTGGTAACAGACTGTACCCATTGAACAGTAACTCCTTAAAGACTTTCTTAACATGATCTCCAAATCTGAGAGATGAAGGTGCTAAAGCTTGCTTTCCGCAGTCTCTGATAATTCTGAATGTTTGAAGTCACTCATAGTTATTTGAGTTGTGAAATATTAATACATGCCTTTTTCAACTGTCCTAGTATTTAAAGGAACTTCATTTCTTCTTTATACTTCTTTTCTGCAGTTAATGGTTGGCTTACAATGCTAAAGATGTTACGTGTAAATTATTGTGGACCCTAAAAATTATATCCTTACTACATATGACAACAAGAAGGCATACGTGCTTTGATGATGTCCTGGTTAGCTTTGGCTCATAGCTATGCAAAAAGAATGGCTTCTGCTTAATATGGTCATGTATAATGATCATTGTCGGGTAAAAATAAATTACTTGGAGAGTAGATATACTGTTTTTGGTTAACTTTGAGTAGGGAGACTTTTGAGTAGGGAGAGTCATATATTAATGTGTAGGGAGATTTAGAGAATAGTTTTCAGATTTAGACAATATAGTCATATATTAATGTGTAATGTATTATTCATATGTTAATGTGTAGGGAGATTTAGCCAATAATTTTGAAATTGTATTTTGAAATACTTTTTGGAGAAGAATACTCTGCTATCTAATGTTTGTTTTAATCCGTATTTCCTTGTTTAGGATTTGACTCAGCAAGCAGAAGACTGAACAAAGGGGAGGAAACCAACGAAGGCCACTCTGGAAGCCCTGAATGCAGCAACATAGGAACAATGGATCTCAAGTTCAACAGCTCTAGGAAATACATTTCCATCACTGTCCCGTCTAAAACCCAAACAATGTCACCACACATCAAGTCCATAGATGACATTGTAGTGCTTGGCATAAATCTCAGCAAATTTAACAAACTTACTCAATTTTTCATATGCGTTGCCGGAGTTTTTGTATTTTACCTAATTTATGGATACCTACAGGTAAAAAAATACTTGTTTATAATACATTAGTTATAACACTTGAGATCACTGTGGGCACTTTCTAGATTTGTTTTTAACTTAAAGGATTCTAAGGAAATGTATGTATTTAAGTAAATATATATTGTATATATAGGACTATAATATTATTTTACTTACAGGATACCAGATTTTGCACAAATTTGAATTTTTTAGTAAGTAGAAAAGGGTTGCTTAGATGTAAGTTTGAAAATAGGCATCAAAATTTCAGAGTTAAAGATTATAAATATGAGGGTGGGGAGCAGAGACAATCTTTAAAAATTAAAATTATGAAAATAAAGTTTATAATACTCTTTTTAATAAAATGTAGATAGTAATTGCAGTCATGTTAGATTTTAAAAGAGAATGATCCAAGCTTTGGTTGGTATTTTGTAACGTAAAATCCAATACAAGTAAATGATAACACAGTCTAGTCCACTCTTCATTCTTAGAATTCAAAAGAAAAAGATCATTTTTGTAAATGATCTTCAGTGTTTTAAACCTTCCCAAGGGAATCACTTTAATCCTGTAATATTTGAATTATTCTTTTTTGGTGGCATCTGTTGTGTTTTTATATTTGTGTTTCCTCTTCTAACCTAACTTTACCAGAAAGTTACATTTTCTGTGATTTTTGACTGTGCAGTCATTCCCGACATTGCCACAGCCTGTCTCGTATCTGCCTTGTGTTAGGGAGTCGTTGAGTGCCTTCACCAGCACTGAGCTGGCCTTCAGAGACCTCGGCTGGAGGGGTGAGATGCAGGCCAGTGTGAACAGTGCTCGAAGGGGCCAGTGTTGGCCAGCTCACTTGTATTCCCGGCCATTACTAACTTCACTTCTTCATACAGCTCCCCAACCAAGCATCAGTAATTCAAGAAAAGGGAGAGTAAGATTTTTTTCTTAAAACACAGGCAATATTCCTAGTTCTCTTTAATATTAATCAGTGAGATGGATCTTAAAAGTTACAGCACTTTCTCTTCATTGTCTTACAGAGTTGAAGTATAAACTGTAAGTGAAGAAGGCAGATTTATGACTCCTTGTAAGAGTGCCATAAAGAGTATTAGTGTATAGTAAAAATGTGAATTGAAAATCTTACTATTTTTTTAATAGCTTATTCCCTCCCAGATGTTCTGAAAAGCTAAATATCACAATAAATGACAGAAACAGTAAATTTCCTCAAATAAACTTTTGAATTTCTTGTTGAGAACATTTTCTTCCCTTATAAATACCATTGTTACCAAACAGCCTGGAAGCAAAGTCACTCCCTGAACTAGTGAGGGTTCTGTTAATCTTTTTCTATTTGATTCGTGAGCAGAGATTTTAACATAACTAATTAATGCAAAAATTTTATTAGATAAAAAATTAAAAAATAATGCTTATGACATTTGTAAAAACACATTGTTACTAACTCACATGATAATCACCTATTAAAATAGTTTAAAAGGAAGTGGCTGGGGTTTAGGAATGAAGTTAGCGGTAGATAACAAAGTATTTTTTTAAAAGATTTATTTATTTATGCATACAAGCACTGGGGTACAGGCCAGAGGTGTGGGGGAGTGAGAGGATTCACCACAGACAGAGCGGGGAGCAGAACAGGCAAATCCACTGAAATACACTGCTGAGGGGAGCAGCGGACACAGCAGGAGAGGTCTGCTGCACCATGTGGGTCCCCTCCTTGGCCAGCAGCAGGGATCGAACTCGTGCTGCAGTGGCTGCAGTTTGCTTCACAGTGTGTGGCTTAACCCACTGTGCCACCAGGGAGGCCCTAGATATTTATCTGAAAAATATAAAATAGAATAATAAAAAATATTTATCTGAAAGCCCAGATAAGTGAAACTCTATTTCAATGTTTTATAATTCATAAACCAGAAAACTGTATATTTAGAGTCTCAAGACTTTACGAACATTAAATCTGAATTTGGGGAGTTACATAGCATTCCCAATGTATAGAACCTAGTTCAGGACCCGTTTAGAGGCTGTGTGCAGTTTTCCTTTGAAAATAAATTCACCCATAGATTTTATCATTTGAAATTTATTTAAAATATAGTTGAAAAGTGTGTTGGGGATGGGGGTGGACTCCTGCCAGTGGCCAGATCCCTTGAGTAGAATGCCCTCATGACTCGCTGGAGTGACCGCCCGCCAGTCACGTGCATCCTGACAACGTCACATGGAGCGGCATGGTCATTCCCGCCAAGCAGAGGAGTTTCTTAAAATCACTAGCACAAGAATGCAAAAAAGCAACATCCATTACTGATTTGAACTGATGCTGTTACTGTAGGAAACCAGGCTCAGTTCATTGACTCCTGACAAAATAGACTTATCTTGTGTGAGCTCTTAAAGTTGCTGTCTTTAGCATAGTTTTGGGCAACTGTTAATTCTGGTCTTTTTGGAAAAGTCAAGAACATAGGTGGGGGCAGCTTTATAGTCACCTCCCATCCTGTGCCTGCTGCTCATTCTCCTGGGGAGCTTCCAGCATCCCCTTCGGGGATGATGCCCTGCTTCTCTCATGTGAGCAAGGTGGTTTTCTCTGTGGGGGGTTGAGGCTTGGTGTTCTTGGAAATGTGTTCGTAGGAATTCATCATGAGGAAATTGGCCTGCCCCTTGAACTTAATCAGTGTTCATGTATCTTTTGACAGGAATTAATATTTTCCATGGAGGGTTTTAAGCCCTATGGCTGGTACCTAACTTTAATGCAGTTTGCATTTTACTCCATATTTGGCCTAATAGAACTTCAACTTATTCAGGACAAAAGGAGAAGGTATGTGGTTTGTTTGTTCTGATAATTGAGTTCACTAGCATTAGTTAAATTTTTTTTTGCCTTAAGTTTTGGACAGTATCAGACATGAAATCTTCTGTAATACTTATCAGTGTAATCAACTTATTAAGAACATTGAACATGACCTTCTCATAATACACCGAGGAAAATGATCTACCTTTAAGTGTGGTGTTACCAAATTATAACAATTGGCTTAGACTCAAGCAAGACATGCCTTCCTGAAACAGGAGTGTTCAGATGTACACACGTCTTTTCATAAATCTCACTGGAACAGTGTGAGCGCTGCAGACAGCACACTAACATCACTGAGACACCAGTGCCTATTCTGTGTGGTTTCTAAATGGACAGTTGTTGTTTCCCGGTGTCTGTGCTCCCCTGTCTTCTTTAAAAGGCCCCTGGGGCTGAGGTTACATCCTCAGACATGAGAGAAACTTCAAGACCTTTTCATCAAAACTGAAAAAATTAGTGTGGTAGTATCTTAAATTAATGACTAGACCTGAGATACGTGTAGTGGCGTACAGAACTTGTCGGGGCACAATCTGGTAAAAGCGGGCGGCTGGGGATCCTGGCGCTGCCCCCTGGACCCTAGGTGCAGCCCCCAGCTATGTCAGCCCTGGCGTGCTCACTTCAAAGGCCCTCAGGCAGCTGAGGTGCAGTCAGGAACGTGGCTCCCACAGCTTATCTTTCCTGATAGCATAGTTAGTCCTCCAGCAAAAATAAAGAGTTTGCACAGCTTTCTTTTTTCCTTTCATAAATGTTTTTGGTGTTTGTATGAAGGTAACTAACTGCATTTGACGTCTGCAACACTGTCTCTTCATGAGAAGGATTCTCCTCTCCACCTCTCTCTTTTGCCAATAAATGAGTTTAGGAATCTAGAAAGATGTTTGAGTCTCAGAAGGTCTTCAGTATTTCTATGCTCTGACACTACTAGAGGGGTAGCTGTAGGTCGGAGAATGGGAAGCGACTTAATGCCTGTTGCGTAGAAGGCTTCTGACTCCACTGCTGCTCGCTGCTGGTCTGGCTCTGGCAGTGAGAGCGTCAGGGCAGCCTGCATTCAGTGAGGAGTAACGCACACTGATGCTCCTCCCAGCTGCTATGTTTCTGAGGCTCCCTGAGATTGGGGAGGGGGGAACGAGGGGAAGGGGGCTGTGTTAATCTTGACACACATGTCCATCAGCTATTTAAAGATTAAGTTATTCCTGCTTGCCTTAAACATAAGTGAAGGAACTCAAGAGTTTTTAGATGTTCCGTAAATATAAGGATGAAGTGAAACCTCCTTACTCCAGGGTACATTAAGATGTCCTTTAGGGAAACTTTCAAGTGCATTACAATGAACATAGGCCTGACTGTGGTATCAGGACCTGGGTCTGGATGTATTTGAGGGGCGCTACACTCCAGGTCTTTCATTGGCAAAAGCTGTGTGTCAACCCCTCCTGCTGCCCTGTTCCCGTGAAGGCCGATGTCTGTGAGCAGGTGCAGGATGCAGAGTCAGGGGACCTGGCACGGCCTCTGCTGGTGCTGTCAAGGCCTCAGGGGAGTCACCTCCCCTTGCTTGCAGCACCTTGAAGCTCAGGTGTAGCAAAAGCCTCTTGTAAGCGGCGCTACCCCGAGGCCGTTACCCCATGGTAGCTGCTTGTTACTGTTCCCCAAAGACACTTTTCCTGACTGGTTTCCTGGCAGGAGTGTTGAATAAGGGGCAGCTTGCAGTGAGCGTTCCCACCCTGTCTAGAGAAGCCGTGGCCCTAGCAAGTGAAGATAGTTCTAGAGGCCTGAGCACAAGACCAGTGCTTGTCTGCTCAGCGAGGGGTGGTGCCCAAGGGGAGCAGCCAATCAGGGCTCTCAGTGCTCAGGTGGGGCTCGGCTCTGGGCATCTGAGTGTCAGTCACTCTTCTTTACATCCAGGCTTCACTCTGACCTCACCCGAATCTATTTCCCGGCCAACTTCTACTGCTGCCCAGAGGGATTTGACACCTGTGGTCCATATTGTGTCCCCCTCAGTGATAGATAGGACATAACAGCGTGTGGTACACCCACCTGCAGCGTGCCGGCCTGCTGGGCTTTTCCCCATGGAGTTTCAATGTTGACCACTGTGTTAGTCATGAAGTAGGAGTGTGCTGCGTGCCCGATCCCATGCACAGGGCTGGGCATGGCTGGAGACCTCAGCCGCCTGTCCAGGGAGTGTGTCCTGGAGACAGCCACAGCTCAGCACTCTGTGCCTTTGCAGACCCCCACGGAGGCCTAGGGAGAGGGTATGGCCTGACTCCTCCACTTCAAGTTGGTTATTGTAGCATTTTATAGAACACAGTTAAAGAGGTATCGTGGAAGAGCATAGTCATAAAACCACGGCCAGAGCCTGGAACTTCCAGTGCCTTCTCCAGAGAAAGCCTGCTCTCCTCCCGGCAGCGTGGCCGGTGTAGTGTATCCCGCTGACACCAGGCAGGGTCATCAGAAACCAGAACAGTTCAGAAGTGATAGCTGTGTCTCCGAGCGTTACCCATCATACCAGCCTGTGTTTTTAAAGAATGAGCTCTTTTTCTAAGGTTAGTCAAGATTGTCGTGTGGAGCTAGCACTCTCGAGAAGCCTAGTGCTGGCATTTATTCCTCAGTAAGAAATCGAAGCTCTCATGTTCCACTCTCTACACAGTCAAGAGTTCTCGTTCACCTTTCATTAAATAGGGCAGAGTGTTGTTTCTCCTTCCTTCCTTTATGCAGGTAAATGGCTGGAATGTTAATAGGCACAGTGATAGTCCGTCAGTATTTTCTAGAAATGTTAAACATCACTTGGAAAAGTACTTAAACAGTCACACTTTGTAAGCACATTATCTGACAGTACTTATGAGCTGGGTCCCAAAATGAAGATTTTAAAAATTGTCTTTTACAGAATACCAGGAAAAACCTACATGATAATAGCTTTTCTAACTGTGGGTACTATGGGGTTGTCAAACACTTCCTTGGGCTACCTGAATTACCCTACCCAAGTCATCTTCAAGTGCTGCAAATTGATCCCCGTTATGCTAGGAGGAGTTTTTATTCAAGGTATAGTAACAATATATTTTCATACTGTTTGAACTAGTAGGGTCTGTTACTGCATCTGGCGTTAGGGAAAGCATAAAAATAAGCTGCTATACAAATGCCAATGCTTCTTTGATTCACCTTAGTCTGAAATCAGTAATATTTGCTGGGTCATTTTGTTCTTTCAGTCTGGAATGTTTAACATTTCTAGAAACAACCCCAGAAATGCTGTATTCCCGTCTTGTGGGCCAGGCTCCCGAGACCGGGAAAACTGGCTTCCAAGGGTTTGTTCTCGTGCCCCTCTGGGCTCTGGCCCCATGTCACAGATGGACAGTTCTTGTGTGGGTGTAAAGTTCACAGAGCGAGCTGCTCATACCCCTCTGTGGACATGTTGCTGTTCTAGAGCCCCGCTAAGTCTCAAGTTGCAGAGGATAGAGACAGCCGGGCACTGTCCAGCATGTCTGTGGCTGAAGTTCATGGTAGCCCCACGCTGAGTAGCAGCCGCTATCCAAACACACTCCAGATGACGCTGCCAGTCAGCTCCTTCACATCTCTCTCCAGGACAGCTGTTCACACAGTAGGACACACCGACCTCAGTCCCCCTTCAGAATCAGTACACATCCTAACTGGGCACACATAGCATCTCGTTACAGTCCTTACAGAAAGTTATGCCAGTCTCACTAGATAAATATGCTAAAGGTGGACACTAAGTGAATCCTCACCAACCTAGAAGGAGCAGATTGTGGTATTTTACACATAAACGCTGAGCGCTTGTGTGGCCGGCATGGGGAGTCTGGTTACCTTGTAACTTTACAGGCTGCAGGGAAATTCACAGCCTTCTGTTCCATGGAAAGTGTAAGACACACCAGTTCTGCCAACCTACAGGTGTGTGTGTTGGCTCAGCCCCTGACGATAGCCGGAGCTGGCCCCTCACTCAGGGATGCCGCGCTCCTGGTTGCTTAACATCCAGAACCCTGTGCCTGTCTGCCCCTCCCCGAGCCCCCCACCCGTCAGGCCTGGAGAGGCGCCTGGCCTGCATGGCATGGGCGATGTCCGCACCACCATGGGGCTGTCGGAGCTCATTGCCTTGTGTCTGCCGCAGGGAAGCGCTACAACCTGGCCGATGTGTCTGCTGCCCTGTGCATGAGCCTGGGCCTCATCTGGTTCACCCTGGCCGATAGCACCATCACCCCAAACTTCAACCTGACGGGTAAGAAATGTGGGTGTCGCCCCGGGCCGTGCAGACATCTCTGTAGAGTGAGAACCTTAGCGGTCTCTGAAGGGGCTGGAGCGGTGGGTGACTTGGTTGACGGGCAGCCCCAGTGCTCCCACAGGGAGGGAGAAGACACCCCGTTGAGGTTGGGACACCGGCATCCGGCCCAACTGAGGCTCGGGGCTGGCAGTGGTAGCTGGCCAGTGCCGGATAGCGGGTTTCTACGGGCAGGGGTGGACCCTCGCAGTGAGAGCTCCGCGGCTTCACTGTGCTTACTCACTTTTCAAAGACAGTTAGATGTGCATGCTTTCTTACTGCTGCCCCGGGGAAGGAAAATCATGTCGCATTCAGTGATGCTTTGAAACGAGTATGGTCGTAACCACCAAGCACTTCAGGTTTCTACTGTAAACATTTCTCAGGGCACCAGGCAGAACCTGTACTTTACCTTAGGTTTTTCATAGAGTGATATTACAGAACGTTTGGGGATAAGTAAGGTTTCAGAAAGTGTCAGCAGCTGGTCTCTAGAACTTGCAGAGAAGAGGCTTCTTACAGACACGGCACTGTTACTCTGAAACTGTCGAAAGAGTTTTGTCGTTCCATAGAGTGTTTCTGTACCGTCCCATCTTACAAAAACAGTATTTCATGTGTCTCTGTCTTTAAGGGAACACTAAGAGAATAGGACTGAGTCAGCAAGTACAGATTAAAGTTCTTGTGGGAAGCAAGCAGTGCTTCGGTATGAGGAAAGTCATTACATCAGCTCGCTCTTCTCTATAAGAATCAAGATTCTTCTCTTACCCATTGCTACCTGACCTTCCTGACTAGCCTGGTCAGCCAGGCCAGGTCTCAGTGTAGCCAGCGCAGCCCCCAGACGGCCCTGGGCTGCCAGAAGGTTCTGGGGCAACCTGCCAGTCTGCTCTTCAGGCCTTGTGCTTGGGGTACCAGTGAGCAGCCCCTTGGTAGTTACTCTGAGGAAGCTCGTGCTGTGCTGATGTTCTAACATAGCTGCGATTTCCAGGAACACTTGGTTTTCTTATCAGCCTCTAAAAGGGTGATTGTACGTGAAAACAGAGAATTAACACTTCTGTTTTGCAAAAGTAATTCTAGAGCAGACTTTGCAGAGAAACAGGGATCAGATTCTGTTTGGGTCCCTTATAAATACACCCCTGGCGATGGGGGGTTCTGTGCTGCCGCTGTGGGCCAAGCTGCTGGCACTGGCAGCCCTGATCTGAGGGGGTGGGGGCAAGGGCCTCCAAGGCACACATGGGGTGGGCACACCTGCGTGAGCCTGCTGGCCCCAGACGGGTCTCTGCCAGCTGTACCTGCCCTTATGACAGTGCAGTGATTGGACAGCAAGCGAGTCCTCAGCACCGCAGTGGCTCCAGAAGTTCCTGTGTGGAGCTCATTGCACTTCAGCCCGATCGCTGGGACCCCACAGTGCGAGTGAGCTAGATGTGGTTTCTGCAGAGGGCAGAGTTTTAGTGAGGACTCAGAGAGAAGCCCTGCTCACTGTGTATGTAAACATGTGTGTTTTACATTAAGCATTTTAATAATAGAGGCTTTTTTAACTTCCTCCTCATCCCTCCACCAACCCCAGTCACGCTACGTATGTGTCCTCTGCCTGTGCAGACAGCGTTCCTGTCAGACGGGACAGTGCAGGTCCGAGCACGTGGGGTGGGGCCACCAGTGACAGCTTTAACTCAGCACATTGGTGTTGGTGTTCTTTAAAAAAAATCACCTGCATGCCTATTACAACTGGTTGTGAGTAAAAGTACTCAAGGGGCCTGTTAAATGTGACTTCCGACCTGTTTTGCTTGAAGCCAGTTAATCTGATCCGTCCAACTTGCTCAGATGTGTAACGAGGGACTGTCTTTCCTCCCGCCCCGGAAGGTGTGGTCCTCATCTCCCTGGCCCTCTGCGCAGACGCCGTCATCGGGAACGTGCAGGAGAAGGCCATGAAGCTGCACAGTGCCTCCAACTCCGAGATGGTAACCCCCACGCCTGCCCGTGTGCCGGGTGGGGGCGGGGCTGGCTGGTGGTCTTTTTCCTCAAAGGCGCATGTTCAGATAGTACAGCAGCTAAAAAGTAAACGTTCACTGCTAGCTCCAACTGGCTCTCAGGTATGAGGTTTGGTCAGTTTTTCCTCAGTGAGTTAACGGAGTTATTTTTTTATACTAAAAAACCGCATACCTCGCTGTCCCCTCTCACTGGCCGTGTTTTCCCCAGGAAGCTGTTGTGTGATTCTCTTATCTTTTCCTTCATGGCGCCTGACTACATCTGGTGTTTGAGAGCTTCACCCGTGGTGCTCCTTCCTTGTCACCTTAGATCCAACCAGAGCTTAAAAAGTACCCTGGAGGTGGCTGTCCACCTGTCCTTGCGTGGCTGCTGTGCAGGGTCCATCTTGCCAGGGGCCACTCCTGCCCAAGCCGGCGCTGGCCGCCCTTGTTCCCCCCTTGGTCAGAGCCTCTCTCCCAGCAGTTACTCTGGGGTGTTCACAGCCCCAGACAAGCTCAGAAACCCGTCAGCACTGTGACTGGCTGGTGCTGAGTCACAAGCCAATTTCAGGAAAACAGCAGCCACTCCATTCTTGAAGTCAGGAGTAAGATGTGGTTCTTTTAATTCATGTTTCCTCTTCAGTCCCTTACAGGTTTCTCTATACAAATCCAACCAAATTCTTATTGAAGTTAGTGTGAGGTGATACATCTCTTGCTGTCTCTATAGTCAATGCCTTTTCCTCCCAAATACCTCTACCTCTCGGTATTAGCGTATCAGGAGGCTATTGTGTATGTTGATGGCAACTCAGCAGAAACCCCCGTGCTCGACAGACGGGCACTGAAGTCAGGGTGCGCTCTGCTCCCCACAGGGACTTGTGTCTGGGCCAAAGCCACTCCTGTGGCCAGGGTCGCCGTCGGGGTCCCAGGGCGTGTGCGTGTCAGGAGGGTCAGCCCTCACAGGGCGCAGGTGCAGGCTCTGGGCTCAGGGCCTCGCCCCCGCGGCCTTCACAGTGGCCCCCATGGGGGACGATCTCTGAGTGTGGCTTCCGCACTACGGCTCGGAGGGTGGGACTCGGGCCTGTCTCTGGAGGGTGCGAGAAGGGATGGGACACTCCACGAGAGCCCTGGGGGAGTCCGGGCCCTGCTGCTGGCCCCACTGCATGCTGCGTGGAAGCTCCACACGGGGGGGCGGGCAGCAGTGGGCGTGGACTGCCTGCACGTGGGGTTCCTCACCTCTGGTATGTCTTGAAAGGTTTTTTGTTTCACCTGTATGTGCCTTCACAATCCCAACATTAAAAGCAGGATTAAGCCGGGCAAAATGAGTAAACCCGTGTACCTGTGTGAGGACCAGACTGTGGTGTCACTCTGTGCTGGGGTGTAGACGTCCGCAGGGCTGGGCCGCAGCCCAGGCGCCAGCCCCCGGGGTGTGCCCATCCTCTGTAAGGTGCTTTGTTCACGCTCAGCTGAGACCCTCCACCTCACCTTGTCGTGTCCGTCCAGGTCTTATACTCCTACTCCATCGGCTTTGTGTACATTCTGTTGGGACTGACGTGCACCAGCGGGCTGGGCCCCGCAGTCGCATTTTGTTCAAAGGTAAACACTGATCACATTTTTTTAAATAAACATCTCCCATTAAATAGCTTCCTTTGTATTTCTAATTCCCTGTGTTCAAAGACTTTTCTGTAATTTGATAACTCCTTTAATATAATATATGCAGATCAGAAACGGTTTTGGAAATGAAATGATTTCTATTTAAATTTATTTTATCCTTGCTCTACCCTATAAGTTAATTTTTAAGCTATTCATAATGTATAAGTTGGGATTTTTAATTTCATCATTATTTTTCCATTAAATCAGAACTAAATAAGAATCTTTGCTTCACTGCATTGTTGAATGACTTATTATTGCTCAAGAAGTTGATTAAAATCTGTAGTTTTATTTCATATGTAACACCCCAGGGTTGTTTTGCATTTTTCTAACAGTTTTTTTTAAATGTTGCAGAATCCGATTCGGACCTACGGTTATGCCTTTCTTTTCTCCCTCACTGGGTATTTTGGAATCTCCTTTGTTCTGGCTTTGATTAAAATCTTCGGGGCACTTCTTGCTGTGACGGGTAAGAGGACTCGCTGGCTTCAGATGCTGCCGCTTTCCTCCAAAAGACTAGGGCACGGCCCGTCTTCATGAGACAGGAGAGTGTCCTGTGTCTGTCACCCATTCTGGGGTATTTTTTTAATAATCTAGAGAAAATATTTGACCTTCACTGATTTGCAGGCTTCATTTGAAATCAAACAAACATTTAGCTAGTCACTTCAGAGTACGTTTAAAGAACTTGCTGTTAAAAAGCATGATGGGGTGAACACCTTGATCCTGATGACAGCTGTCAGCTGCAGAGACGGTGCCCCCAGCCCTCAGGGCCAGACCTGCGCGCCCAGCCGTGGGCATGGCAGCAGGATGCGGGCACCTCAGGAGTCCCATGCTCTGCCCACTTCACCCTAGTTCCCAGCAGTGGGGCACAGAGTGAAATACATGCCTTTTCTTGTATGGGAATTTTTAAGAAAGAGCATTTGTCACATTTCATTGGCTACAACCTGGCACACAACCATGACTTGCCATTGGACAGGCTGAACAGGGTGCGGCCCGACCAGAAAGTAGGAAAAAAGTCAATTGATTTGGGGAATCGGGCTCTGATCTGTCTCCCTGGGCATTCACTCACGCATGCTATGCCTGCTGAGCCCAGGAACCACGGCGTGTGGTGTCTGGGGAGAGGAAGATGGGAGCTGAGTGGCGCAGGTAGACGGGGAGATAGCAGCAGCCCACACTGGGGTTGGGGTGGGGGAGCTGCCGTGGAGAGAGAGACAGGCGGTTCCGATTCTGCCGGGAGCTGGCAGTGCAGGCCCACAAACAGGACAGGCCCAGGACACGATGTGTACACAGAGATCTGCCCCGGTGCAGCTTGGGGCTCGCAGCTGCCCCAGCTCAGCTGCCCTGCCCTGCCGGGTGTGTCTTCCACAAAGCCTTCCTGCTCTGCCGCCCAAGCCAGTCTGCAAGGACAGGAAGCCTCACGGCAGGGCTGCCGCTCTCCACTCTGCACTTGCCCTCCAGGGGTGTCCTCCTGGGCAGGGACTCCAGAGCAGCTCAAGGAGTGGGGTTCCTGTGGGTGCCTCGTCTCCAGATGCTGACCAGCCTCTCATCCGCAGTGACCACAGGAAGGAAAGCCATGACCGTCGTGCTCTCGTTCATGTTCTTTGCGAAGCCCTTCACATTCCAGTGAGTATCCTCTCGGCCTCCACGGCCCCCAGCGCCGTTCCTCCTTAGGCTGCTGTGATTGACTTCCCCATGACCTGCTTGCAGCACTATTTTATAAATTAATGTGTTGTTTTTTTTTTTTCTATTAATCTGTGTGAAGAATCCTTTTGGTCTAGACTCCTAGTCTCTGGGTGGGGTCTTCTACTCTTTGGAAAACATGATGATTCTGTAGAACTCACTTCCTATTCAGACTGCCAAAGTCAAGCACCAGTGCAGATGCAACAGTGTTTTCCGATAGAAATGAGACGTGTCAAGATTAAGGCCGCTTCCCACTGACTTAGTGCAAATGAATAAAATACATGTAATTCAGGTTCCTGCCTGTTCCCACAAAAGATCTGAGGCAGTGAGGTATTCTGAGTGGGACTTTGAGACTCACCGGGGCTTTGTTATTTTCCTGCCCAGCACGCGTGTGCAGTTAGCGGCACTTGGTTTGGTCAGTAGTTGAGAGGGCCCAAAGGTAGGGGTCACTACGTGAACTGGAGGGCAGCCACAGACGCTTCCTTCTGCACATCCGTCACCTTCTCGGAGGGAGTTTCTCAGTGCAGGAGCGTGGATCTGGCCACGAACTGCGGCAGCTCCCCCATGTCTCGGGATGTGCCCCCGCCCTGGGGACAGCTGCTATAAACTCTCCCGGGGGAAATGGACTTAGAATACGGATTGCTCTAAACGTACAAATGAGGTGCAGTTGGTGTTTTGTAAAATGCTTTATATACACGATATCAGAGATGTGAACTTTTGTCTCATATGCTCTGAAAATACCATCTTTTATATTTTAATGCTACTGTAGGCTCCCAGTAGCAAAAATTTATCTTCCTGCGAAATAATCGTTAACTCATCTCCAGATTCCGTGTGGTTGGCATTCATTGTCACCTTGGCGATAACCTTCTCCTTCCTTCTTCTTTCTCGTAGGTACGTCTGGTCAGCTTTGCTAGTTGTCCTTGGTATATTTCTCAATGTTTACAGCAAGAACATGGACAAAATAAGACTGCCGTCACCACTTGACCTGATACACAGGCCAGCCACATCGAGGAATTCCAGGCCGTCGGCACAGACGGTGTAGGCGGCCACAGGCCCCGCTGGAGTCGAATCTGGGGGCGTTGCCGTGGTGACTCAGCTTTCCAAAGGGACCGTTAGGCACACCAGCGGATCTGAGGGCATGCTGGCTTCGGGACACACGGCACGTGCGCTGCTGCCTCTTCCAAGCGTCTGCGGGTCAGCAGTCAGGAGAGCCCCGCCAGTGGCCATGGAGTGCAGTGCCTCGAGGGGGCTGTGCCCCAACCCCCTGTTGAGGGGGTCTCTGGGCTGGACCCGGCTGCAGGGTTAGTGACCTCAGGAGACACCGCGAAGAAGCAGTGTGGCCTGCTGCTCATGCCCGTCCGTGCTGTTGGCATTATTTAAGAGATTCTCTGTTATAAGAGTGAACTGATGATTGAAAATCCAGAGAGAGTAATTTCATTATAAATAAAATTGTTCTGTGATTTTTTTTCCTAAAGAATGTATTCATAGAATTTGTTAATAAGCAGAAGCCAGGCCCCCATCAGTTTTAAAACGTAGACGACTGTCTGGTCACTGAAAAGTACTCTTCTGAGAAACCAGGCTTGAGGTTTCCATGGACCAGGTGAGCGGAGCCAGTGTCGGCTAGGGCCCGCCCCAGCAGAGTTGCGGATGGGAGGTGGCTCGTCCAGGGGCGGAAAACCCCACCTAAATCATAAAATGGTAGTTTGTGCATAAATTGGAATTTAGCTTGATAGCTTCAATATGGAGGAGGACAAATCTAAGACATGCAAATAGACTCAGCCAACGTCTGCCATTTGTTGCACATTTTTGCATTTTAAGATTTGGGACTTATTATTCCATGATTTTTTGCAGTGAGTTAGGAATTGCTTCCACTGCATTAAAAAAATCCTATTAATCTTGGTGTTCCATGTAAGCCACGTAGGTGACAGCAGCTCCCAAGTATACACTGGCAGTAGTGCCGCTTATGCTCTGTGAGTAGTGCTTGGGGTCTCCGGTCTCATTCCTAAAGCTCACTGTTTTCGAGTGGGACTGGCCTGTCCCTGGGACAGCCCCTAAGCCATGACCATCTCACCAGAAGGGGACAACTTCCGTTCATCGCCAGTTAAAATAGGTGAGTTTCTTCCCTGAATGGCAATCCCTTTCAAGTTGTCACATTTTAAAACAGAAAGGGACCTTTATTTGTGTTTCATTACACTGCCATAAGTGCTAAGTCAGACAGTAAAAGCCATGCTATTTAAAATGCCAGTGTCCCCAAGCCATTGCTGGCTGACTCCAGGGCCACGGCGTGTCCAGGCCTCAAGGACACCTGCCAGCTCACCTCCAAGCCCAGCCCAGCATCCCTGCCTGACGACTGTCTCATGACAGCCTCCAGCTCTGTCCACGCCTACCCTGTGTGGCCCACAGAGTTAGATCCCCCCCCCCACCCACCGCCCCAAGTCTCTCTGTTGGAACAGAAGCCTTGTCAGGTGGCAGAGCCGCTGGCCTGCACGCAAGGGGTTCTTTAATCATTGCAGGTGTGTGAAAGATTCAATATTCATTACGTTCTCCATCAGTGTTACTTTTTTTAAATCTTCACGAAAGTAAGATAAACCCGTAATTTCCTACCAGTCACGGTCTGTTGTTTTAATTTCATGGCATGTAGTTAGAATACTTTTTATGCTATTTTGTAGTGACATTATGAAGAAAAGGCTCGCTCGAGTGATTTCCCGCTCAGAAACACAGACGGAACCGTGTGTACTACAGGCGCTTTGGGAGGACGGGTAAGCTCGTAGGGCTCCTTGGGAGACTTCGGTCCCACAATGTGATGTAGTGAATATCTTAATCCTGCAATACCCCCCAGAATGTCTTAAGCATAATTAATGAGATGGTGCCATTTTAGCTTCATACATCTGATACCGTTTAGGTAGATGACGTTGACAGGTGGGGATGTTGGCAGCAGGCAGTGATGGGGACACGGCCTTGGCATCTGGACTCTGCAGACCTTATCCCAGGACCAGCTCCCCTTTTCTCCTAGAACTTAGCACAGCGAGATGGATGGGATGAGTGAGGCAGTGCACACGTGAGTGTATGCAGCTGAACCCCCAAAATTACAGTTAGGCAGACAGCTGACCCAAAGGGAAAAGAAAAAGGGCAGGTCAGTTCAGGGGCACGTTGGGTTCACCTCTGAGTCCACAGTGTCGGAGCATACAGCAATCGATTTCCCCACATTCAGATAAAGCACCTGCATATCCACCTCACCATCGCGTGGAGCGTTTTTATATGTGTGTCCAGAGTAGATTTGTGAGATCAGGCCATTGCATTTTTCTCTACTTTCTGACTGCATTTTGATGGCCAGAACCTTCACTGCAAGGTCCACACTAATTTCAGAACTTAATACCTGGCACCGGGTGGGAAGTTGGAGAAGCAGGTGGAGATGCCCACCCAGGAAGGCTGCCCTGAAGGCGGGGCTGTCCCTTGCTATCAACACACCACAGTGGTGGGTCATGGGCCAGTCTGTCTCTAACCAGT
Organism: Galemys pyrenaicus; assembly: GCA_019455555.1. NCBI lineage: Eukaryota > Metazoa > Chordata > Mammalia > Eulipotyphla > Talpidae > Galemys > Galemys pyrenaicus. The sequence continues at coordinate 162,262 of JAGFMF010011778.1, forward strand.
GGGGGGTTATTTTTGCTTCCGGGGTGCCAGCCAGAGGAGAGATGACCCCAAGGGGGACAGGGACTGACAGGACTGCCAGGAGGCCACTGTCCACATGTCCCACTCTGCTGTGGTTCCAACAAGCTGATCTGCCAGCACCTCTGTCCATGAAAGAACAGACTAGAATTCACAGCCAAGCTTGACCTTTCAGATTGGTCTTAATGCAGATGCTTATTTGTTTGAGATTAGAGACGTGACTAGTTGAATCTTCGATCTGTGAGAGGGCACCGTTTCATAGGATATTCCCTGTTAAGATTTAAGATTCCCTGTTCTGCTGGGTCGTGGCACTCACTGGGGGCCCGCCTTGCACTAAACCCTTGAGGCAGGAAAGGGGAAACTGGCAGCAGGTCCAGCCATGTTACCAGGGGAAAGGCAGCGACCTAGACTCGCTGTGATGGCCCCTGGGGCCTTGAAGTCCTTCCCCCGAAATCCTCCCTCATTGACCTGGGGGCTTGTGACCCCATCCGCACCAGCAAAAATAGTTCTAGACTCAGAAAATGTACCAGAGTGGGGCAGGGGAGGAGAGGGAAGGGCAGGGACAGGAGCAGGAAACTAGCACAGAAAGTTTGGTAGAGGGTGAGTGGAACGTGCATATCTGGGTGTCAGAGTGCACCCCAAGGTATGTAGGCATATAAACCACTGCAAACCAATTTTTTAAAGCCCCTTCTGTGGCCAGGCTGGGCCAGCTCACCACCACACCACTGCCTATCCTGCGAGCAGCCGTGATTGCTTTCAGGAAGGAGGAAGTAAGAGGACAGACTGAAAAGGCAATAGAGTGTGGTTAAATTTTTGCCAAGATAAAGTAGGATGATAGTGGGGGGCCACAGAGCCCTAATCTGCCCAGGGGCAGGAGTGGGGCCCTGCTGGTCTGGGAGGAAGCCCAAGCCCAAGCAGAGGTTGCAGGGGCCTGGGGAGACAGGACTGGAGGGCAGGGGCAGGGCTGGGGCTGGGCCTAGGCAGCTCCTCCCACTTCTTTCCTGACTTCTTCCTGCAGAGCAATGTTCTCAGTTCCCCCCAAATCAAGACCTCCCTAAAAGCACCCACACTGGTGTCTGTGCACGTGCAGGTCCCCCTGTGTTTACATGTCTGGTCTGAGGCAGGGCACGCTGGGGCCTTCCGGGGAAGGGGCATCATTGTGCAGAGCCTGTGCGGAGCCCAACCTGCTGTGGGTCCCTCGTCCTTGCCCACGGATTTGCCAGGGGGAGACAAAGCAAGCAGTGAGACGGTCAGCCCCTCCAAAGCCAGGGCAGCATCTTCCACAGCCCCGTTATTACGAGCACTGCCATCATTGTCACAGTGTTTGCTGCTGTTTGCCATCTACAGCGCATCTGTCCTGAAACCAGGAATAGCAATAAGACAAGTGGGAATTTTTGGCCGTCTTTGGTGTGTTAGCGAGGAGACCGCTCCATGACACTTTAATACGCATGAAACAATATTCGCTGGTGCAACAGATGCTGGGAGAAGACGCGAAAGCATTCATCCTGGATGGAAGCACGGGGCAGGGCATCCCCAGGAGCCCAGTAACTGTGGGGAAGCATACCAGCTGAAGTAGGTCGTTTCCCCCAGAGAAATTTGACAGAGAATGCTTCCAATTTGGGGTTTAAATCTAAGAAGTTTGGGCAGAGAGAGTTGAAAAAATAAAATGAGGCTTCTGATGTGTACACTTGTGGGTTTCTGGCTGTTTGGGACCTGGCGGCGGAGAAGGCGCTAAGGAGCCCCTCTGCTGGGAACCCCTCTCCCCATCTTTGATTCTGCCGCATCAGGAGCCTCCTCTTTACCCCCTTAGGCCACAAGCTGGCTGGGGCCCTGACCTTCCTCAACCTTGAATTTGCATCCCTCAAAGAGGATCTGTGGGGCTTCTGCTGACAAGGGCCAGGGTGGAGGGAATGGGCAGTAAAATAAGGTGACAGACTGTTCAAACCCACAGGCTCCCCTGGGCTGCCAGCACAGACACCTGCCTGCCCTGCTGTCAGGAATTGTGGGGTCCAGCCAAAGTCCACACCCCAGGCTCCTGGGGCTTCTGTGATTTGCCAGGAATTGGGTGCACAATGGACCCAAAGTCTCAGCAGAACTATGGCGGCCGGGGTAGCTGCAGACACCCCAGGTGAGAAGCCAATACCCAGACACAGGGCCACCTAGCGAGTGTGTTTATATGATTATTTTATTAGATGTTAAATAATGGTAGTTAAATTTATTGATTTGCATTGAAACTCCTCAGAGCTACTTTCAAATGCACTGTTCTCATAAAACAATCCTATCTACCCTGCACCCCCTCCACTGTAAATCATTGCTGTGTGCGCCCTCATCACATAGTAAAAAAGTCAAACTGAATCCTAAAAGTGAATCATGAACTAAGGCAGATGAATAAGTGCCTTCTGATTAAAAAAAAAAGTCTCTGGATCAGTTAATTACATGTTTAAAATAAATGAAAATCTGTCCAAACATATCTTTTTCCTTAAAATATCTAGCAAACAAGAGGACTTCAATAAATATGAAGTCTTAAATATGCATTAAAAAGGGGATGCAAGATGTCTTATGTTAATCCGTAAGGATGAGTAACTTCCATCTGAGCAAAGACTCACTTTCTTCTTTTCCCTCAGAGAGCAGTTTCGATCACACAGAACTTAAAGGGAAATAACCGTGTTTCAGGTGCACTCATTTTATCTAATAATCTAAACCAGTATGTTCAAGTATCGATCCTTCTGGATCTTCCCAGACCAAAATAAAGCACTATAAATTAAATGCTGGGAGATAGAAAAGTGCTTTCATGTTCATGGCTGAATCCCTCCATGGTGCTATGGCCAGTGACTAGCGTTGTGTTTTCTGAGTGAAAAAGTCCAATGTATTTATTCCTGTGTTCCAACCAGAGTTAAAAATAGTACCGTGATGATGAATACGATGTGACAATGGCGTAATGAAGAGAATGAAGACATGATGGTGGGGTGAGGATAAAAAAGATGGTGGTGGTGGTGGTGGTGAAGGTAATGGTGATGGTGGTGCTGATGGTGGTAATGATGATGAAGATAGTGGTGATAGTGATGATGAAGATGGTGGCAATATGATGATGATAATGATGGTGACGATGATGATGAAGATGGTGGTGATAGTGATGGTGATGATGACGATAAAGGTGGTAGTGATGGTGGTGATAATGAAGATGGTGATGATGATGATAATGATGATGAAGATGGTGAGATAGTGGAGATGATGGAGAAAATGGTGATGATGGTGGTGATAATGATGACTGGCTTTAGCATAACAAGTGACGTCTCATTTCTCACTCCATTCTGAGCTGTTCACAGGCATTCCTTCTCTGTTTTTGCAGTAAAGATCTATCACCTATTTTGGTCAGTTGCCTTGTCAGTTGCACACACACACACAAACATGAGCTCCCCACACTTCATTCATGTCAGACCTCAACAGCTTGAGTAGCACAAATATTCTGCAGTCACTCATGAAAAGAAATTTTTAATAATAAATATCTAACAATTAATGGGCTGGTAGCTGCGATTGTCTTCAGGGCATACTATCTAATTTCCTTGCAATGTTTCATATCCTTACTTTTCACGCTGCAACAGTCTATCATTAAAACCAAATGCAGGTTTCTATCACTTTTATTTATTTTTCAAATCAACTTATAAATCAGTGCCAGGCCTTGTTACAGATGAGTTCCAATAAATTATCGGCGGTGGACAAATTCTGAATGTTAAACACTCCCGTCCCTTCCTCCCGCCCTGTCTCCCTCTATTGTTTTCTCTCCGGCTCCGGGGCGGTGCTTCCCGGTGCTCCAGGCTCACCGGCCCTGCTTTGGGTGCGAGTGGCAGAGGGTCTGGTACTTAATTATGTGCTATTTAAATAATGCAAAGAGACATTTATTTTTCAGAGAAAAATATCAATATAGGAGACGAGAGTCATTTCCTAGTCCTTGGGAAATTTACCTTTCTGAATTTCAAGAGTGAAAGCGTTCTCGTTAGAGGCTTTTTATGTGCCCCAGCTGCCTGAGCCCGGGCGTCCACCCACCTTCTCCAAACCGCCCTAACGCCTACGTGAGTCCATGGGGTGCTGCAGCTCTGCTTGGGGTGGGGGGGGGCACATGACCAGGGTCTGGGCGCCCGCTGTCATGGGGTCCACAGAATGCACAGGAAGCGGCAGACACCCTCCTGAGACGAGGCGCAGAGATGCCATCTGCAACGGGGCCCGTGAGGGCCACAAGCTCACACTCAGGCACAGAGCGTCTGGACCAGCCCCTCCCAGCCACGAGCACCCCCAGAATGGAGCAGCCCTCCCTGAAAGTCCTGTCCAGAGGCGTGTGCCTTGAGGTCAGGGGAGAGGGGGAGGCCTGCCATCTTACCTGGTCTCCCATCACCCCACTGCCAGTCCACCGTAGGGTGGAAAAGGCCTCTTCTACCATGTGGGTCATGTTGGGACATCCGGCAGGTTCTGGAAGGAGCTTCTGATGCTCAGGCTTCAGGTTAGCGAGATTTTCCTACTGCAAAGCCCGGACGGCATGGGCACCAGGCCAACTGCAAAACTCAGGTCTGCAAGCAGGCCCAGGGGACAGGACAGGCACCAGACACTGCCCCAGCGGGGGCAGCCCCCAGGAGGGGAGGTGGGGGGACCTCTCCCTCCCTCCCCCCAGGACTAGATCAGTCTCTGGGAATTGTCTTCAGATGATTCCTGCAGTCACTCCTCGTGGGGTCTGCCCACACACACACACGCCACTCTGCATACGTGTGTGCAAGACCCCACAGTGAGGTGCTTGTGGGTGACATGCCACCTGAGGCCTGATCTGAGTATTGAGGCATCGTCTGTGGTCCAAGGAGAGGGGTGCTCTGCAGAGCCGGATCCCAGCTCCCCACTGCTGCAGGCTTGGGCACATCTGTGGGGCTCTCTGAGTCCCGGGGTGATTGGCTTCCCGACCCCAGCACCAGGACAGAGAGGTGGAGACCACACTGGGAAGGGAAGGGGACGGCAGTTCCTGGGAGCCCTGCCCGGCCCTCTGCAGTCCTGCTGAAGCAGCCTTAGCCCTCCTTCGCTCCCCCGTGTGCGCCTGCTTCTCCCGGCTGGGCAGATGGCCCCAAGGCAGTGTCCCCTTGTCCTCAGTGCGGCACCTGGGTCACCTGATTCTCTTCCACCAGCACTGCACTGTCTCTGCCTTTGCGGACAGATGAGTAGTGAGGTCAACGGGATCCAGGAGGGGCTCGAAGGTGCTTTTATGCCTTTATTTTAACTTTGCTCATAATGGGGGCCAGGCAGTGTGTGTAGCCTTTGTGCATCTCAGGTTTATTTTCCAGGTGGGCACCTGCTAGGGCCCCCACCCCCATATGCCCAAGCTCAGCTACAGGCCACCTTTGTGCCTGCCTGTCCACAGGAGATGGCCTGGCTCAGGCTGGACCCAGAACCACAGAAGCCCCTCTGCACCCATGTGCTGGGTGCCTGCTGTCCACTGCTCTTTGGTCCTGTCTTGGGCCCAAGCTTGCCTGACCTCTTGAGACCAGGTCCAGTCCATGGCCCTCATGCCTGGGGCCTTATTTGTACATCTTTCATGTTCAGTTGTTGACCACATGAATATTGTGCAAGGACAAGCTTTTCCCCTGGGTGTGAAGATAATTTAGAAACTATTTCATCTTGCCACTAACATCTTTGTGCAGTAGGGACTTCTAAACTCCACACTACCCACATTTGAACGAGATTTGAAATGGCAGTGAAACAACCTCTTAGAACCCAGGAAGGCTACTGGAAAGTGGGGGCCCCTGAGCCCCCAAAGTCCTTCAATATGCTCTTCTATCAACAGCCTTGAGCTAGGCTCCCCCTGATAGTCTTAGAAGTCAGATAGCACCCACAGTTGAGAAAATGGGTAATATCACACAGATCCAGCAGCAGCCTTTGCATTGTAGGTGGTATGATTACATTTAAGATAAGGGTTAACCAAATTTTATTGTCCATCTAAGCGCACTCCATGTTCTCACTACTAGAGTGTCTGGATGGGGAGTGAAGATTATTGACACAGAGCCACTTTGGAATAGGTTAAATATCGCAGAGCTGTTGACAGAGATTCTTTGGCTATAAAATTTTATTTTAATTTTCTGCCTATGCAGGAGAAACAAATAAAGAAACTCTGGTGGACGCCATCACACACCTCAGCAGGGATGAGAAACTTCCCGGCTGGCTCCTCCTCCCCTCCCCCCGAAAGCAATTTAATGCACTGCTGGAGGTTGCCTATTAATTGGAGAAGAAATGAAAAAGCGTGTGAGGACTGGTCGGAAAAAACGCAGTGTGTGTGCACATATATGTGTGTGTACGTATGGATGAGTATATACTATTTCACCCCCAAAGTAAACAAGCAACACTAGTACCTCATGTTCTAATTACAGGGCTGCTTTGGAAACTGTAAATGCTAGCCGGGGAGAGGTAAATCACAGCAATTTAATTAATAAAGCGGTTTACACACATAAACCCATATGTGCCCCCTCGGGGGGGCAGCACGTCAATAATAGAGACTTACAGGCCTATTTTAGAAGTTTTATGCAATTATTTGCAGATCTTGTAGTCAATAATGGTACGAGCTGATTTAACTCTTCTCTTTCCAAAATTTAGCAAGAGCAAGTTTTCATTTGTTAGTCTCTTTGGACGGTCAGTCTTGGGTGACTGGTGGGGAGGAGCCAATTTTGCTCCCTAAGTTAGGAGGAAAGGAGGAGGCAAGGGAACAGCAGAAGGTGGGCGCTCATTCTCCAGGGAGGGCTGAGTGGGCTCCTCCTTCCCTCACCAAAGGGGAGAGACTGAAGGCAGTGGCAGAGCCTGGAAATTTAGCATTTGAATTTTTTTTTTTTTTTTCAGATCCTCTTCTCTTTCCACGTCTAAGCTTTTGTGGCGATGTCTATGACTAAAACCTGTGGGATAGAAAGTGCTGCATGACTTTGGGAGACAGTTGATCCGCTCGTGAAAAGGTACAGCTGGCGTTTTCGTGCATAGGGGCTTCCTCCTTCCTAAGGGAAATACATGGAAACACATCCACCAAAAACACAGCGTCTGGCATGACACTGTTTATAGTAGCCAAAAAGGGAGTACTTTTTGGCTCTCCCTAACAGGCAGGCACAGGCCGTGTGGCCAGTGGGACAGGGGCCCTCAACGGGCAGCAAGACCCGCAGCAAAGACCAGCCAGGTGAGGGACGGGACACCCGTAGGGCCCGGCATTTACAGTCCAGTCAGGAACATCCAGAAAATGCAACTAGCACCGTCTATCCCTGGGGCGAGGCATTGGGGGTGAAATGACCAAGTTGAAGGACATTAGGGTGATGGGAATGTTTTCAAACTGGGTGTGGTGGTGGTCACACAGTTCTGTATATTTACTCAAGTTATTGTATTCGTACAGTGGGGGACTCCTGATACTTCATTCTTCTTCCATAAAGTTGTTTAAAAATCAGGCCCGTGAAACCATAGGTCCTTTATCACTCCAGGGAAGGAAAAGGTAGTTTGTGTGGAAGCACAGCCACATCAAAGCATTAGCAGGTTTCCTAGTTCTTTGTTACCATGACCCACTCACCCTGGACCAAGGTGGTGGTCTTGCCTGTGGCCTCACTAATTGGGCTGGCATATACTCGGACCCCAGTACACCAATGGCCATTCTTTTCACTTTTCAGCTCCATCAGAGATAGAGTGGTTAGATTGATGATGGTCGTGGTGATGACGATGATGGTGGTAAAAGTGATGATGAAGATGGTGGTGATAATAAAGGTGATGGTGGTAGTAATAGTGATGATGATGGTGGTGGTGATGATGATGATGGTGGGTGTGGTAATGGTGGTGGTGACGACTATGATGATGGTGATAATGGTGATGGTTGTGGTGATGAAGATAATGGTGATGATGGCATTGGTGAGGATCATAGTGATGGTGGTATTGATGATGGTGATGGTGATGAGAGTGGTGGTGATGGTGGTAGTAATGATGGCGATGGTGATGAGGGTGGTGGTGATGAGGGTGATGGTGGAGATGGTGGTAGTGATGACTAGATGATGGTGATGGTGGTAGTGATGAAGATGATGATGATGACATTGGTGGTGGTGAGGAAGGTGATGGTGTTGTGCTGACTAGGTGGTATGCATGTGATATATGGTATCACTTCCCTAATCAATGTAACAATCCCATTCATGCCTGAGTCCATCAGGGCAAAGGTTTCGCGATGGGTGGAGGGCCTGGGACTTGAGGCTGGACAGTGGCTAGTGACTCTAGGCTACAGTGACCTTCCCCTCACTGACTGCCTGGAGGGAAGCAAAGAGGGGTCCATGGGCTAAATGAACAACACCTGCTGCTCCAAAACCAGGGCGTGACATTGAACTCTTTCTTCAGAAGCATCTGCTTTTTTGGGCCTTGATTAATTTGTACATATTATTTTTGTCATTAAAATGAACTAGAAATGCAACAACATAAGCATACATTAATTTGTTGTTTCCAAAGTTTTTGTCTCAATTTTTCTTTTCAGCAAGGAAAATTGAGAAACGTTTCTACCATGTGGCTGGTCCTTCTCAGAGGTCATCAAAACTAACAGAAATCAGGACAGAAGTGGACTGGAAGTGGGCAAAAGCACCCAGGCAGAGCTCTGCTCGGGGCAGAAGGCTGTTCTGGGCAGGGGGGAGCTGAGCTTTATAAGACCAGTGCTCACAGGTTTCTTTAAAACTTTGGGGAGGTCTCCTAAAAATTCTTGCAAGTCTATGTTTTCTTATGTGTAAGGAAAGTCCCAGCTAACAAACCCAGCAAACTGTATTCCAAGCATTTGTTTATCACTGGACGGACCATATTTTAATCAAAAGGCAGTAACATTAAGTAGTGATTAGATTGTCCACAGACTGACACAGATGTAAACCATAAAAACAACAGGAAGAGCTACTGCAATGTCGGCAATGAGAGCAAGGCAGAACTTTTTCATCAGTAAGTGTTTTTAAGTTAGATTAAAGGTTTGCAATCGCAATCTTGTCATGACTGGTGCCTGCCCTACATTGAGGTATAAGCAGTGCGCTCCCTCCTGTCACAGCAGATTTACACTTTCCTTACTAATCCACATGTGCTGAACCCTCTCTTCACCTCTCAGCCTTCTAATCTCTTCACCTGGGTGAACACCACATCCATTCATCTGTTCATCTATCCATTCATCTGTTCATCTATCCATCTATCTGTCCATCCTCCATCTATCCATCTGTCCGTCCATCTATCTGTCCATCCTCCATCTATCCATCTATCCATCTTCCATCCATCTCCATCTCACCATCTGTCCATCTATCCACCAGTCTTCCCTCTACCCAACCATCCATCCATCTACCCATCTGTTCATCCATCCATCATCCATCATTCGTCTGTCCATCATACATCCATCCTTCATCTATATACCCATGCATCCTTTGTTCTTCCATCCATCTAGCCATCATCCATCTTTCATCCATCCATCCATCTATCCTTCATCTATATATCCATGCATCCTTAGTTCATCCATCCATCTATCCATACATCCTTCATCTATATATATCCATGCAGCCTTTGTTCTTCCATCCATCTAGCCATCTTCCATTCATCCATCCATCATCCATCCATCTATCTATCCATTCATCCATCCATCTATTCATCCATCCACCCATCTCTCCTTCATCTATATATCTATGAATCCTTAATTCATCTATCCATCTGGCCATCATCCACCTTCCATCTATCCATCCAGTCATTTTCCACTTATTCACCTGTCATCTATTCCTCTTCTAGTCACTCATCTACCATCCGTTCATCCACCTGTGCATGTTAACCCAACCATCCCACCCTCCATCCCTTCCTAAGCTCACTTTACTCCTATTTCAGTATGGACCACATTATGAACCACATTAGAGATCTTTTAACAGCACCCCAATATTCCTCAATCCCCTTGTCCCTCTGCTGTGTCCCATACAATATAGGCACTTAATAAATATCTGTCACCTGTCTGACTATCAACTTGCCTCCACCTGTTGATGGAGAAAGGAAGAAAGTTGTCTTGATTGACTCCACTGGCACATACCGAAGCTAATGCCAGCTGAGCTTGCTCAGCATCTACATTTGGCACAGCTTCTACCGACTTTGCAACAGATTCTGACCCTTTTACACTTGGCCCTGTCTGCCTTTGCAAGATACCGATCCCAGGTCCCATTCCAGACTGACTGTTAAGCCAGAAATACCCTGTGGCCAAGACCAGGCACATAATGTGTGAGACCTCCAGGGTCCCAAGTACAACAGGGGACAGAGGCGGCACCAGCCACCCCCTCACTCTGGGAACAAATCAGTCATCCTGCCTCAGCAAGAAGGTGACAAGCGGGTGTCCCCTTGGGTCCCTGCTCCACTCTACCTTTGCAGAGCAGGCCTATGCGAGCATTTCCTGCCAAGGGCCTGGTTGTAAATATTTTCAGCCTTTACACCAAGAAGCAAGGCCTCCAGCCCTTCTAGCAGCTGTTACCACTACTAAATATTTCATATTTGAAAATGCAAAATCCGTTGTTTGCTGATGGGTCACACAAAAAATCAGTGGCCACGAGGAGCTGACTTCCTTACGTGTTGTCCGTCATTTTGCAGCCCCAGCAGCATTGGTCATCTCTGCCCCTCTAAGACTTGACTTTGGTCATTGGCCCACCTTGGCTTCCCCACTGCCCTGTTCTGTCTCTGTCCCATAAGCAGTCCCTGTGCCCTGCATGCACATGTGTGTGTGCATGGTGTATTCGTGTTACACACCTGCACATGTGTTCATGGGGATGGGCATGTACATATGCATGCATGTGTGTGGCGTGTGCACACCTGCATTATGAGCTGTGAGCCATTGTGTGTGTGCACATAAATGCATGTTTGTGCAAGCATGCACCTGTGTGTGATGTGTGTACCTCATGTGCATGTGTATGCAGTGTGCCCATGGGTGTTTGTGTGTCTGTGTGAATGTATGCATGTGCTTGTGTGTGTCCATGGGTGTATGCTTTTATGCCCGGTGTGTGCATGTGTCTGCCTATATATATATCTGTATGCCATGTGTGTGCTTGTAAGTCTGCATATGCATGCCTGCACATGTGTGCATGCGAGTGTGTGCGTGTGCCAAGTGCCAGCTTGTGCTGTTCTCAGTCATGCTGGAGACATTCTACATTGTGTCTGACCTGGGAACAGACACAGCACCCATCCCCGTGGCCATGTGCTCCTGCAGGGGCGGAACCGCAGCCCTCTCCCTGTGCGTCACCCACAGCCTCATCAGGGCTTCTTGCTCCCCTGGTTGGCACCCATGGCCTGCTGGACAGCGGTCACCGAGACAGCAGGGCCTCCAGCGCATCCTTTCTGCGCTTGCCGCAAGGGTTTAGGACCCGCTCAAGGTCACGGAAAGAACAAAGCTCATTTCCTAGTGTGGAAGGCTGACAAGAAACGTGTACCGAGAATATTTGTCAGTGCTCAATATATTCAAATCCATATTCAAATGCCGTTGCGGCCTCTGTTAGCAGGGACAGCTGTGCAGGGAAAACTCTCTTCCAGCTGGGAATGGAGCCCAGTTAAGGACTCCGGCCTGATTTCCAAAGTACTAAGCATTCTAATGAAGTTGACTTGATTTACATTTTAACAATATCACACAAATGTACGACATGGCACTTTTCCAATAACTACTCCGACATCATTCATTTTGACACCTCCATTGTTATGAAAAGCAGAATGAAGGCGCAGTGAGGGGGGTCTTGGGAGGGGGCTGGACCTCATTTGGTTTTCAAATCACATCCTTTTGTGGGTGCAGGGTTCTGAGACTGAGATTCCCTGACGCCCCTTGCCAGCCACCTGAGCCTGAACCTGGAGCGCCCCAACCTGCCACAGTGGGCTGCTGCATACCTGACACCGGGTGTCTGGTCCACCTGCTCCGGGCACCCATGTGTCACCACCCCTCGGCAGGTCAGATGTGGTCAAAACCTGGCTTCTATCTAGTTGCATTTCTCACCCAGTGTCCTATGGGTAAGTGAAGAGCACCCCAGCAGCCACACCCCGGCATGGCCCCGGAGGGCTGGGTTGGCACTGGCCGCGGGCTGCAGGGCTGGGGCATAGATACTGCTGTTGGAAGCTGAGAGCAGAGTCTCCTGTGTCTCCCTCCCACCCTCAGCCCTGGCCAGGAGCAGGGCACACAGCCATTATTTGGCAGACCTCAGTGGATTTTCCTAAAGTTTAAAATGTCAAAGGCCAAAAAGGCAAAACTTGTGTATTTTTAACTGTAATGCCTACACAAAGCTCAGCCAACGCCAGAGCCTGGCTCTGCCCCACCCCAAGCGCCCGCACGGTGGCAGAGCACTGACCTGGTCTGTCCCCCCGCCCCCCCCTCCACAGAGCTGAAAGAACAGCATCTGGTCATGAACTCTGAGCTGGCCATGCTGGGAGGGAGCAGGGGCCACCTGGCTGCCCCTCTTCTCCATCCACCAGAAGTCCCCCCACTTCTGTTTTAGCGCCTCCAGCAAAAAGAATTTAACTGCTGCCAGTTCCTGTTCGGAGCACACCATCCTCCTCCCCAGGGACAAAGCAACACAGGAATCACTTTGCCTGTTGTCATGACATGGGCCCTGGGGCCGAGAGCCACCTGGTTCCATTTTATATCTCCCAAATGGAACTTTGAACGCGTTTATTCTTAAACTCGTTAAAAAATTTAAATCTTTAACAATTAAAAGTGCGTGGCCTGTTGATTGCATCACTCAGGTGTGTTCAACAGATATTTAATGAGCACGTTCCAGTGCCAGGTGCACACCAGGTGCTGAGGACACAGGCTGTGCCAGCAGATCCCAGCTCCTGTACAAGTGCCTGCGGGTCTGTTATCGAAACCAAGCAAGAAAGCACCACACTCATGCCACAGATCACGATTCTGAAGCTGCACCAAGGACGGAGAAGCCGGGGCCCAGCGTGGGCCAACGTCACCAACCCCAGATTCAGGGTCAGGCGCCAGTAGGATGCTCCAGAACAATTTTCCCTGCTATTTTTAACCTTTACTTTTTGGACCGTATTAGTATGTGGAATATCATGTCAATCCCCAATCAAGGAGCTTAATGAAGGTCTCTTAAGTAAAACTGAAAATTTACCAAAAGATGTGTCTAGATACTGACTTAGATTTAACTCCGTCCTTGAAGGGTAACCTGCTGTTAAATAATTGCCCCCAATTCTGTCTTCCTTTTACAAAATTAACGAGAGTCTATCATTCTGTTTTTTCCGGTGAAATCAAACTCTTTAACACACTTTCACAACAGCCACGAGGTTCAGTTTTTAGGGACGTTTCTCACAGTCGGGCAGCAAATGACCAAATGGAATCCCTGAGTACCAGGAATCTGACTGCTTGAATAATAGGAAGGAAAATTTAAACCGGTCAAGCATTACCAATTTTCAAAGAAAATGCATTTAAAATCTATTCTTAGCCCGGAGGCCCATCCCCAGACCCCAGAGTGTGACTGTCGTGAGGCATCTCCCATGTCCTCAGCTGTGGTTATGAAAACGAGCCTTCTGTGTTCCTGTGAAAAAGGCGCCTGCTAGTTCATCTTCCTGGTTTTCTGAATTCCAGATCCAAAGAACTCTGGGTCAGCGTCAGGAGAAAGTGAGTACTGAGGCCAAGAATGTGGCCTGGGCTGTCCTGGCGTGTGGGGGGAAGGGGGTTCCCCTGAGCCGCTGTAATCACATATGTGCGTGGGAAACCCGGCCTATGGCAGAGGATGGACGTCAAAGTCAGGAGGCCAGGGAGACTGCAGACTGCCAGCTTCTTATTGTACCCCCACATGGCAGAAGGGACGAGAACTTTCTTTTGAAAGGGCACTAATCCCATTTACAAGGACTCCATCCTCAGGCACAATGGCCTCCCCAGGCCCTGCCATCCCAGGCCCTTCCCCACTCCAGACCCCACCTTCCCAGGATCCGCCTCCCCAAGACCCTTCTTCCCTAGACTTCCCCCCAAGAACCCTCTGCCCCAGGCCCCGCCTATCCAAACCCCTCCTTTCCAAGCCCCTCCTCCCCAGACCCCTCTTCCCCAAGGCCCCGCCTCTCAAGGCCATCACCTTGGGGATTGGCTTTCAACACAGGAATTCTGGAGGGAGGCAATACCCGGTCCACAGCGGCAAGTCCTTTGCAGTCCCCGCAGTTTTACGAAGATGATAACCCTCTGTGCGTCTCCTCTGAGCTTAAAGAAGGTAGTTGCGACTTCTGTCGCTAGGCCTGCTTGCCAAGCGTTCCGCGAGCCCACTCTCGAACCAGAGCTGCTTTCAGCCACCGTCCCAATCTGTCCAAGCGCTTCCTTCCCGGCTCAGCCAAAGGCGACTGGCCTGGGAAAGTCTAAGCCAAATTATTTGCTAGGCTTTTGAGTTCCATGTGAATAGGGAGGGAAGGGGGACTGGCGGCACTTCCCTCTATAAAAATAGTGCCCAGAATCGTCCCTTCATTTTGCACGCTGATATTACCGGGTTGGCAGCACCCTGGGCTGCCTTTAATTTTTTTTTTTTTTCACTCCTCTTCGTACATTCACCTAAAAAATATCCGAAACTTATGCCAGGCTCTTCAATAAAGCTAATTTTTAATGATGTTCAAGATTTTTCTTCGCTCCCCAGTCGATGTCAGGGCTCCTCAATGAGGAAGGAAAAATCAATTCAATTATCAAAGCACGGTTAATTGCTTTCAAGATTAGGGTGATTTAAAGAGCAACAAAGTATTTTATCTGTGCTCAGCAGTTCTGGCGACGGGTATTCTCCCAAGTCCACTAGAAGAGATGTCCGTCAGCTCACGGTGACTTCTCCTGGCTGTCCCCTCCTTGCCGAGACAGACCCCAGCCCCGGGCCCCCTCCTGTCCACGGGGGCACAGAGAGTGGTGGCTGATTTCAACGCCAGCCGGCTCTGTCTCATCTCTCCAAAGGCTGCCCCCTGCCGGTCTTGTGATGACACTGCTCTCCCAGTAATTACCAAAACAGATTCTCCAGCGTGCACGGGATAGAGAAGGCTTATTTACTCCATCCAAGGTCCCTCCTCACAGCCACAGCCACGACTAAAGCTCTCTACCCAAAGCCACTAGAATTTAGTTCAAGATTTGCAGCTGAGAGGCCTCCCTGGTGGCGCAGCAGGTTGAGCGCCGCACTGTAAAGCATCCGCGGCACAGCAGCGTGAGTTCGATCCCCCGCCAGGGAGGGGACCCAGCAGACCCCTTCTGCCTCGCCCACCCACCGCTTCCCTCGGCAGTGTATTTCAGTCGATCTGCCTGTTCTGCTCCCCACTCTGTCTCTGGTGAATCCTCTCACCTTCCGCGACTCTGGCCTGTACCCCAGCTCTTTATGCATAAAATAAATACAATCTTTTTAAAAAAATGCAGCTGATAGCACGTTGGAAGCATTTTCGAAACACGATCACTCAGACCACGAGTAAGCTGTGAAATCAAGAGGGCAGTGTAGACAAGAACATGATGGTTTCATCCCCAGGGTGGAGGGTTGAAACGTGCTAGGATGTTGCAAGTGCACTTTGAGACTTGAATGTTCCTCTGTGGTTAAACACATAATAGATGTATAATCAAAAAATTGGAAATTACAGAAAATTGTTGCAAAACAATAGTGACCCACCACCTTCTCAGCACCCAGAGACAGACAGCGCCGACGCGGGCCCGCTTCCCCAACACGTTTTCATGGGCACACACATGCATTTGGAGAGTATGTGTGTGAATTAGGTCTGTGACAGACACTCATTCTGACGGATGATCTGTGGGGGCCAGGGCGGCACGCCCCGTGTGGAAGACAGAAGGGAGGTTCCCAGAGATGCGTGTGCAGGAGGGGTTCAGGAAGGAAGAATGGGCCCCTTAGGGAGGGGACATGTCACAAGAAGGAAAACCCCTATTCAGATGCCTGGGAATTATTTTATTGTTGTTGTTGTTGTTGTTATTATTATTACTATTATTGTTGCAGATAACGGGGTTTTGTTAGGTTGTTTGCTCTGGAGTATGAATCTACTCCCACCCTACCCCTTTAAATTTCTTGAGTAAATCCTACAACTCTCATTCTCTCATGCTTTTGTGCCCCCCCAAGTTTTGGGTACACTTTCAAAAAGGGACAATATGTTATTAGGCAGCCGGGAACCATCTGCATGTGTGGGAAGAAGCCCATATTGTTTTCTCTCAGTTGTGGCAACAAAATGCTAGATCAGAGAAGGCGTGGATGGCCTGCTCATTTTCAGATGGAGAGCTTATTTTTCTCAGACTCATATTTAGAGCTCTTTATTTCTAATTATTGTCAAACATGCAATATGAGAAATTCATTTTCCCACCAAGTCATAAGCTTCCCATTTTTGTTGATATAATCTGGAAATTAGACCTAATTAATTTTAATAGAATAGATTTTCTTTCTCAAGAACTATTCTTGCTATTGAAATTAATATAGTGATGATGTTAAAATACTGTGCTTAACTGTTCTATATAGGATAGAAAATATGTGTGTGGGTGTATATGTGTGTCTTTATTTTATTTTTTAAGGATTTATTTATTTATGCATACAAGAGCTGGGGTACAGGCCAGAGGCAAGGGAGGTGAGAGGAGTCACCAGAGACCGATTGGGGAGCAGAACAGGCAGATGGACTGAAACACTCTGCTGAGGGGAGCAGCGGGGGAGGCAGGAGAGATCTGCCCCACCATATGGGTCCCCTCCCTGGCCAGGGATTGAACTTGCGCTGCTGTACCATGGATGCTTCACAGTGCGGCACTCAACCTGCTGCGCCACCAGGGAGGCCCGTGTCTTTATTTTAGCTGTTCCTCCACTGACTAGATGGTACCGTTGTACATATTTGAGTAAGCTTTCATGGGGCAGCGGACTAAACAGTGGTGCCTACCGCTTTCTGAGCATTTTTCACGGGCCAGTGCTGCTCCCCATCTGTATTAGCGATTTAATCCATGTGGCAGCCGTGCTGCTGATGCGGCCCTTCCTTTTCCTGCTGGCACCCTCCTCCCTGGGGCGAGCTTCTGACCTACAAGACCCAGAACTTTGAAGGCAGAAGCACTTTTCAATGAACCCCCACTATAACCTCAACACTCCATCCAAATAAAAATGAACATGTAGTTCTCACTCTGTATCCTATTGATCTAAATGGCATGAAGGTGATTAGAAATAGGTTTTCCTTTTTGGTGGCTATTTTCTCCCACTGTCTCCATTCCAGTTTCATTTTTATCGAAGACTCTCTAACTAGAAAAAATCTAGCTAGTCACTAACTGGTGCTATTAAGGGTCTTTGGTGAGGTGTTTCTCGTGTTTATCCGCCAATGCAGATAACAGCTAGACTCCCAGTGGTAAGCAGTGACGTGGGCTCTGCCCAGCTGCACGGGGGAAAGACGGACAGGGGGAGCGGTCTGTGTCATTTCAGCATTAGGGGCAGAACAGAGGTCAGATCAGGAAACTGAGGTCGGGAAGCCTAGACCAGCTCTCAGGTTCTCTGCAGGACGGCCACCCCCAACCTTCTCCTGGAAACAAGTCTTTGGCCAAGCTTTCTTGTTGTTTTTTCTGGGAAAGAGATGTTTGCTTTGCGTGGACCCCAAACCCACTCAGACAAGCATGGCTGACAGCTGGGTGGCCCCTCACCCAACACCAGGAATGCCCAAGAGCAGGTAGAAGGACCTGTGCCCCCACCCCAACATCAGGACAGGAACAGCCCACATTTAGCTGTCTCTGCTCTGTTGCTGCGGATTCCTGCACTCCCCCTGTGTTGACTTTTATTATTATCTCTGTGTCCCCCCACCGGAACTGACCATGAAGGTGGCACCGACCTGCACATGGGGACCAAAGGAGGCTCCACTGGCCACCTGTGGCCATGGGGCATCCAAAGTGTGTCCGGTGTGACTGATGAGCCGGATTTTAAATTTGATTTTATTTTAATGATTTTAAATGTGAGTAGTCTCGCATGGTTTGAGGCTGCAGCTCAAACGAGTTATAATGACATTCTCCAAAAGCTGCAAACCTGAATGAATCTGGAACAGTCACAGCCATGGCTCTTTCGGGCCTTAGCAGGAGTGCAAGAGCATTGCTGAGCGAGGTGAGTCGGCCGGGGCTGGAGGAGAGAACGTGGCCACTCCTATGACTCCGTCCTGCAGGGAGGGCGGCTCCTAGGACACTCGTTGGGCAGGAGGGAATGGGGGTTCTGAAGGGGGTCCCCACAATACATGGCTAGTGTAGCCCAAAGGGTTAACCTAACATCAGAGTCGAGGCTTCCCAGGTCTAGACAAAGCAAGCATCTTGTTTATCTAAATAACACTCACCAAAAACAGGATGATGGCCTTCCAGAAGCTTCTCCTTTGATACCCCTTTTGGTCCTGATAATTGGGTATCAACTTGCAGAAAAGTCGGTTTCCTGTTCTTTTAGTAAGTCCTGTTCTTTTAGTAAGTTTTGTGGAGAGAGCATTCTGGTCCCGGGGTAGGTCAAGGATGAAATCAATAGATGCCATGGGGAGAAGTCATCAGAGCCCTCCTTCACTGGGGCAGGTAGGAAAACGTGAGGCAGTGACTGTCAATCCATATGCTGACTTAGGTAAACTGAGGTCAGCATTCAAGGCGTGATGGCAGTCAGGGCGTGGCCCTGGAACCGAGGCAATGGCTCAAGTGTGGAGCCCCCAGCCGGGGTCTGTCCACTCCGCAAGGGAAACAAGGACTTTGACAGAGAAGTCCCAGCGGGGGCCGGCTCATGTTTCCATCTGGTGCTGTCTGTGTATCGAGGAGAACTGGAGGCTACAGATTCACCCACCTGTTCCGTCTTGTCTTCTGGCAAATGGGAGGCTTAGCCACGCCATCCACCTTGAAGTCTGTCTCACTTTGGAGTTCTTGATTGGCTGGGAGACACTCAGTGGCTGCTGCTGAAGCAGCTCCTTCTCAAGGCCAGTCCATCTGTATCTTGACTCTTGACTTGCCCCGAGAGGGGGCCCTTTTTAATTGTTTTAGTTTGCACATGGCTCTCACATTTCCCCTGAGGGCGAGGCACACCACACACTGAATGACCTAAGTGCAGTGGGTGGAAGTGATTGCACAAAGTTAACGAGTGAGATGGTCACTGACAGCTGGGGACTGGATCACGTGTCCCAGCACCAACAGCACTCCCACCATGAGTGAACCCATGATGACTTACTGAATGCCATCAGCATGGTGCAAAGTCGCAAAGAACTCAGTGCATGAGCTGGAAGGGCATGAAAGACATTGAGCTCTGGGGTCTGGATTCTGGTCCTGCCCATTGCTCTTGCTGTTTCCAAAGGAAACATCACATCTCATGCCTCTGAATAAGCTTAGGATCCAGCATTTTCACTCAAAAAAACTGAAAAACAAGCATTCAAACAAAAACATGTGCCAGAATATTCATAGCATGACTTTTCACTATAGCCAAAAGATGGATAAACAAATTGTGGTATATCCATACAAAGAAATATTATGCAGCCACAAAAAGGAATGAATTATTGGCACAGTCTACTATATGGATGAACCTTGAAAACATGATGCTAAGTGAAAGAAGTCAGTGATAAAAGGCTCTGTATTATATGCTTTCCATTTCTATGAAATGTCCAGAACAGATGAACACATACGGGCAGAAAGCAGACTGGTACTTGATGGGGCTGGGGCAGTGGGAAGTGAGTGCTCACAGGTATAGGGTTTCCTTGTGGGGTGACAAAAGTATTTTGGAGTTAGACAGTGGTGACATTTTACAACATGGTGAATACACGAAAAACCACTGGATTCTACCTTTCAAAATGATTAAACTGATTTTATGGTATATGTAATCATATGACAATAAAAAATTGCCATCAGAAAGGTGAAATGGTTTACCAACTGATAAGAAAATTAATGGCTGTATGAACAGTCATTTCTCAGGCACTCTGTTCATCCTTGGACACCACTGCCAATGTACGGAGTCAGGAGGATTGGGTCCAGTCGGCCTTTCCCATCAGGCAGTCCCTAACTCAAAATCGAGCTGCCAGGATGGTGCATTGCTCATAGGTTTGGAATGACTGGTCCAGATGATTCAGGATGAAATACTGCAATCCCCTTGACACCCAGATGTTTCCAGAATAATGTCAGGGCCATTTGCTTAGGCCAGAAAACACCATAATGCCCCCACCAAGAAAATGAAACAAACGCCAGTCTAACCAGTAACTTCTTCCAAGCAAGTTCAAGGACATAGTAAGAGCCTTGAGACTAACTTCCATCTACCCACCTGGAAATACAATGGCCGCCCCAGAGCTTTAATACATGCTCAGTTAATCAAGGGCAGCCGATCCCTAGGGTAAGAGCCGTGTGCGGGGAAGATAGCAGAAGAGCTATTGTTGATTCTGGAGACCAAGCTCCCCAACAGCTCCAAGAAAGTGAGCTCCCCAACAGCTCCAAGAAAGTGCAGGGACTAACAGAGGGAAGCAGATCCAGTCAAAGAGGACCTCAGAAGTCTCGTCTCACCACTGGGGTGTCCAGAGAACATTCTCAGCCTGGCCATCACTGAGTCCGCAAGGTGTGGGATTTCTCCCTCAACTGTGACTTGTGCTAAATGGTGGCCCATGACCACAGGGGGCGTGAAGACTTTGGAAATCCCTCTAGTGGAGAATGAGCAGAAGGAGCTCCCCATACACCTCCATTCCCTATGGCTAGATCTGCCCATGTTCCCAGGAGAATTAAAATCCAAAAGCACATTTTATTTCCTATTCTGATCTTTTGCATTCAAAGTAGTTGAGGTGCTTGGAGAAAGTTACCACACTCCCTGGGCCCCTCTGGTCCAGTAGAAATAGTCCTAGGAGCTGAGAGAGAAAGCTCTGTTATGTAATTAAGATTACAATGTCCCAGTACAGCGTTTTCAATTGAAGGCCACTTGGCAGGCATTTAAGACACACATGTCTTAATGGGAGGAGGTGCTATATGTTGAACTTTTTCCTTTTCAAAATCCTTGATTTCTCCATTTTCTGCAAAAACCAGATTTGGCCAGCCCCTCAGGCAATCACAGATTTAAACCTTCAGCCAAGGAAGGGAGACACCTACTGGGGATAAAATTAAAAGATTAGAAGATTGAGTATGTAAAAATACTACATTTGTAATATCAGCATATGAACATATAATAGCAGGCTTACTAGTGCTCTCCACATGCTTATCACATAAAACGTATTCCACCACTGGCATTTTGTAGTTACTCAAAAGGACACAGTTAAAATCTACTTTCTTAACACAGAGTATAATCAGGTGCAAAGGAAAACACAAGCAATTCATTCAACACAACCCAGAGAATATACCGCTGAGCCCTCCATGAGTGAATACGGTAATTATACGGTCTGTTTTTCCCTTAAAATGTCAAGATGATTTCAATTTAGTAAATTCTGATTTGTAAAGGGCTGTACACTCCTCCCATCAAGTAACATGGATTATTATTTTTGTTTACCTCTAACACCATCGTGGATCAGTTATGGATCTTACTTGGTCTCAATCTATTTAAAGGGGATCCAGAATTTTTACTTATTTCATTGAAACACCAGTTGTGTTCACTGGTGTGGCTTTTTTCGGGCGGTGTCTGAGGTCCCTACTCTGCCTGCTGGGAACAGACCATTACCCTCTGCTAGAGGAGAGATGCAGGGCACAACCTCATTGTCAGCCTCCATACCTTCTTGCTATTCCTCTCTCTTTTCTAAAATGGAAGGAACAAAAAAAAATCCTTTCCCCAATCAGCAGTAATCTCTCCAAAGGTCTTTTAATTTCAAAAGTCATAAGTGTTAATTAGCTATTATTAAGTGCCCTCTGTATAAATTAACATGATTGATGAAAAAATTAAGGCTAATGAAAAATGTAGCAATGCATGTATTTTTAAGGGACTATATTAAAAGCTGGTGGTCCCTCTGGACAGAAACTCAGGCCTTCTAATCTGTGCCCTGCCTTTATTATTATCTCTTGCTATCTTTCCTCTCACAGACTTTTTTTTTCTTTTGGCATTAGGAAAAAATGCTGAATCCTTATTTCAGTTGCTTTACAATTTTAGATTTTAAACTTGGGACACAAAGCTACACACCTTATTTCATATTGTCCCAGGAGGTAAAAACGGCCCCAATTTTTACCCTGCAAATGGAAGTAAAAATGTGCACTCTCCTTAGAAAATATCAGAGACCCTCTGCAGGGTGGTGCCACCCTGTCTGGCATAGAGACCACTGCGCACCTCATCACCCCGCCCCATTCTTTGGAGTATTTGGGGCATAGTTCAAAATTAACAAAAGTTTTTCACAAAAATTAAAATGGAAACTACAAACCTAGACCTTTGATTGAAAGTTAAATAATGTAAATTCTGCACTGAAGATTACTAAATTAGTTTTTTTTTTTTTTTTTAGCTAAGCTATGTAGGGTTGTCACTACTCTGTCATAGCATTGGAGAGTCTTAAAATCCAAAGAACTCACTGTGACCTAATTCAGAGCAGATATTGATGAGGATTTCAAGATGTTCAAAATTCATGGAATGAAATGACAGAGAGAAGTAATGGATCATTTCAGACATTATACATACACACAGTGGAATATTACTTGGTTGTGAAAAAGATGAGCCCTTGCTATTTGTCACAACATGATGGACATGGAGGGGAGGATGCTCAGTGAAATAAGCCAGAAGGACAAAGACATATATTAGATTATTTCACTCATGTGGAAGATAGAGAAACAATATGAAACTTCTAGTCTCTTTTCCTGTTAAAGAAATCAGTTCATGAACGTAAGCACCATCACAGACACTGGTCAACTTTTCATCTCTGGACTCAGAAACAACCACCCTGGCTTCCAAGCACCAGTTGTTTATGCCAGTGACCTGGATGAGGGCTGGTCACAGGTTGGGCAGAGGACCACTGGCAGGTGATGGGGAGATGCTGGTCCTTAGACTGGTCCCCTGCACCACAGTGTCCCATTAACAAGGAAATAGGCGTCAGCCATGCAGCTACCTGTGGAGCTTTTATTTGTGTTTGGCTCCTCCTAACACAAGGTGGTGTCCCCTCCCCAGTTATGTGCAGGGAAGTGCCAGGACCCTCCTACGTGTCCTGCCAGGCTTAAGCTCACCCTTCTTAAATTTACACCCAGCATGTGGGGCCAAGTTGTGAATTTGTCAGTGGAATGGCATAACTGGAGTGACTGGCTGGACTACAGAAATCACCCTGGCTGATCACGCTGCGTGGGGCATCATGGTTCTTCTCAAAGACTGAGACTCCTCCAAGTCTCAGAGCAGGAGTTAGGCCGGGAAACGAGGCCACCTGAAGAAGAAGGAGCATGTGGAAACTCTCTTGATCACACATGTAAGTGGTCCAGTTGTCTCCCCACTCAGAGAATAAATAAAATCTTGGTTGCAAAGCAAAAGGCTCCTCAAGTTGAACCTCAGGTTAATTTGTGCGGCCGAAGGGCTCCATGGAGAACAAGTGATGTGTTGATGAGAAATTGTGCCATCATCCCTTCTCTCTTCCCCAACAGCCTGGAAACATTTAACAATCTAGTTAAAGTTAAACAAACAAGCAGCTCTCAGTCGTCATCTTCAATTCAAGATGAGACATCGAAAGCCTGAACTGGAAACACAAAAAAAAGCAAGTGAGTATAAACAGCCAGTAGAGAGGGTACGTGTGGGACGAGGTGGGGATCAGCAAGCCGATGGCCCAGGGGTCTTCCTTCCTTGAGGACTGGGCCCAAACAAGATACCATTGGCGAATGGCTGCTTCCTGGGACATGGCCTCCAGGGCTGTGTGGATGGAGAAGGGAGGGCTTCTCACTCCCAGGCCCACATCACCTCTCTGGCTTCCTTTCAGGTTTTTATTTCTTTAGAAAAAATGTTATGATCAAGAAGATGTAGTCTATATACACAATGGAATACTACTCAGCCCTCAAAAAGATAAACTCCTGACATTCACAGCAACATGGATGGAACTGGAAGGGATGATGCTCAGTGGAATAAGCCAGAAAGAAAAAGAAAAATATCAAGTGGTTTCACTTATAGGAGGAATGTAGAGGAAACAATTGGGGTGGGGAAAATAAGTATAATAAATTAAAAATGAAAATCAACAGACAAGTATAAATCAGAGTTCTTCAGGGGAGGAGGAGGGAGAAGGAACAAAACAGGTGGGAAGAGCACAAGGGACTATGGTGATGGTGCACGGGGGGATTGGTGACGGGAATTTCACTGGGACTACAATTGAGAAGAGAAAGTATATACTGTACAAAAATGAAAAATGATCTAAAATATATATAAAATAAAAGGAAAAGAAATGTTATGAACTCTGCCTCCCTCGGGGAGCTAGATTTAGGGGAGAAAATCTGGAAAAACCAAGAAACCCAGATGTGAGGGGGATATTCCACCATCCTCACTGGGCCTCCGGAAGGGGCAAACAATAGATGAGACTTTAAAACGCTGAGTCAGTGAAGACCAAGACCAAACCTGGGACCCGAACAGTGGAAGGATATCCAATGTGAGATGGCGCGCAGGAAACCCCCGACCGGAGCGGGAGGTGCGGGAGGAGTCCAGGCCTCAGGACGGAGCTGCTCGGGCAAAGTCGCCTGCATTCCTGTTCACAACAACAAACTGCGTTTATATAGCGCAAGTGGGGTTTTTATTTAGACTAAGCCTGTCCTTTTTTTTTTTTTTTTCAATGCATACAAGAGCTGGGGTACAGGCCAAAGGCAAGGGAGATGAGAGGATTCCCCATGGACAGAGTGGGGAGCAGAACAGGCAGGTCGACTGAAACACACTGCTGAGGGTAGCAGCGGGCGAGGCAGGAGAGGTCTGCTGCGCCATGTGGGTCCCCTCCCTGGCTGGGGATCGAACTCGCGCTCCTATGCCCTGCATGCTTCACAGTGCGGCGCTCAACCCGCCACGCCACCAGGGAGGCCCTGAGCCCATCTTAATTTGAGCAGATTTTTTCTGCTCCGTGAGGAATGGCACCCAGAGAGGTACGTGATGAAGAAGCGCATCATCACTGGCCCCGTCAGCCTCTGGAACCAGGGGTGTCACGTGGACCATCACCACCTCCCTCGATGTAAGACTTGGGTCAGGATTTACCAACAGCCTGCGGGCGGCACCAATGACCCCACCCAGGGGGTTGGCGGGCTTGGGTGTTCACCTGCCCAGGGCCCAGCGGTGAGGGGGTGAGGCGTGAGTGCACTCTTGCTGAGATTTCAACATCCGCCAGCCTGGTGGTCCAGCCCTCAGTTCCAGGTGAGCCGGCCAGGGCGCAAGCTCTTCTGGGACGCCCCAGTCAGGTGTTCTCCGTCAGCGGCCCCTTCAGGTGAATGAGCTTCTCAGATCTCTGCCGAGAGCGGCGCTTAAGAGGGACAGGACCACCTCACAGCCAGGGACACCCACCAGGGTCCAGGGAGGACATGGAGAGAGGTGGACACAGCCCTGAGCTTGAAACCTCTTTCAGTATAGGGCATCTTCCAAGACTCCCGGGATTCCCTCAGGAGGCTTGGAGGAGTCCACCAGGCAGTCTCCCCCCAGCCAGACCTGATCAGGACGACAGGGATGGGGAGCCTGAGCCCCAGGGGTCACTGGTGGGCTCGCCTCAGCCACTGCAGAGGGCGCGCAGTGCGTGAGGCAGGACAGAAGTGGAGAGTCCAGACCCCCGGGAGGAAGGGCTAGTTTGGAAGCAGAAGAATCCGGGGCTGCTGGGGCCACACCTCCTCCCTTACCAACACTAATGAAGATAATTCACCTGCAATCTCATACACAAACACATACACACACACACATACACGGCTTTAATTATGTAGATCAGGAATGAGTGAACACCCTGGGGACGCCCCTGCCTGCTTGGGGCAAGATAGTTTCAGTCCTGCTGCCCGCACTACCTCAGGACACTTCAGATCACTCAGCAAGCACTTCCTGGATGCTTGCGTGCAGCCAGTGGTATGTGGGAACCCCCACCCTGATATTTCTCACTCATATGGATCCCAAACTTAAATTCTGTCAATCTCCAGCCATCATTTTGGTCAGAAAATTGGTTGCTTGGTGCTGCTTAGCAAAATGGAAGTCAAAGCTATGCTGAAAATCCCCTCGACTCAGAGGCCCTTTCATTTCCGCTTCACCCAGTTGTACCCCTAAGCTAATGGTTCCAGGCCCTCAGCTAGGAGGCCTTCCAAGTTTACCCCAAGACCCTTCCCACTTCTGGGGTGATCTAGCCTTCTCCCTCTTGCTTTCAAACCTCCCAGTCCTTCTTCCTCAAGCTCAGTGAAAGCTGGCTTCGAACTCTCAGCACCAGAACAAGATTCCAGCGTTAACGTGGGCCTACACACCTGTTTGCCACAGCCCTCCCCACTTTGTGGGTTCTGGTGAATACAAGGCAGCCTCCCGCCCTCCCCCACCCACCGCAGCCAGCAAAGATCACCGTGAGATGAAGAGCCTCAACAAGACAGCCTGATAAAGGACAAACCCAGAATAAATCAAGAAGCCCCCGTCTGTAGGAATCTAAACCCCCCCAATTTTATTTTCTTTTTAATCTGTTGCGATAAAGCACCCCCGTCTCTGAGGCAAGGCGAGCATCAGCACCCACATTTCCATTCCAGACACACCCCGTCTGTCCTGAAGCGAAGATAAATTTCCTTTTTAAGCTTTTGATGATAAAAAACTCATCTGAAGCCTCATAAATGATCCTTTATTATCTATATTAATAATGAATAAATGTCTTTTGAGTACCCCTGATCTTTTGCATTAATAGCAGCAGATGTATTATAGATAACCTTTGATTTAACAGCACAAACTCTGAAACAGTATTAAACACTACAGGGCCGATCTCGCTGCAGCCACCGAGGTCAAAGTGATGAACATTTCTGTCCGTTCCTCAGGCCTCTCCATGACACATATTTATTTTAGAACATGCACATGGAACATCAAGTGTGCCCTACAAGTCCACTCACCATCTGTCATTTTCTGCTGCCTTTTCTTTTTCGTACACTTACTGTCCCTTCTTCCATTCTCTGCCTAGAACTTCCTAGAATTTCAAGTGCCCTGTTACTCTCTCGCCTCCTTTTTTAAAGAAAACAATTTCTTGTTAGTCCATTTCCAGTTGGAAGCTCTGGCGCCTGCTGCAAGAATTGAGGGGGCCGTGAGGAGGGGGTGGCCTTTCCTCCGTCCACCCCTCCTGTACCTGGGCATGTGGGGGGGTGAGGGGCTGGACCATGGAGCTGCCGGAGGCCAGCCACGGCGTCTCCAGATTCCTGACTCGAGAGTCGGATGCTGGCCCCAGGCCCCATCCCGGGCGGGATTCTCCAGGAGTGACTTGGTGTGCTGGGGCTGGCTCCCTGGCCGCGGTTCAGCCTACTTCATTCTTGTCTTTGGCAGATGTGTCTGCGCTCGAGCTGATGCCTCCGGACATCGCAGAGCTGATTCCTTACTAGGAAAATGATCCGTGAACTTGGAATGAAAATAAGAAAGTCGAAAAGAATCCCTGCTTTCTCCTCAGAAGCTGCCCCTCTCCCTCCCCCAGTTTTGCAGGAAGGACCAAAATTCAGGGTCAGTTAACCTCAGAATAAAGTCAAACTAACGTGTGCCTCTCTCAAAAGCGCTTGCTGTTTTTCATCTATAACTTAATAGAAACCATTTTACAATAAATTTCATTTGCAGAAAGTCGTGCAGGTGGTTTGATTGGCGAGAGTTCTCTGCAAACATAGAACCAGGATGGTAGATGGAAAGACCTCCAGTTGCCACTCCAGAGGGTGTCTGAGGCCAAACAACCGGCCATGCCCCAGTTTCCCTCTGAGTTGCTGTGTGGACTCAGCCCGGCTCGCACAGCCTGCCTGGCGCTTAGAAACTGTGTTCATTGCTGCAGAGTTCCCCTGGCCTCCCGGAGCCAACTCACCCACCACACCCGGCTCTCTCTGCTTTGGACTTGGCACAAATCTGTGTTTGCTGGGTCCCCTCCGCCTCCTCGGAGGACCCCGCCTGAAGCTTGGGGAGAGAGGCCAATGCCCCGACACAGATGGAAACCACGTCCAGTTGCTCCAGAAGCTGCAGACCGCACTGGCCACGCCTCTGTGGTCCTGGCCCCCAGAGCACCTGGTGACCACCGGGGTCAGCTGCGTCCCCAGGGGCACGGTGGTACCCTCTCTCCACAGAGGCCCTGCCAGGACCTGACTCAGTGGGGTGTGAGGCCCAGCGGGTGCGCGGAGAACCCGAGGAAGAACTCTGCAGGACCCGGGGCGGCTCGAGTGTGGCAGGGACCCGCCTCCAGGGACTCTGCTGCCTCCAAACACAGCCCTTGAGCAGACTGGGGAGGGGGACACAGGGCTGCCTGGAGTAAGGGTCCTGGGAGCTGGGAGCCTCGTGGGTGCCAGAAGGACTTTCTCTAAGGCAGCAGGAGTCAGAGATGAGAACCCGGCCTCTGGGCTCCAGCTCGGGGAGCGCGAGGGATACTCAGCCCCAAGTGGACAAGGAAGGCGGCCATCGCTCCCAGCAGTGCAGCTCGGTGGGAGAACCCCTCAAGGTAGCAGTGGGGTCAGTGCGGAGACGAAGCCACGGGGTGCCACCAGGGTGCACCCTTTGCAGCCTGCTTCTTCCTGCCCCACAGCCTGTCTCATCCAGGGACCATGCTGGACTGTCACACCGCCAGGCGCACCCTGGCTCCCTAAACCCCCTTGCATGTCCTTCTGCTGTTCCCGCCGCACCCCACGATCAGTTTGACCAGCCTCGCCAGGCTGCCTTCGGCGTCCAGGCGTTCAGAGAAACAGGACTAGGACTCACCCTCCCTTCTTGGAGCATCACAATTTCACCGCCTCTCCGGCGGCTGCCAGGACCCAAAGGCCCTCAGGGCAGTGACAGCGGACTCTGCCCTCCGCACGCTGGGGTCCTTCCCACCGGCCAGGCTGCTCGTCCTGCAGAGCCCGAGCAACTCCTGGGGGGCTGTGGCCCCAGGTGCCCTGCGAGCTGAGCACGGAGGGGTGATTTCAGGGTTCCTGCCATTGTCTTTTCCTTTTATCTCTGGCTCCAGCATGTTTTCTCTGATTAGAGATGGGGGTGGGGGGACCCCCTGCTTCCGGACCCTCGCCCCAGCTCCTGGTCTGCCTGTGCTTGGCTGTTTTCTCTAATAGGTGCTGCTGGGCTGCGCGGAGGCCCCCCGTGGCTGCAGCCCTTTCTCCACATTAACCTGCGTCTCCTGGGTAATGGTGCAGTCGCTCTCCAGTCTGCCTGCGCTGCTCCTCTTGCTGCCAGGCTCCCAGTGGGGCTTCGTGGAATTAGCCAAGTGGGAGCTTGGAGGTGAGGCTGTTTTCTCGCAGGCCAACCTGCAAGAGAACGGGCTCATAGCCCCCGATCTTCGTGGCTATGTTAAAACAGACACAGTATTGTAAGCCAACGTTCCCTCCATTTAAGATAAAATAAAACGGATCCCATGCTTATACATGCAGCACAAAACTGTGAAATTCCTAGACTGTAACACAGAGACCTCAGGTTTGGGGAGGGTGATTTAGATTCCACACCAAAGGTACTTCTGTAAATGAAATAACTGATAGGCTGGACTTGTTAAGATTACAAACTTCTCAGGCCTCCCAGGGGTTAAGCACCGCGCTATGAAGCCACTGTAGGATGAGTTCGATCCCCGGCCAGGGAGCTGACCCACATGGCCCAGCAGACCTCTTCTGTCTCCCTGCTGCTCCCCTCAGCAGTGTGTTTCAGTGGATCTGTCTTTCTGCTCCCCACTCTGTCTCTGTTGGATGCTCTTACCCCTGTACCTCTGGCCTACAACCCAGGTCTTGTATGCATAAATAAATAAATCTTTTTTAAAAAGATTAGAAACTTCTGCTCTGCAAAAGACAGTGTCAAGAGATATGGAAGACAAGCACAGACTACAAGAAGACATTTGCAAAATGATGCATATGACAAAAGACTCCTATCCAGACTCTACAGAGAAGTCTCAAACCTCAATAACAAGCAAAAGAACAATCTAATCAAGAATGGGCCGGAGCCCCTGACACCTCACTGAAGGAGACAGAGAGAGGGCATGAAAGATGCACGACATCACGTGTCATTCATTGCCACAAGGAAGCCACAATGAGAGACCTTCTCTACTATACAGTGTGGCAAGGTCCATACCCTAATGCCAAGCACTGGGCAGGACGGGCAGCTACAGGAGTTCTCATCTGTAGCTGGCGGGGATGAAAATGGTGCAGCCACTTTGGAAGACAGTCTGGTGATTTCTTACAAAACTAAATACACCCTTGACCATACAACCCAGCAAGTATACCCCTTAGTATTGAAAACATATGTTCACACATGAACCTGCACATTAATATTTATGGCAGTTTTATTTCTCATTAGCCACAACTTGGCAGCAATCAAGGCATCCTTCAGGAGGTGGGGGATAAATAAACTATGGTTCCCTCCAGGTGTTGGAATAGTATGCATCCCTGAAAAAGAAATGAGCTGCTAAGCCATGCAAAGACTTAGAGGAAGCTCAAGTCATGTTACTAAGTGAAAGAAGCCGACAAGCTTGCGTGGCGTCTGATTCCGATGGCATGACATTCTGGGACATGCCCCCTCCAGGCCCTCCTCATAAAGTGCCCACCAAAGACAGTCTGTGCTCCATCCCCGCTAGAGACATGATCCTTTCTAGGTAGTGAAACCAATATGCAACCTCAGTATTATTTTATAAAATAGGACGTTTATGGTTATTGCAGGGTGAGAAGAAAGTGGAGGCATTTAAATGGTTTAATCTAAAGGTGTGGGGACACCTGTAGGGTTCTGGGGGTGGTGTGGGGGACAAGGGAGGTGGGTATATTGCAGCAAAATAAATCTGGACAGCTCCGTGACAAAACAAAAAGCATTTAAATGATGGCATGTGACAGAGGTGTCATTTTTACAGTGACCACATGAGAACACTCACCTGGTGACCCTGCAGGGTGCTGAGATGCCCCCTGTGTGCCCCCTGCTGTGTGTGGCAGGTGGGCCCTCCAGTGGACAAGGTTCTCCACCTGACTGCCTGCACCAGGAGTAGGGGGAGCAGGAGACGAGCGGGGAAGATGGCCCCTGAGACCCAGAGGTCATGGCCAGGACCAACAGGCTCTCAGCGTCCATGTAAGGAGCTCCCTTAATGATCTGAGTACCCGCGGAGCCGGGTTTGTGGTAGTGGAGCAGATGCAGGTGCGGTAGAGACCCCCACCCACTACCCACAGAAGCCTCACCCCACTGGCCTGTCCCTGAGGTCCAGCTCGGCCCCTTCCCAGCATTTCAAGATGCACCTATGCCCCATACAAGCATCTGTAGACCTGGAGACCCCCGCTGGGGACCGTGGATAGGGGGTCCCAGCCAGCTCCCAACCTGGCTCTGGCCCCAGTTCACCAGATGCCACGGGCTTGGTTTCTCGAACCACGGTGTCATTGAGAAGTCCACATTACTTTGTCAAACACCCTTTGCTTCAGTTCGAAAGAGAAAGGCAGTAGACATACTAATATGCTCTTTCCTAAATGTTCCAACGAGACAGTGAAGAAGAAACTTAATAGCCCGTTGTTTTTCCTCTTGGGACTCAGAAATGGAACTTTGGTGTTACGAAGATGCAGATGAATATCACACCTAGGTCAAGCCAATCACCAAGTGGAAAATTAGATAATTTCATGCCAGGATTCACAAATGTTGTCTGGGCCGGTGAGAACAAGCCCACCCCACCTTGTCAGTCCCGGGTGTCCGTGACAGTAAGACCAGCTGTGGGGTGACCAGGTAACCCCAGGTTGCCAGACTGTCCTTTTTTTAATATGAAAAGTTCCCAGGCCTCAGGCAAATGGGGCGGCAGGGCCAGGCCGTGTCCTTCAACTCACGGGCAGCGCAGACTCGGTGGGGCAGGCACGGGTCTCCTAGACAGACAGACGGCTGCTGAGGCACCCGCTCTTGCATCAGTCATCTGTGGCCCGCTGTGAGGGGAACAGCAGCCACATGAGCCGGGAGGGTCACCCCAGCATCATCCAGTTCTTCCACTTGGTGGCCATTTGGGGCCCAGACCTTGTACAAAGCATGGGGGACATCCGGTTCCGGGGGCACCATCACCCAGTGAACCCTTCCGAGTCAACAGCAGCTGCGGCGTGGAGGACTGTGGGGTAAATGGGTTAATCAGGCTTAAACTCCACTGGCCTCTGTGGCCATGATCCGTCCATGCAGAAGGCGCTTAGGAGTGTGGGCGCCGGGCACATGTGCCTGATTGTGGACACCTGAGCACAGGTGTGTGCAAGTGTGCACACCTGGGCCTGAAGGAGGACCAAAATGGGCAGCAGCGGAGGCAGACGGGGCTGAGCAGCGAGGCTGCTGTAGAGGTGAGACCACGCCAGAGAGAGCCCAAGGAAAGAGTATGGAGACTCGTGGGGGCTGGAGGCTCGGCTGCCTGCCCGCCTCGCAGCCCCCTACCTGTGCCAGCCTCCCTGCCTGGCCTGCCTGTGCACCTGGTCCCCTGGGAGCATTAAAGCCTGAAAAACCCACCAAGGGCTCAGGGCTCCTTTTCATCCATTCGCGGAATCCATAGCGACCTGCCTGTGCCTGTGGGCGCTACCGGGACCCTGAGGCCATCACGCTGGGTGAAATAAGTGACACCAAGGGACAGGCCTGGTTCCCCCTGGGGGCTGCCAGGGGAGGGAGATTCAGAGAGGAGATGGGGCTGGGGAAGC
The DNA here is from genome assembly GCA_019455555.1 of Galemys pyrenaicus. NCBI lineage: Eukaryota > Metazoa > Chordata > Mammalia > Eulipotyphla > Talpidae > Galemys > Galemys pyrenaicus. The sequence goes on from JAGFMF010011778.1 coordinate 194,909, forward strand.
GGTGTGAGGGAGGGGGCGGGTTTCCCGCGGGGCGATGAAAAGGTTCTGGACATGATGAGTGCGCTTCTCTCCAAGGGAGCCCTAGATCCAGCGAGGAGAGGGCGCGTGAACTCAGCTGACGGAGCCGCCTCCAAGCGGACCGGCTGGGACTGGCAGGGACACACAGGGCGGACCTGGGCGTCGTCCTTCCATCGTGGTGGAGGAAGCGGGTGGACGAATAGGTGAGAAATCGCATCCATAATAAATATCTGGGCGAGAGAGGCTGGCATGGAGGGAGCAGCCACATCGGAACAGTCTTCGAGAAGGAACTCGGCCTGTTGGTGGCTGTTCATGACAAGCTGGGCCTGACTTGATGATGCGGGCGAGCTGCCCTTCCAGGGACAACCTTATGTCAGGGCATGAAAGAGTGGCAAAAGAAGTGGCCAAAAGAAGGTTCTGAGCGCCGGGACGTTAACAGTTCGTAGTTTACGGTTACCAGAGAAGGGCAAGCAGAGAGAGAAGTGGGTGGGCGGGGGACCAGGGACAGCGACTCCAAGTAGATAAATTCACCCGCGCTGAGAAGCCTGACATCACATCTGCCGAGGCGGGGCGTGCAGAGCCTGCATAGTTGCGGGACGGTCGCGTAGACGCGGGATGGTCGTGTAGATGCGGAATGGCTGCGCGCACCGCCCCGAGACCGAGGGGAAGACCACGTGTGCTCAAAATTGCATTTTCCACTTCACCTGTGCCGAGATTTCAGCGCAATGTGAACTGTTATAAATTTGACTTTCGAAGGGGGGGTGTTTCAACCTGCATCTTCCAGTGTGGAAAATTAATCCAGGCCTTCTGAATTGATTAACTGCAGAGGACAGATGGGAGGGCAGGGAGGGTGGGGACTATTTTCTGAACCCCCTGGGCTACTCTTGGAGGGACATATTTTTGAGGTTCCCTCGGGAAGCGACGACGATGTAGGACTGTCATTAAAATAGCCAAACACCGCATTTCGCTACCTCTGAGGAGGCCTACTTCCCACTGGGGTGTCTGCATCCTTTGGGGCGTCTCTCAAGGTGGGGGTGCAGCTTCGGGTTTATCCTGCTAATGGGAGTCAGGACGCGGTAGCTATGGCAGCCTGGACGAGGCTGGCCATAAAGTGGGCACGGTACAGATGTTGGCTGAAGAAAAGGGGGGGCCCAGAGTCCAGAGCAAGGGATCCCCATCGGGCTGGTCTTCATTCAGTTCCTTCAGATGTTCCTTGCAGCTGCATTATTCCCAGCACGGCTAAGGGGGCTCTGGAATATTGTCCTGAACCATCAACATTGACATTTTAGGACACGCAGAAGCCACCGCCCGGGAGAGACGCGCAAACTATCTTCTGGAAGCCAGCGGCCACGCTGCTCCCCGGCTGGGCCCTTCTGCAGCCCTGGCCGCCCAAGCGTGGTCTCCCCCCTGGAAATGACAAAGGGGAAGCCAGTCCCCTGGCCCTTTCTCCCCCACCCACCACCCTCTACGCTTCTTCCAGGCCACGTCGTTCTTGCCGTGCCCTCCAAGTGGGTTTCAGCAAGAGGAGGCCAAGGGAGGGGATAAAGCAGAAACTGTTCCTGACACAAAGGAGAGGCAGAGTGACAGGACGGCGGTCTGTAACGGGCCGCCAGCCCCAGATGTCACCAAGGCGCCTCGCCCTGCAAGAAGAATAGGATTAGTCACCGTCTAGTCCCCTAATGGACACACTGGGTGATCTTTAGAGCTTCATTTACTGGGTTAATAGTGCTTTGCCTGACTTCCTCTGCTGCGGGGAGGAAAAAAAGCCCTGTAAGGAGAAAGCTCTGGGTGCGTCCGGGCCAGTGACACGAGACACGGCTTATTCATCACGGAGCGCCCGCATCTCATTACGGCAGGGGATGCCCCCCGGGCGCCGGCTCGGCCAGGCCAGGTCGCTCAAGCGAGACCGTTCAGGTATATTGTGAAATGATTTAATGCGATAATAATGTCCACTTTGCGAGATAGATGGCGCTTTTTATAGTGGCTGATGGTTAATGAATGATACATTAGCAAACATCAGCGGAACATGATCGCGAATGCAGATGAAGAGGCGGGCGGGGTGGTCCCGCACCCCGAACCCCCTCACAGCCCCCTCCCGCAGCCCCCGCCCTTCCCCCACCGCGAGGCACAGAAGCGGCGGGCAAAATTTCCGAGTATCAGTAAACTTCATTTATTTGAAAGCCAAAAATATGTACGCTCCCAAGTGGTCGCGGCCTCTCAGCCTCTGCTCCCAGAAGCAGCGGGACAAGCAGCGGCTGAAACATCGCTTCTTAAATCAGATGAGACTCAATGAAAGTGGGAAACTGAACAAATATATTCTGTGTTGACCCAGTTTATTAGATGAAGCCGTTTACTCTGATTTGATTTATCTGGCAATACACAGCTCAGCTGTGAAATGAGATAAGCCGCGGCCCCTTATTCTCTGCCCCATCCTGGGGCGTCCAGCCCCGCCCAGTGAAGGACCTGCGGGGTTTGCACCTCCAAAGCCAGCCTCCTGCAGCTCCAAGCGCCTCTCCAGCCACAGGGACCAAACAGGAGCAAGCCTGAGGGCGAAGGGGTCCTCCTTTGTTGGTAGGAGGACCCCTAGGGGCCTCTGTGCTGGCAGGAACCAGGTACAAGCAGCTGGGTGTGCTTCTCTCTCCTGCTTCCCCAGTGGGGATGTGAAACCTGCTGGTGGGGGAGGGCACCCCCTTCACCACAACACACCGCAGGAGGGGCTGAGGGGACAGGTCCCAGGAGGACAGACTCCTGGGGGGGGCCTGTGGACTGGGGGGCGGGGCAGTGGGGAGCAGCTGGCAGGAAGTGGGCTTAGGCCCTAGTGGAGACTGGGGTCTGACCAGTATGGGACTGAGAACCTCTGCACGGAGATCAAGTGCCTACAGGTAGGTGGCCAGCACCCCACTGCACGTCCCTACACCACACCCAAAGTCAGAGGAGACGGAAGATGCACCTGCAGGTGAGGCCCTCCAACAACATGGACACCTTTCCGGGAAGACACCCGAAGCTCCACAGCTCGCCGGGAGCAGGGCAGACTTGGGTTCCTGGTTAAGGCTGCGGGTTCTGGCCACAAAGGGACAGTGTGGTCACTGTGATGGCTAACGTGTGTGTCACGTCACTGGCCTGAGGGCCTCTGGCAGGACACTCTCTGGATGCCTCTGTGAGGGCGGTCCCGGGGCAGGCCGCACTTGCTTCGGGAGATTGAACAGGTCAGCTTCTCACCAGCATGCACCAAAATGGACCAGAAAGGCGAAGAAAGGGAGCGGAGAAGGGAGGATTAAAGGAGGGAGGACAAAGGGAGAGGGGAGGAAGAGAGAAGGGAGGAGGAAGGGAGGGAAGAAAAGGAAGAGGGAGGAGGTAGAGAGGAGGGAAAAAAAGGGAGGGGAGGAGTTGGTAGCTCCTCTCCTGCCCTGGACCCCACTTCTCAGGCCGTTGACCTGATGGGAGCACCCGAATTGCTTCCCAGACATGGTGACCATTGTCAGTCGTGCGCTGTGTCCCTGAAATGGGCTGAGGACAAAGACATGACTGTCCCCGCTGCACTCGTGCTCCCACGAAAATGTGAGGTCGGTGGGCGCTGTTCGCTGCACCGTGGCTTGATTTCCCCATGCACCCGTCACCCACACACCTCGCGGCACCTCGTGTGCAGACAACCTGTGTGCCAGTCCCCTCGTACTTCCGTCTACAAAGAAAGGGGTCCCCACAGTCTCAGTGGCTCCCTCCACGAGGGAGGTCTCCAGCCCAGCTGCAGACCAGAGTCAGCCGTAGTGAGTATTCAAGCCTCCCGCCTAGCGATAACAGAAGCTGGAGTCACGTCCTTGCTGCTGAATTGTTTTGGCGAGGGAACACCAGCTTACAACACTGCGTAGGATTTAGGGGTGCAGGTCCACCCCTCTTCAGATGCCTGTCACCTCCACCAAGGTACCCGCCGTCCTTACCACTGGAGCCACCTCCCCCATGCCCCCTCAAATCTACTTCAAAGTGGAGCACCATAACTCTCACAAGATGCACTTGTCTCCTGTGATTGATGGCGCCTGACAACAAGTTGCAAACTATTAATGAGAACCCGTCGTGACCTGGGGACCGCAGATTTCTCCAGGGCCCTACGGGACGCAGAAGTTCACTTTGGCCTGCACTGGGATTTCAGCAGGACAGTGCCGACAATCCTCTGTCCACCACGTCCTTCTCCCCAGGGGACAGGCCATGTCCACTCACGTTCTTCTGCCACTAAGAGCGAGACCTGGGTCTTTCCAGCCACACTGTCTTCAGCTCAGAAGGCAACTCGTTTTGAAGACTGTGAACAGTGACACAAATCGGGGATCTGTTCCAGGGTCAGAGACAGTCCCCCAAGACCTAGCCACGTGCGAGCCACGTGGAGCTGTGTGCAAGTCAAGGGGCGTGTTCAGAGTGGATTGCGAGGGGCAGGGCTGCAGGAAGGCATGTGTGTTCACGTTTCTCCCCAGCATCACGTAAGTGCGCTCTGGAGAGAAAGTCCAAGACAAGAGGCACCCCCAAAGGTGTGGCTTCCTTCAGAGGCTGAGAACAGGTTTGGATCCAACCTGACTTGGTGTAGCGGCAGGAAGCATGGCACAGGGCAGGTTCGGGATGGTTCTTAGCAGACGGGGGTAAAGGAAGGAGTCTTGGAGCCCTCGGTGGCTTTTATGCTTTTTATTGTCAGAGGTGGCCAGGTACATGGCCAGCATGGGTGCCGGGGAGCCGGGAGGCTGGCAGGCCTCCCAGCCCCCAGCGCATCTCACTCTCTCGGTTGCTTTCTACTGCTGCTTGTTGGTACTCTCGCTGTTGGTCGGTCCTGTTGGTCCTGGCGTCCTCATGATGCCGCCCATTTAAGCCCATGTCCAAACTCAGGTGCGCCCACTTGCACATGCCCACCTAGGCATGTGCACAGCACCGCAGGTGTCCATCATCACACCAGTGGTGGGAGGGTGGAAAGACCTGATAGTTCTCTGACCCTACACTGGGTTCTGGTAGTGCCAGCAAGTCACGGGGCAGGTTCTCCATGGTGGACAACATGCAGCTACACAGCCTGGAGGAATGAGACCCTCCCAGCCAGAGATAGCAAACCCACTGCCCAGGTCATGCAGAGAACAGGTATAGCGGCAGGAAGGCATACGGAGCAAGGTTCGGGATGGTTCTTAGCAGACGGGGGTAAAGGAAGGAGTCTTGGAGCCCTCGGTGGCTTTTCATGCTTTTATTAGTAGAGGTGGCCAGGTAAATGGCAGGCATGGGTGCCGGGGGGCCGGGAGGCTGGCAGGCCTCCCAGCCCCCGGTGCATCTCACCCTCTCGGCTGCTTTCTACTGCTGCTGCTCTCGCTGGTACTGTCAGTCCTGTTGTCCTGGTGTCCTCATGACACTGCCCATTTAAGCCCGTGTCCAACTCAGGTGCACCCACTTGCGCATGCCCACCCTAGAATGCTCACAGCACCACAGGTGTCCATCATCACAGTGGTGGGAGGGTGGAAAGACCTGATTTCTCTAACCCTACAATAGGTAACCCAGCTCTTACGTCGGACACCCCAGCTTGGTCGCAGGAAGGTGGACGGAATCCACCCTGACCTCCCCAGCCGTCGCTGCTTCTGGTAACTGCCACCACTTTGTCCTCGTCTGTCTTCTCATGCAGTGGCAAGGCTGTGTCTCTGCGGTCCTTTTGCTGTTTCTCCATCGAGTCCGTCACATTCATGGTCGAGCTTTAGTGATGCCTTTGTTACCCCCGAATCTCTGTACTGACTCTAAAATGTTATGAGAATGACATAAACCACCTGCTCTTCACAAAACTCCTCTCGTGAATTTGTCATCAGCTCAACCGCCTCTAATGAGAGTCATTGGTGGGGCGGTGAGGGGCGCTGTCCTAGGAAGGGGTTATGGGGAGATGTCTTTTAAGACACACACCACCCTGTAAAGACAGGCCTCACTCAACACCTGGCCTGTGGAAGCTCAACCCGCACAGCTGAAGTAAATGCTGCTACGTCCATGCCCGCCCCCGTCCCTGCTACACGACCCCCCACCATGGTGCTGGTCCTTGGCTGCCAATGAGGACTTTACCCAGGCGGCCCCAGTGGCTGTATGAGGACTGTTGCCTCTATCATCGCTCCTATTTTATGGAGCTACATCAGTTTACAACACTGTATAGGTTCAGGTATGCAGTTGCTCGCCTCAGCCACCCTCCAAATGTTCAGTCACCATCCTCCCCCATCCTACCAACCCCATTCACCCACTCTCTACCCTCTCCCTGTGCCAGCACCCTTGTGTTGCCAGAGTCTAAGGGTTTATTTTTGCTTGTGCTTTTGCTTCCTCTCCTTTGTAGTCCCCAAATGAGCAAAATCATGGGTATTTTTGTCTTTCTTCTTCTGATTTAGTTCACTCACTGTCATCCCCTTCCATTCCACCCATATTGTCACAGATAGTAAGATGTTATCTTTTTCATGGCCGAGTAGTATTCCACTGCAGTGCATATGATGTCTTCTTTATTCACTCCTCTATCATCAGGCACTTGGGTTGCTCCATCTTTTGACTATTATGAATAATGTTGTGATGAACACAGGGGTGCAGATATCTTTTTGAATTAGTGTTTTTGTGTCCTTCCGGTAAATACCCAGAAGTGGGATAAATGAACCATATTCTAGGAGCCTCCATGCTGATTTCCATATTGGCAGTTCCATTTCACATCACTACAGAGCCGCAGCTTAAATCTGTCTCCACTTTGATGCTTAGACACTGGGGTGATTCCAAGCTAGCTGCTTGTGGAAAATCAGTATGTTTTCATGAGGATGAGAAGATAGCACCAGATATCCTGTGGGCAACCCACTTTACCAGGCCCTGTACCCCACCATCTCCAGGGAACATCTCAGCTGCAAGACATGTCAGCCAGGAGTCCTGCCCAATCATTCCCTTAGTGCATTCTTCTCTCAGCCTGTGTGTAAAGGTAATAAGCAGAGAGAGAGGAGGTTACCGTGACCAGAAGAAATTACATGTGGGGAGAGACTGCAGCACTCTGGCCACCAAGCCCACAGCTCAGGCACAGTGGAGGTGATGGTGGGGTTTCCTAAAAGCTGCAGTAGGTACTGTCTAGCTTGTCCTGGTCATTACACTCAAACTAAAGAAAGAGGGAAGCCATAGTTGTCTTTTTGAAATCAATTTTTCAATTAAGATTTATTTATTTTGCCACAGTATAATATACCTTACTGTCTGGGTGGATGGATGGATGGATGAATGGGTGAGTGGGTGGGTGGGGGCATGGATGGATGGATGATAGGTGGATAGATGGATGGATGGATGGATTGATGAGTGAATGGATGGATTGATGAGTGGATGGATATATGAGAGGATGGATGGATGAATGGGTATATGAGAAGATAGATGAATGATGGATGGATGAGTGCTCCATACCCAGAATACTGGCATCATACATGGTCTTAACATACATAAACTCACCTGTTGATTTTCAAAGTAAAAGATTGGAATCAGATCCAAAAGTCATTTTGAATGCTGACTTTTAGCCCTTTCCTCCTTCTTCAGTCATGGCTGTTGAGGCCATAACTATTGAGAGGGAGGAGTGATGCCCTTTGACCCCTGAAAGCACCCCCCCACACACACACCTGTTGGATGCCAGTGTTTGTGCGAGTGACATGCTAGATCCGGGTCGAGCAAGGCTGGGGTGGCATCCATCCTGGTTTCCCTGAGGGTTAATCACAAGCGAGAGGGGCACCTCTCAGCCAGCCCAAGGCAGGGCAATGCCTACAAACTGGAGAGGGTACGGCCCCCCTGAGGAGGTGTCTAGAAATAAGTCTAGAAAGAAGGCAAAGACAGCCTCATGGAGAAGACCCATATGCAGTCCGGACTGCACCCTGAGGTCCAGATTACCCGGGAATTTTTTGTCCTTTTTAATAGCTTAATTTTATTTTTATTTAGTTACTTTCACACCCAATGTCCCTTGCACCCCTTTGGCCCTTCTCCCCCACCCCCTTAATCTCAGAAACCTCACTTCCTTTATTATTATCTGCTAGTTTTTAGAAGTGTCTTGCTCTGTCAACTATTCCACTGTGGAATTGTTCAGTATCTGCCTTGTTCTGATTTCCCTTTTCCAGTGTAGGGTCAGAGAACTATCAGGTCTTTCCGCCCTCCCGCCACTGGTATCATGATGGGTGCCTGTGGTGCTGTGTGCATGCCTAGGAGGGCATGCTCAAGTGGGCGCACCTGAGTTTGGACACGGTCTTATATGGGCGGCGTCATGAGGACGCCAGTGCCAACAAGCAGCGAGAGTACCAACAAGCAGCAGCAGCGGCAGGAAAACAGAAGAACTGCAAAGCAGCCCAGAAGATTAGATGCGCCGGGGGCTGGGAGGCCTGCCAACCTCCGTGTACCTGGCCATCTCTGTAATAAAAGCACAAAAAGTCACTGAGGGCTCCAAGACGCCTTCCTTTACCCCCGTCTGCCCAGAACCATCCAGAACCTGCCCTGTGCCACCTTTCCTGCCGCTACACCCAGGCAAATCCCTCAAGCACCTGCCACTTAGTTGGAAATGGTGACATTTCATTTTTCCACATGGCTGCAGGGCCATGGTTTGAACAATACCCTGGTTTGAACGGACCCGTCTTCTTGACCCAGTCCGCTAGCAGTGGACACTTAGGCCATTTCCAAAACCTAGCTTTCGTAGTCGTCAGGTTTTAGGAAACCTGCAATAATTTCTCACACCGTCAGCTCTCGCAAAAGGCCTCAGCAGCCAGACACATTTGGGAGGTGTAGCGGCAGGAAGGGCGGCACAGGAGCAAGGTTCGGGATGGTTCTGGGTAGATGGGTCAAGTAAGGAGAGTCTCAGAGCCCTCGGTGGCTTTTCATGCTTTTATTAGTAGAGGTAGCTAGGTACATGGCCAGCATGGGTGCTGGGGGGCCGGGAGGCTGGCAGACCTCCCAGCCCCTGGTGCATCTCACCCTTTCGGCTGCTTCTTCTCTCTCTCTGCTGCTCTCGCTGGTACTGTCAGTCCTGTTGGTCCTGGCGTCCTCATGATGCCGCCCATTTAAGCCCGTGTCCCAACTCAGGTGCGCCCACTTGCGCATGCCCACCCTGGAATGCTCGCAGCACCGCAGGTGTCCATCATCACAGTGGTGGGAGGATGGAAAGGCCTGATTTCTCTCTGACCCTACAGGAGGGCATCGCTCACACCCCTCACCAGAGCTGACCCTTAGTGAAACCAGCTGATGACGTCCAAGTCAGATCCTTCCAGAACGGAGCCAGCGTCAGTGCTGGCGGTGTAGACCCCCGGGACATGGACACGCTGTATTGCCGGCGGGAGAGTGAGGACGTGCGTGTGACGTGCGTGTGATGTCATGACCCGGGAAGGAGGCCCTCCCTAGGGCAGCCTCTGCAAAGGTAAAACCACGCCCCTGTGAACACCTGGCGCTGGAGATGAGTACCAGCTGCTGAGGCTGCTGCAAAGCGTGAGTGCTGGCCGGGTCTTGCTCGCCTCCTAAATGACTGCTTGCATGCTTGCTCGTTTTCCAATTGTGTGATTTTTTTATTCAGGTAATGATTGACAGCACTGTGCATGATTTAGGGGTACAGGTTCTCACCTGTTCAGTGGGTGCCCCACCCCTGCATTTATCCATCTTAGACCATCTAACCCTCCTCAAAATCATTGCCTTGGGGACGCCCAGGTTTAACCCATTTTCAGTTTTAGTAACAACTGGAAATAAAGCACTACAGGACCATCTCACGGACCCCACACAGACCTGCCAGATCCCTCTGGTCCCCATTTCTCACTTTCCAAAAAGAGTGAGCCAGGAGGGGCTCCTGGGGACCAGCTCCTTTCTGGACCTCACCGTGGAGACGGGCTCAGAAACGGCCGTCCCCGGCTTGATCAAGCTTGTTTTGTCTGGCAAATGAATTATGTAAACCTTATCCACCAGAAACTGTTTCAAGTCAATTAATTGTTGTAATTACTTAAGATTTCTTTTTAATGAATATGGCTCCCCAGGGACGGGGGAGATCCTGTCATCTGTACTGCCTGATAAATGAAATGTGATTTGTGGCTGCCGCAAACCGAACCCGTGGACTTGAGCGGTGGCTGCTTCCCGCGTGCTCGTTAAATGGAAGAAATGCCCTTGATGGAGGCAGGACATTTATTAGAAACGGTCCTGTCGGCTGGAGGGCGGGGGTGGCCGGGCACCTATCCTCCCCACTCTTCTCCTTCCTTACGTCCCTTTGGAAGGGAATTAACCAAGCCCATGACCTCGGCAAAGCTGCATACTATTATCATAATCAGCCTCCCGATCCAGCGCTCTCCCCATCAGGTTCCATAAATTGAGGTCTCAAGCAGCTGTGTGGGGTAGATTGGAGCTGACAGAGTGCAGGGTCCCTCTCTCCTCTTTCTCTCTCTGTCTCTGTGTGTGTGTGTGTGTGTGTGTAGGGTAAATGGAAAAGTGATCAGGCTTTTCCACACTCCTGCCATTGGTAGAATGATGGACACCTATGGTCCTGCATGCATGCCTAAGTGGGCATGCGCAGGTGGGTGCACCTGGGCTTAGACATGGGTGTCACAAGGACACCAGCAGAAGAGAGACAGAGCAGCAGAAAGACAGAGCAGTAGTAACAGAGGCTAGGGAGCCCAGAGAGTGAAGACCAGAGACTGAAGATGTGCTGGGGGCGAGGAGGCTGGCAGGCCTCCCTGCCTGCCATGTACCTGGTCACCTCTGATGCAGAGAAATTAAGAAAAGCCTGAAAAAGCCACTGAGGGTGCCAGGACTCCTCCTTAACCCGTCTGCTGTCATCATCGAGAACTTGCTCTGTGCCCTTCCTGGCACTATACTCTCTCTCCCTCATTTCAAAAGACTTATCTCGGGCCTCCCTGGTGGCGCAGTGGGTTAAGCAACGCACTGTGAAGCAGACCGCAGCCACTGCAGCACGAGTTCGATCCCTGCTGCCGGCCGGGGAGGGGA
>JAGFMF010011778.1:206778-239356 GCA_019455555.1 Galemys pyrenaicus
CACTTGCGCATGCCCACCCTGGAATGCTTGCAGCACCTCAGGTGTCCATCATCACAGTGATGGGAGGGTGGAAATACCTGATCAACCTTTACCCTACAGTTTTATTTTGGCCCAGTGAATTATTTTTGGTTCTGTGTTTTTTGGTTTTTTTTTTTCTGGAACATTCCATCCCTGTAATCTTAAAGTGTTTCTAACCCAGAATTTCAGAGAGGGCTTGTAGGGTAAAGGTTGATCAGGTATTTCCACCCTCCCACCACTGATGATGGACACCTGTGGTGCTGCGAGCATTCCAGGGTGGGCATGCGCAAGTGGGCGCACCTGTGTTGGACACGGGTATAAATGGGCGGCATCATGAGGGCTCCAGAACTGTGAGGACCGTCTGCCGACCGACAGTACTGATGAGCAGCAGCAGCAGAGAGAGAAGCAGCCAAGAGGGTGAGATGCACCCGGGGCTGAGAGGCCTGCCAGCCTCCCAGCCCTCCAGCACCCCTGCCTGCCATGTACCCTGGCCACCTCTACTAAATAAAGTATAAAAGCCACCAAGGGCTCCAAGACTCTCCTTCTTTGACCCGTCTGCCAGAACCATCTCGAAACTGCCTCCTGTGCCACCTCCATCCTGCCACTACAGGGCTAAAATCCGTGAATTCACAAAACTCAAATATTTGGCTCACAGGGAAGACTGTCTGTGATGATATTTACGTCAGAGGCGACCAGGCACACGGCAGGCAGGGGGGCCGGGGGCTAGGAGGCTGGCAGGGCCCCTGGCACATCTTCACTCTCTGGGCTCTCTAACCTCTCATGTCTCTGCTACTATTGCCGCTCCTTCTCTGCCTCTCTTCTGCTTTTGCTGGCATCCTCGTGACGCCACCCTTATACACCTGTGTCTCAGCCCAGGTGCGCCCACCTGTGCATGCCCACACCCTACTCCAAGTGCCGCCATCAAGCCTGCGTCTATCATTGATGCTAATGGCGGGAGGGCGGAAAATATGATGTTTCATTTACCCTACACAGCCCCGTGTGTAGTGGCTATGCCCGCCCAACCCAGCTCCAGGGCTCACACAGGCAGCCGAGCCCAGGGGTGAGGAGCTGCCAGCCTGTCCTGATGTGAAATACTATGACTTGGCAAGTCGTGCAAATCCTGTTACCTCTGATTCCTCATCTGCAACATGCAGACAGCACCACACTGATGAGCCGGCCCCAGCGCCTGCTCAGGGCACGTGAGGAGGGTGAGAAGGTACTTGTCTTGCAACCATCCCAGACCGGGTAGATTCATCACTGGTTCAAGCAGGCTCTTTGTCTTAGCCACCTTCATACTATCCATCACACTCTACCGCAACACTTTGGCTTCTCCACGCCACTGCCACCACCACTGCCACACGGCACCCCCGTGACACAAGCCTTATATGCCTTGTGCATTAGCCCAGATGCACCCACCTGCGCATGCCCACTGAGGCATGCATGCAGTCATCACACCAATGGCAGGAGGGTGGAAAAACCTGATAGTTTTCTCTGACCCTTCGGTACTACAGGCACGGGCTGGCCCCCATGGGCACACTGCTGGTCGCTGCTCTGTTCTCGTCATCGTTATGACCTGAATCTTCCTGGTAAGAAAACCAAAGCTTAGATGACATCCCTGATGTCATGTAGCTAGAAATACAGAGAACAAAACTTCAGAACAGCTTTCTTTCCCCCCAATTAGCAGATGCTTCTTAGATAAAATGCTGTGTGACATTATGTAGCATAGTGAATGCAGGGATGGAGGAAGGGAATGAGGGAGGGGAGTGGATGGGGGAAAGAAGAGGGAGGCAAAGGGAGGAGGGATGAGGAGGGGGAGAAAAGGAGGGAGTATGAGGGGGAGGATAGGGGAGAGAAGAGGAGGGAGGGAAGGGGAGCAGAGGGAGGGAGGGAATATAGAGGAGGGAGAGGGAAAAGGGAGAGAATATAGAGGAGGAAGAGGGAAAAGGGAGGGAGAAAAGGATAGAGGAAAGGATGGAGAAGAGAGGAAGGGAGAAGGGAGGGAAAAAACGTGACAAAAACTATACATTTCCTTAAACATTTCTTTCTGACTCATCAAAACCGCCAGCCAGCCCAGGTCTAGAAGGCCAGCGGGCCCAGGGTGGAAGGGCAGGGCCTGTCATCACCACGGGAACCCAATCTGGCCACTGTCCCTGGCCACTGTTCTCGAAGGCTATCGGTACAGATGAAAATTAATTTCTATCTTTTTGAACCTATTAGATGTGGGGTCTCTGTGACAAGAGTCATTAATCTAATTAATCAACCCATTGATCTTATTAGTGGTAACAGGTTTTCAATTGATCTTTTACAATTTCTGGATAAACAAACTTGATCTCTGCAAGCCATAGTTTGTTTAGCTTTGTTTTCCCTCATGGACAAAAGCACTGCCTCTTCTGTACTGTCTTATTTTGGCTATGTGGAACTCGTAAACTGTCGCCTTTGGATTATAGATATTTTTCACTCTCTTAAGCATATTCCAAAGAATATTTGTTCAGTGTTTTGTTGTTTATTTTCCCCCTTTTTGATTTATCCATTTTCGAGTGTGGGCATTCCATGTGTATGAAGGAATGAAGACATTTTCTCTAGGCTGAAAAAGGCTGAGAAATACCTTGTGTGGCACAGAAATGAACTATGAGTTGAAGGTTTGAAAAAAATCGGGTCAAAATAACCCAGCCTAAAGCAATTTTAAAGGTGTTCTTCAAATATATTCCTAATTCTTCCATGATCATATTCTATCCTGAAGAATAAATTATGATCATTCATATCTTTCTTAAAATCGTTCATCTTGGTGAGGCTTTCAAATTTTGGCGTAGATGTGCACCACTTTCTTTTTAAATTATTTATGTCCTTTATTTTTTTATTTTTTTCCTTTATTTATATACATTTGACATCAGTTGTAATCCCCATGTATTCCCCATCACCATATCACCAGTGCACCATCACCTCAATCCCTCATGCTCCTGTCTTCCCTCAACCCTTTCCCTCCCCCCTCCCCACCAAGTGTCCCCAATTTGTCCTTTTCTTTTCATTTTTGGTTTTTGTTGTGTCTTTATTGTTATTATTATCGTTGTTGTTATTGTTCTCTTTGACAAAGGAGCAAAGAATATACAATGGTATAAAGACAGCTTGTTCAATTAAGTGGTGCTGGGCAAACTGGACTACTACATGCAAAAGAATGAAACTAGAATACTGCCTTTCACCATGCACAAAAATCAACTCAAAATGGATGAAGGACTTAGACATAAGACCTGAAACCATAAAATATCTAGAAGAAAAAGTAGGCAAAACCCTACATGACACACACATCAATGACATCTTTGGCGATACAACACCTAAAGCAAAGATAGTGAAGGAAAAGATAAACAGCTGGGACTACATCAAACTTAAAAGTTTCTGTACAGCAAAGGACACGCTAACCAAAACAAAGCGACTGGGAGAAAATCTTTATGTCCTTTCTTAATCACTTCTTTGTCTTGTATTTGCTTTGCTCCTGTTTATCAGAATTTCTGGACACTTGTTGGATTTTAATTTTTTCCAAAGATCACACTCATGGAGGTATCGATTCATTTCTTTTTCCCTTACTTTCTAAAATATTTACTTTGTGTATGTATAATTTTTTATTTCTACTTTCCCTAGTTATATTTGTATAACTAGGTTCACTTTTAATGTTTTTAAAGAACTACTTAACATATTTTGCCTTTTTAACAGTGACAATTTGTAATGCTACCGATCTGATTCAGGTGGTCTTGATCATATCCTACAGGTTTGGGGATATTCTAGTCTTTTTTATATTATGTCACACCATGAGGGCTGTGACGTGGCTGCCATGAACACAGGCCCTGATCAAGGCCTCGGACGTGGAAAGTTAGCTGAATGTGATTTTGGGAACCTAAGTGGGGTTGCAGAGCTGGGCGAGAGGAAATCCATCAAGGGTGAGTTAATAGGGTTGAATGGAACTGGCATCCACCTCTGAGAGCAGTTTGCAACATGCTTTGGAAATGTCCATTGTGGGAAAAGAGAACTGGGTACACACCTGCAGATGTACCAAGGTGAGGGGAACCACAGGCAAACCCATCACCTGCTGGAGATGTAGGAACTTATTCCCCAAGTGTTCTGTTGAGTCTTAATTTCTAAATGTTCAGTGTTACACTTTAAGGTGTTAACACCCTGACGATATGCATTACCAGTTGTCATGGATAGCATTTTCTTTAAGTGGAAGCACCTATTCCAGATTAATCTTTAGGAAACTATACATTTCAAAACAATAACGCATTTGTCAGCATAGCTGGTAGATTCCTTCCACCCATTCAGTAAGTATGTATTCCAGTAGGATGCTGTTCAAATGACTTACATTTTTATATTCCTCTTTTTATGTTTGTATTTTGACATAGTTTCAGACTTAAAGAAAAATTCAAAGGATACTTGATAACTCCTGTAAAAACTTTCTCCAGATGTGTCAGTCTATTTCTGAACTATTCTGGTCCATTGATCTGTTTGTCTATTCTTTTTCAAAATGTCACACATTCTTGATTATTACAGCATTATGATAAGTCTTAAAGTCCAAAAGCATGTCTTCTAACTTTATTATACTTTTTAAAACTAGCTTTGCCTTTGGTTCCTTTGATTTTCACAGAAGCTTTAGCATGATCATTTATTTAATCTATAAATTTCCCTCTAAGCCTACTTTAGTAATAACCAATAAAATTTGACATTGTATTTTATTATTCAGTTAAAAATATTTTCTAATATATTTCTCTTTTCACCTTTAGATTATTTAGCAGTGAGTTAATTTCCAAATACTTAGTGCATTCACAAATATCTTGCCTTTTATTTTTAGTGTAATTAAATGTATTTTAACATGATCATTCTGTGGTCTGAGAACATACTTTATCCATTTTGAAGCCTTTTAAATTTATTGAGATTTGTACAGCACAGTTCAGTCTTACATTGGTAAGTGTGCAGTCAGGAATATTGTATCTTTCGTATTTGTTGGGTATAACATCCTATGTCAATTTGGTCAAGAAGGCTGATAGTGTTGTTCTGACACTTTACAGTTTCACTGATGTTTTTGTCTAGTTCTATCAATGGCTAAGAGAAGAATGTTAACATCTCAAGCTATAATTCTGGAATTCACTTTCTCCTTTTCATCCTATCAGTTTTTGATTAATGTATTTTGAGATTCTGTTTTAGGCTCACACATTTAACACTGTTACTACTTCCTGGCAAACACACTCTTTCATCACTATAACATGTCTTCACCAGTTGTGATTTCTTTGTCTTGAAATCCATTTTATCTGATATTAATTCTGTTCCACTCTTCTGTGGTGACTATTTGTGTGGTATATATTTTTCTACCCATTTACTTTTGATCTTTGTCTTTATATTTAGAGAACATTTCCTATAGACCACACACAGTTAGGTCTTGCTCAGTCTAGCTGTCTCTGCCTTTTAATCGAAATGTTTAGTTCATTAATATTTAGTGTATTTGTTGATATCATTGAAATGAGGTCTGCCATTTTATTGTTTATGCTTTGATTTTTGGCTCCCGTTTCTTCTTTGCTTGCCTTATTTTGGATTTTGAAAATTATTTTAAATTCCATTTTACCTACTGGCATTTTAGACTTCTGGTCTGCATTGCTTTTTTAATGGATGACTTAGTGATTACAATATACACCCTTAATTTTTCACATTTTTTAACAATTAATACTGTGCCTCATACACTTTCTGTGTTACAGATCCATATATATTACATCTACATACAATATATACCACCACAAGAAAAATTCATAATGATTGCTTTAAGCAAATCTACAGAGTTTAAAAGAAAATAAGAGAAAGAAAATTCTTTTATATTTACCCAGATATTTACCATCTCTAATGCTTTCCATCCCTTCTTGAAAATATGAGTTCCCATCTGGTATATTTCCTTTCAGTCTTAAGAACCTCATTAACATTTCTAACATTTCTGGTGCTGGGTTGCTGTTGACAAATTCCCTTGATTGTCTTTCATTTGAAAATGTTTTTCCTTTGCCTTCATTTTTAATGGATCTTTTCAGTGACTATAGAATTTGGGGTTGACAGATTTTGCTTTTCTTTCAGCACAGTAAAGAAGTTACTCCATTCCCTCTGGCCTCCCAAGTTTCTGATGAAAAATCAGTGATTATTCAGACCGTTATTCCCTCATATGTAACATGTCATTTTTCCCTGGCCAGTTTAGATGTTTTCATTTCACGTTGTGTACTTCAAATTCTTTGCTGCCAATTTTTCCTGTCTTTCTTGAACTCAAATCACACATCTATTAGACATTTTTATACCTTCCACAATTTCATGTGGTTCGTCGCTGTTTGAACTGTTATCTCTTTGTCCTACAAATTGGACAGAATTGATCCATTTCTAAGGTTATATGAACTCTTTCTTCTATCCACTATGCTAGTAAGCACATTTAGTAGTTTTAAAATTTGAGATAATGCATTTTTCCACTATAACATTTCTAGTTAGTTCTCTGTTTTATAGTTTGTAATTCTCTACTGGGATTTCCTATATTTTCTTTCATTTTGATCCTATTTTTCTCTGCACCCTTGAGTATAATTATAATTGCTGTCTTGAAATCCTTGTCTGCTAATATCAACATCTGCATCATTTTTGAGATCTCTCTACCTACTTCTTGCTTGCTGGAGTATAAATCACATTTTTATTTTTTTTCTTATACCTGGTAGATTATGTCCTAAACATTATGGTTCCTGTATGGTAGAAACTGTGAGTTCTACTTATTTCTCTAAAGTGTATTCTTAGGCAGATAGTGAGCCTACCTGAACTCAAACACTGAAAGCTCGGTTGAGTTCTTTTAAGCTCGATTTCCAGGCAGAATTCTGTGCTATGGTCTTTAAGCCAATAAAATGGTGACTTTCTATTCCTGTGCTAAAAACTCAATGGCACTGCTGGGACCTGCTCCCAAGGTAAAGCCTTCAAAATATGACCCACACTCAGGGTCACTCCCCTGGCTTAGCTTTTAAAGCTCCACAAGCATCTGCCTGCTTTTCTTTGCTCTCCAATGCCTTCAAGCGGTTGGGTTTTTTTACATTTTGTCCCAAGGCTGTAGTTTTTACTTTCCAGATCTGATCTGATAGAAGCTTCTCTGCCATTACCCAATTAATCCCTTTTTGTATGTGTGAGGTTTTTATAAATGGGGGATGGGGGTGGGGGGTGGGGGACACATCATGCCGGTCAAAGGTCACCATAAAAGTAGGTCATCTTGCAAATTCGTAAGACAAAGATTCACGGGGCCTCCCTGGTGGTGCAATGGGTTAAGCAACGCACTATGAAACAAACCATAGCCACTGCAGCACAAGTTCGATCCCCGGCCAGGGAGGATACCCACATAGCACAGCAGACCTCTCCTGCCTCGCCCGCTGCTCCCCTCAGCAGTGTTTTTCAGTTAATCTGCCTGTTCTGTTCCCCACTCTGTCTCTGGTGGATCCTCTCACCTCTTCCACCCCCAGCACACACATACACATCTGGCCATACCCCAGTTCTTGTATACATAAATAAATATTAAAAAAAAAAAAAGATAAAGACTCACATCCTACGAAAACATATAACCCAAGGAAAACTGTAACCCTCCACATGTACCTCACCCAAAGGACCCGCCAACACGAGGCCGATCACGCAGGCTGGTGAGGATTCCCACAGCTGTGGGAGTCTATCGGAGAACGCACGTGAACCAGATGAGCTCGCAGCTTCCTGCCCGACTCCATCTTCCTGTGGGCATCCTGTGACCTGGCCGTGACTGTCAGAGGCTGCAGAGGACACTTGGGGAATCCTCTACCTAATCCCTGCCCCTGTCTGCCCTCAGCTCTAACAGGCAGTACTCCAACCTTCACCCTCAAAACGACCACATGACTCCTGAGGTTGACTTCGAGGTGCTTCCTACCGATCGCGCCTGTGCCATCTCTGCCACCGGCTTCCCCCTCGCAACCAGGGCAACCCTTCCATGCTGCATCCCAATGCAAGGCTGCTGGACGCTGGGCCTGCACCAGGTGCGGGGTCTGTCTTATTATTATTATGAGGCTGTAGACTTATCTCTTGGGTCCCCTTCATGAAAAGAAGTAAATTTATCCTATTAGAACATCCTGCATTGATTGCTCTGGGTCTAATCTCAAAACCCAGTAAAATGTCCTTACCTTTCCTCCCAGTAAACATTTAATCCCTGGTGCAGCTAATGACCAAGCCAATGCAGGGGTGCAGCTTCCTCTGCAGACAGGCGTGAGGGCTCCTCCTGGCTCCCCCAGTCTCCACTCTCCTAGAGTCAGCCACAGTGGCCCCCATATGCAGAAGCAGGTCTAGGCACGTGGGCACCTGTCATGAGGCTGGAACCTCCCCAGGAGCCCAGAGGTGGAAGGTATCTGAGATCTGCACCATTTGGGGGGTCACATGTGCTGTTTTAAACCCTGCATTTATGGGTTGGGAAGACTCCCCAGTTTATGCAAACGTGGAAAAGGAATGCTTTCCTCCTGGGGTCTCCTCTCCTCCTTCTAGCGAGTGGGGGTCCTTTCCTCCCTCCTGCCCTCCTGAGCTGGCCCCCAGTAGCCAAGCCAGCAGTCATGGCTGTGACCCTGCCTGTCTGCACTCTGGATTGATGTGCACAGCTACTTGTTTATAGGGTTCATTTTTCTCTAGCTGCCATCTCATCTCCCTATAAATAATTAAGGACTTTAAATTGCCCTCTTCTGTGTCATCATCTTTGGTTGCTTATAATGGTGCATTATGGATAGAGAGACGATAGATGATAGTGATCGATAGATGATAACTCAATAGCTGATAGAAAATTGCTAGATAGGGGCCTCCCTGGTAGTGCAGTGGGTTAAGCAACGCACTATGAAGCAAACCACGGTCACTGCAGCACGAGTTCAATCCTGCTGCCACCGGCCAGGGAGGTGACTCACATGGCAAGGCAGACCTCTCCTGTCTCCCTGCTGCTCCCCTCAGCAGTGTTTAAGTCTCTCTGCCTTTTCTGCTCCCCGCTCTGTCTCTGGTGAATCCTCTCACCCCCCACACCTCTGGCCTGTACCCCAGTTCTTGTATGTATAAATAAATAAATCTTTAAAAAAAAAGAAAATTGCTAGACAGATAGATAGATGATTAATAGATGATAGGTCATTAACAGATAATCGACTGATAGACAGGTGATAGCAACACAATAGATTGATAAACATACATAATAGACTGATAGCTACTTGGTAGATAAGTAGCTGATACATAAATAATTGACAGGTAATATATAAATAACACAGAGATAACAGATTGACAGACACTGGTAAATGGATGATAGACAGAGGGACATTCATGTACTTAACTAGAGAGACACTCTGAATGCTCAGGCCACACTCACCCTGAGCTAACATACGCTGGACGGTGAGCCGTGAACCAGCTCTCAGGAAGTGGATCCTATACCCAGAGGTGCTACCATAAACCAGGTGCCACCTTCACCTCCTCTGGGCGCCTGGGCTGCCCAGCTTCCTGAGGTCCCACGGCTCTCCAACCACCTCCAAGTGCCCAGGCCCAGGCCCCTGCCTTACCCTGCAAAGGTCTGAGCCCATAGCCCCTTCCACCAGGGTTCTCTTTGGCAAGTGTTCAAGGCCCATCACCTCCCCTCCAAGGCTCCCCATTCTGTTCCATCTCTGCGCTGCTTCACAGAAGCCTCTGGAGGCTGTTTCCATCTTTCTTGAGTCTGCCTTCCTCTGGGGGGATGCCAATCAATTCAGCATCCTTAAGCAGAATCCCACAAGCACATGGGGCATTGGCACATGAAAGGGGCAAGCTAGATTTGCCCTGAGAAGCTCATGATTTGCAAGTACAAATCTTCACCATGTGTCCACACCCGGAGCCTTGGCTGTTTGCATCGAGGTTCCTCGTCCACTCAAATCCATCCAGTGCTGTGTCCCCCCAAATCTTAGCTGTTGTTGCCCCCTCACTAGCTGTCCACCTAGAAGAGAAGCCATCAGCCCCGAGAGCAAAACTAGGCAGAGAACAAGATCCATTTTCTGCAAGTGCAGGAGCACGTGAAAACCTGCCCAGCTAATCATCAAGAGTGTAAAATTTTTATTTCTTGGTTAATAAGCAACACCTGTGTTTATAAAGCGTCTCTGATGACTTGCTGTTTATCTGTGGCAAAGAATATAAAGCATTCTTAGAATAGGTCCCCCTGCAAACACACGTACCGTTAAGACCCTTTCAGCCCTGCCTGTGACTGGCGTAACCTTCCTTATCCTTCTCTCCGCTCTGCACACTCACTTCTTTAATTTTTTTTATTGAAATGATATAATATAAAAAAACCCAGATACATATAAATCAACTGACTGTGACATGTTACAGACATCAAGACATCAAGCAGAAGACATCACGATTGCCAATAACAGACACTTAGTCTCATAAAACTTGTAATCAACTTCCAAGCCCAGGCGTAAACTGTAATATATCGCTGCAAACGTGCAACAATAACACACTACTGGAATTGCACCTTCGCCATCTCTGTCGTTAATAACAAATATGCAGGGAAAAATTTTGACAGTCATTCATTTTAATGGGCATCTGCTTGTTTACCAGATCCTGCATCTGGCACCCCAGAACCCAACCTCCCCTGGACAGAGGCGGGAGAGGGCTGTGCTGCAGGTGCCAGCCCAGACAGAGATCGCCCATCGCAAACTTAGCTCAGGGTTGCCCAGGTCTCCTCCGGCCCTAAGTGGATGCATAAAGTAAGAAAGCCCTCACTTCACTTTCACTCTCTGGACGCTTCCAGACACCAGCCACTACATCCCAAGTGCTCAGGACAGGGACTTGCCAAAGCAGTGCTTGGAGTCAGGTAAGTGCCCCACCTGGCCCCTCGCTGAGGTCTCCCTGGAACCTTCTGGGAAAGCTGAACAGGCGTTTGTGCCCAGTGGGAGGGGCCCGACATCTGGGCGCTGGAACAGCTGGAGGTCCGGGGGCACCTCTTCCCACTCCTCCTCTGCCTCCTCCTTCTCTCTCTCTGCTATGTGCACACGACATGGGCACATTCTCACCCTCCCATGCACACATACACACACCATTCACATACACATACACAAACCCACGCATACACCCTGCATGCACACATCCCCATACACAATCACACCACCATGCACACACTCACACACATAGCCTGCACATGCACACATCCATACACACTCATGCCCTCCATGCACACACACTCACACTTCCCATTCATAAGCACACACATCCTCCATGTGCACACACTCTCCATGCACACACACACCCTCCATGCACACACATACACACTCACACCCTGCATGCACACACACCTACACCCTCTTGTGTATACACATTCCCAATGCACACATACACACTCACACCTTCCATGCACACACACCTACACCCTCCTGTGTACACACACCCTCCATGCACACACACATACACACTCACACCCTGCACACACACACCCATGCCCTCCATGCACACACACCCTTCATGCACACACATACACACACCCATGCCCTCCATGCACACACACATACATACCCATGCCCTCCATGCATACACACATACACACTCACACCTTCCATGCACACACACACACACTCTGGGTGACGTCCTGCTGGGAGATCAGTGAAGACCGTGGGGCTGACAGTGGCCACCCACTGCATGGCCCCCAGAAACTGGCCCTGAGGTCCAGGCCAGACAGGAAGCCCCAGGATCGCTTTGGGCCTCCACAAGCTCAGACGCAGAAAACTCTCAGTAGCTGCTACTCAGACTCGGATCTGAGTGGGCGCCCGTCAGAGGGGAAGGCCACAGCCCACAGCCCGCAGGCCTCTGGGTCAGCACTGCTTTGGGACAGAGACAGGGTCCCGGCAGTCCAGGCTCCAGAAATGCAGCCGTAGGGGGCCTGCGAAGCCTGAGGCAAAGGGGAGGGGAGAGGCTGTGGAGGGAAGCGCAGGCCCACAGGAGGCAATGGCACAGACTTCAGGGTGGGGGTCAGGGGGACGTGGGCTGTGGGGTGTTGAGGCCCTGGGAGGAGCACCCCCGTCTGGGTGGGGCCTGGCCTCTGGCTGCGCTGAGCTCTGATGGGCAGTGCTTGCCCCTGGGCCTCTAACTCGCTGGTGTGTAACCACTGCGTGTGGCATCGGTGGGCTTGGAGCTAAGGGTCTGAGCCTGCAGGAAAACCACAAACCCGGCAGCAGGACTCACACAGCCGAGTCAGGTCAGGGGGCCTTCCGTGAGCCCTCATGTGGGGGCGGGGGGCGGCTGACCCAGCGTGACCCCCACCTCCTGTGCATGGTCCTTGCGAGCTGTCGCAAGCAAAGCGGCTCTTCTTCAGGAAGAAGGAAACTGCCCAGCAATTCCAGAAATCTGTGGGGGGAGATGATGTCTTTATTTGTTTCCCTTTTGGGAGCACACATCACAGTTTGGGAAGAAGGGGAGAGAATTCAGGCTGGAGGTTCGACATGAGGTATGCCCGGCCTTTCCTGGCAAGTCACTCACCCCGGACCCAGCCAAGATATCACCAACCACCCTGTCCCCAGCCCTGCCCCCAACGGTCCAGTGGGGGCCTCGCTCAAGGCCAGACCCCACCCTGCAGGCTGGAGCTTGTGCACTCAGTTAACTCGGGAGAAGCTTGTTCGTATCAAGAGCCAGAATTCTCTTTGACTTATGTCCTCGTGAGATGATACGCACGATCACTGTGTGCCGGGAGCTGCTGCTTAGCCGTGCACGCTCACATCCACTCGGGGATGCTCAGCCGCCCCAAAAGCACCCCTGGCAGCCAGGGGCTCTGCAGGGCCGCTCCCGCCTCATCTGTGCGCCCCTCCTCCCGCCGTCCTCCCAGGTAGAGCGGGTCACGCAGGTGCGCCTCGTACCTGCCACAGTGGGAGAGCACCCCGCTTCTGCCCCGAGGAGAAGTTCTCTTTCCTTGCAGCAAGATAATGTTTTAAAAAGCTGACTTTTAAACCTCTTACTGAATTTTTTAATGGTTTAAATTCATCATGTCGCAGCTGCTGTGCAGCTAATAGAGGCCATAAAACACTGTATTAAAGGATTACCCGTGCAAAATTTCCTCTCGTGCTAATGTGAATTTTAATACTTTTAACATTTAGTTGAGATGGGAATGTCCAAGAACAGCTTGTTCAATAGGTTGTTCTATAAAATTAAGTTCCTCGTCTCATCAGAAATGCCAGGACTCCATTAAGGGAAGATTTTACAGAGAGGCCAAGATGATTCACTGCGCAGCATTTGGGGGGAGGGAGACAACATCTGTTTCTCCATTAGTGCTGCAGAAGAAGAGAGGAAAGGAGGGGTGCCTAGCCGCGAAGCCCCGAGTTCACGGGCTGGCCTGCCCTGGGGAGATGCCGGCTCCAGATGTGCAGGAGGCCGAGGACGCACGCCGAAAACACAGACACCGCTGCGGCCCCTCTGGGTGTCCCGGATCCGGAGGGCGAAAGTCTTAGCTGTCCGGAATGGTCGTTCTGGCGGCTCACCTGGGCTCACCCTTTGCGTGACCCACGTGGGCCCCTGTGCAGCCAGATGGCGGGACAGTCCAGCGGATGGTGTGGCTGTGACAGCAGAAGAGACTCGCAGGAAAGGACCCTCGTCATCTCGTCCGCTTCAGGGGCTCAGTGCTGAGACCCCGATGCCCAGCTGCCTACAGTCACGGGCCCCAGCAGAGTGCAGACAGCCCCAGGTCAAAGGCCACCTGTCCTCCTTCGGTTTCTGTAATAGGCGCCTCTTTCCCTCTTGGGGCGAGTGAGACTCGGTGAGGAGACAGTGCGAGAGCCTCTGCCCCGGGTTTGTAAACCAGGTAAGGAGGGTGTAGGCACAGCAGAGCATTTCCAAAGTGTTTCTAAATCGCACCGCCTTCCGAATATTTGAGTTGGGATTCGGCATTCTTGGGTACGTCTCCTCCCAGGACATCCAAAGAGCGAAGCCCTTCAGCGCCCGAGGGTCACCGTTCCCGGACATGCGAGGCGCAGCAGCTCTAGACGGCTGAGAAATGGCACCAAATGTGACGCCGACTCGTGCCAGGGGCTGGACGGAGTCGCCAGCGTGGATGGAGTGGCCCCCGGGCTGCATTCTCATGGCAATTCAGATGGACGTTGCAATGTGCCCTAGGCCTTATCCGAAAAGACCCCCGTGCACAGGGGGTGCTCAGGGGACCCCCAAAGCCCACCCTCTCTCCCACAGCTGAGTTTGTCCTCGACGCACTATTTTGTACTCCGTGTGTATTACTGTTCTGAGACCCTGTCATTTCGTATCAGAATGAGAAAGGCTAAAGAGATAATATTTCAATAACATACTGGCCTGATCATAAAATAACTCAATGGAAATGTGTCATTGCCTGGGGCCGCCCGGCAGGGTCCTGAGACTCACATGATTTCTACTCGGGTTTTTTTTTTTTTTTTTTTTTTATGGTTACATTTTCTGTTATATAAGGACATCCCCTCAAGTCTTAGTTATGCTTTTATTCAAAAGGGAGAACCGCAGGATGAAGACCTCCAAAACTTATTATGATCTAGTACTCTAAAGAAATAAAAGTCTGTCTCTGCATGGGGACAGGGCACCATCTGGGCCCTTTTCCTCTCACCCCCACCCCCAGGCTGGAGCTCCTCGGTTGCTAGGCAACAGGGGTCACTGCTTCCAGGTCTTAGAAGCAAAAAGAGGGTGTGGAAAAAGACAGTGTGGTCTACCCAGAGGGGGTAGATGGGGGGGAGGGGCGGTGGGATGTCAGGAGATACAGAGGCTTTTGAAGTTTTTTTTAGTTTTTTCTATTTTTTTATTATTATTTTTTTTAACATGGATAGTTTTTATTTATTTTTTTTCATTTTTTTATTAAAATATTTTAAAATTTACATATACTTGCCATTAATTGTAATCCCCATGTATTCCCCATCACCATCTCACCAATGCACCATCACCTCAGTCCCTCGTGCTCCCATCTTCCCCCAACCCTTCCCCTCCCCTCCCCACCAGGTGTCCCCAGTCTGTCCTTGACTCCTCATTATTATTATTTTTTAAAGATTTATTTATGCATACAAGCACTGGGGTACAGGCCAGAGGTGTGGGAGTGAGAGGATTCACCAGAGACAGAGAGGGGAGCAGAACAGGCAGATCAATGGAAGTGCACTGCTGAGGGGAGCAGCAGGCAAGGCAGGAGAGGTCTGCTGCACCATGTGGGTCCCCTCCCTGGCCAGCAGCAGGGATTGAACTCGTGCTGCAGTGGCTGAGGTTTGCTTCATAGTGCATTGCTTAACCCACTGCGCCACCAGGGAGGCCCTGAAGGTTTTTTAAAAAAAGATTTTATTTATATATGCATGCAAGAGCTGGGGTACAGGCTGCAGGAGGTGAGAGGATTCACCAGAGACAGAGTGGGGAGCAGAACAGGCAGATGGACTGAAACACACTGCTGAGGGGAGCAGCAGGCGAGGCAGGGGAGGTCTGTTGGAGGCAGGAGAGGCCATGTGGGTCCCCTCCCTGGCCGGGGATCGAACTGGTGCTGCAGTGACTGCGGATTTCACAGTGCGGTGCTCAACTCCATCTCTTCGGAAGACAGTGGGAGCAGGTTTGTAACTCTGGTGGTTGGAGTCTGCCACTGAAACCACAGACAGAAGCTCGTCAGGCTTCCCTCTGATGAACAGGCTGACGTGGTACAGGATCCCAGCTGTAGGAGAGGGTGGGCCCGGCTGGCACCTGGGGGCACAGACCAGAGACAGCCCAGAGGGGGGCTGCTTTGCAGGGGAGGGTTCTGTTGTCTGTGTTCTCTGACTTTTGTAAAGGCAGAGCTGCCATCGGCCCAGGCTCCTGGTCAGGCAGGAAAACCCAAGCTCCCCTTCCCAAGGCCCAGCCCAGGCTGCCTTTACACTTAAGAAAAGGCACTGAAAGAGTCCCCAAGCCCCACTGCACCTGACTCAGGTTATCCGCAACAGCATCGTCTCCCCCCCTTTAAAGATTTATTTATGCATACAAGCACTGGGGTGCAGGCCAGAATCATGGGGGGTGAGAGGATTCACCAGAGACTGGGGAGCAGAACAGGCTGATCGACAAAAGTACACTGCTGAAGGGAGCAGCGTGCGAGGCAGGAGAAGTCTGCTGCGTCCTGTGGGTCCCCTCCCTGGCCAGCAGCAGGGATCAAACTCATGCTGCAGTGGCTGCAGTTTGCTTCATAGTGTGTTGCTTAACCCACTGCACCACCAGGGAGGCCAAGAGGTTTGACCATTTCCCAAAGTGTCTTGAGCACGTCGGAGAGGGGCTGGGGTTATCACGGTACCTTATCCTGGCCAAAGTTGCTGTTTTATTTCACTTTATCTCGATGCAGGATATCTCTGGCCGATATCCTCCCAGTTATCAGCCGCCTTTGCTGTAAGGACGTTAGATCTGCACTTATGCTTCTCCCCCAGGAGAAAGCTGCGTGCTTCTCTGAAGCTCCGGGCCAGCTCCCCTGCAGTGGCAGCCGCTGCCACCGTCATAGTAGAACAATTTCTAACTCCGGGTGATTTGGAGACTTTAGGAGGGCAGCGGCAGGTCTGATCTCGTGTCTGGAACCCTGCAGGCCCCCGACAGCCGCCCTGGCCCAGACTCGCCCCGGCTCACATCACAAGGAGCTGCCAGGGGCGGCCGTGCAGCCGAGGCGAGGAGGCTGCCGGAGATGCTAATGATTTCTTGGGCCCTCCAGGGTGGAAGACGGACTCCATCCATTTTTGGTCTGATATTTACCATTTCCCTTCCCTTGAAGATAACTGTCGTTTCCAGACATGTCTGCAGCTGTTGCTGCTTGTTGGCCCTGGGGTTGCAGAAGATGGGGCTGCTGGGGAGATGTGGCCCTGGGGCCCCAAGCCACACAGTCTGGGGATCCCAGAGCCCCTGAAAGTGACGCCACCCTGCCCTGCATAGAGGTCCCCCAGGTGACCCAGCACCAGGTTCAGGCTGATTCCCTGTAATTATGACCAAAGTTTCCAGAGACTCCCAAGTTGGGGGTCAGGAGTGCAAATGCCTCCCCTCCCCCAGCAGCTTCCTGCATCACAAAGCAGTTTGGGGGTTCTGAGCGCATGGGGGACAGGCCTGTCTGGGTGGCCAGGCTGGTCCAGAGCAGGCACAAAGCAGGATGCTGAGGCACTTAAGCCCAAGCTCTGATGTCATTTTGTATTAAACTTTGAAAAACAGATTATATTTGCAGAAGAAGGGGTCCGTGATGGGCCAGCTGTCCCTGGTGACACTGGGGACCCCCTCTACACAAGGGGAGCAGGCCTCCTGGGAGGGACCTTGTCCAAGCCCTTCACTGTGTCCTGATGCTTGGAGGCCAGGCAGTTTCTGAGACATGGGCCCACACAGAGCTGTCAAGACCCTCACAGATGGACGACAGATGGTTTAGTTCTCTGTGAGTCAGGAAAAGTTTTTTTAAAAGGAATCACAGGGCTTCCCTGGTGGTGCAAGGGGTTGAGCGCTGCACGGTGGGGCTTCTGCAGCCACTGCAGCGTGAGTTCGATCCGCAGCCAGGGAGGGGACCCACATGGTGCAGCAGACCTCTCCTGCCTCGCCCGCTGCTCCCCTCAGCAGTGTGTTTCAGTCCATCTGCCTGTTCTGCTCCCCACTCTGTCTCTGGTGAATCCTCTCCCACCCTCCGTACCTCTGGCCTGTGCCCCAACTCTGTATGCACAAATAAAATGATAAAAAAAAAAATTCTTAAAATATCTTTTAAAAAAACAAATGACAATAGGGCTTAGCAGGGAATCCAGGTTGCTGGATCTGAGGGGGGTTGGGGGCCATGTGCGTGCACTGCTTGACACCAACCCCCTGCCCTGGGCCGCCGGGAAGTACACCCACCTTCCCAGACCCCCCCCCCCACCCTGAGCCCTGGCTGGGCACCTGGAGTCTGTCCCTGGGCAGCTCTGTCCTCGGTGTGACCCTGCCCCATCTGCCAGCGTCCCACAACTGTTTCATGTGCTCCCGGCTGCCCTGAGGTTGTTTGGTCAGGGGCAAGGGCAGACGACTGGGGGCACATGTAGATGCTGCTCCCAGCATGAGGTCATCCTGTCACGGCTCCTGGGGGCACAGCCAGTGTCCAGGGGCCATTTATCCTCAGCCAGTCTCTGGCCCAAGGTGCCAGGGCCAGCCACCCTCAACCCCACTCCAGATGCCAGAGACAGAAGCCTGGCCACCACCCCCCACCACCATCACCACCTCCCCCACCCCTGGGGCGTGGGGGTCGGGGGGAGCTGGGCTAGTCTCTGGGAGGACACACAAGTGGCACGAACCTGTGTGGGACCGTGGCCAGCGAGGCAGGGAAAAGGAAGCCCCGAGGGGGGAGCAGGCGGTGTGAGAACCCCAGCATCTGGGCCTGGGGGTGCATGCTGAGCCCATGGACTCTGGAGAGCCACCCACAGTCAAAGAAGCTGTCAGCAGCAAACAGCAAAGCCGGCAAGAGCATCCTAAAGGATTAGGGGAGAAGCTATGTCCTCAGATGCCTTGTTTTGAATTATTCCTAAAAGCACTGAGCAGTGGGTCTCTGTGCTTAGGAAGAAGGCAGCTTCACTTGCAGCAAGGAGCTGGAAGGTGAACTCAAGTCTGCCTCCCTGACTGAGAAAGGGGATAAGCCTGTATAGGTTTGGGGGGCCAGGGTTGAGAACAAAGGGGTTAAAATTGGTTGAAAATTGGGATGAAGAAGTGAGGATTCAACCCAAGCTGGTGGGCTGGCCCAGGACAGCTCCTGCTAGAGATGGACAGGCAGGCTCTGCCATAGTGCCTGGAGTTTGGGGTTTCTGTGGGTGCTCCCCAGCTAGCCCCCCTTGCCTTCTCAGTCCCCAGCAGCCCAGTCAGGGTGGCCGTCTCTGCTTATTCCAGCTGTGTCTGCAAAAACAAGTCTCAATGAGAACGTTAGCTGAGTTTGTCTCCTAGTTTTATACTTTGGGGTCTGAGACCTCTTGAACCATTTCACTTAGTTTCAGAAAGGGGGCTTCCTCCAACCTGCTGAGGTTGACACCGACTCCCTGCCCTGGGCCACCGGGGGGTCCGTCTCAGGTCCGTCATGTCTCAGGTTTGGCCCAGGCCCTGTGGGGCCTCCCCTTGCCCCCTCACGCTGTGCTTGTCCCAGACCCCTGCCATGCAGTGCCCACCTGTGACCTAAGGGGACGCAGGGCCTCTCTCCTTGCCCCACTGGGACAGAGGCAAGGCTGCCGGGATTCCACCCCCCTCGTGGGCCTAGACACCCTCAAAGCCACCCTGGAGCCTGAGCTTCCCCCTCCCCGAGCCCCTTCTCCCTCAGTTCCTGCTGCTGATGGACCAAGGCCCCCACCCCGTCCCCCAGGACATGGCTGCTCTAACTGAGCCCCCTATACTCAACGCCTCGGTTCAAAGTGCCCACGTGGTCATTACTTTCTTGAGTCCGTACTTGCTGTCTTCTGGGAAAGAGGCCAGGTAGGTGTGGACAGCCATGTCACCGGGGCCGGGGCACTGTGTGGGCATCAAGCTCGCCCTGCTCCCCCAAGTCCTCCCGCAGTGCCAGGCTGGGCGCGAGTAGTTCGAGCAGTTTGCAATGAAGGGAAAGGACTATTTAACTTCGATGTTTCACACTGCAGGAAGAATCAGCAAGTTCATTCTCTGCCCACCATCGCACTTCGGCCTATTATCATTTCATCCTTTCAAACGACACGATAAGCCCCGTGGAACTTAGTTTTCCCATCACACATGAGAGGTATCTGGTTTGCCTTCAGAGGTAAGAGGCGCTGTTCCAGCAGCTTCCTCCCTGACACCATCCACCCACACACAACCTACCTCGGTGCAGCAGGTAAATTACCACATCATAAAGCTGTCTGGGGGGACCAAGCTGCTCAGGGTGTTAAATACCTATGTCACCTTCAAAGAAAACTACTTTTGACATTTATTTCTTAAGAGAGAGGCAGGAGTGAACACAGGCAGAGCCGGCCGGAGGCGAAATGGGGCAGCTCTTGGGACCCTGCCTCCCTCCCGAACCTGCAGACCTGGCACCCCTCTCCTGGGGGGTCTGCTCCCCCTCTCCTGGGGGGTCTGCTCCCCCTCTCCTGGGGGGTCTCACATCCAGAGGGGGACAGGCCACAGTCCTCATTCGCACTGAGCCACGAAGGCCTGGTGAGGTGTGAGAGCGTGAGTGGAATAGGCTCTGCACGCTCGGCTTAACCCTTCAGGCTGGTGTTTCTCAGCTTCCAGCAAACGTCACAACCACCCAGAGGAGTAAAGCAAAGGTTTCTAGGCCCCGCTCGAAATGGGGTCAGGTGGTTGTAGAGGGGGTCCTGGTATGGGCATTTTAGCAGGTTCCCTAGTGAAGCAGATCATGCAAGGGGGGCTTGGATGCTGCCAGCAGTGAGGCTGGTGCTGCCGGGGGTGGGGGGAGCCTGGTGCTGCAAGGAGGAGGCTGACGCTGCATGGGGGAGACTGGTGCTGCATGGGGGAGGCTGATGCTGCATGGGTGGGAGACTGGCACTGCCGGGGTGGGGGGTGGGGTGGGAGGAGAGGCTGATGCTACCTGGGGAGCACTCACCCTCTGAGACCCATTGGCCCAGTTAGTGGTAGGCACCCACCTGGGTTCAACTCTCCTTGAACGTGCAGTCTGCCTGTTCCCTTCTTTCCCAGAAGGTCTGTGCATCAGAATTTTACAAATAAAGAGTTAAGTTTTAAAATATAAATTCCTCTGCATTTGCCCCCAGAGATTCTCATTTATTGGGGACGTGGCACCTGGAAATCTGTCCTTTGCTCCTGGGCCCAGGCTTTCTGGAGCCCCACCTTATAACTTTGAAGTCTTTTTTAGTCACAAAATAACCACTTGTCCAGCCCAGCCACGTTGTGCCTGCCTCCCAGCACACCCCAGAACTGCTGCCGTGGGCTCGCAGGTGCTCACGGCTCTTTCCTTGTCATTTGACCACAACTCCTACTCATGTTGTTTTAACTGGGGAAAATCTATTATCAAAAAGCCTGTAGAAGAACTGGATTCACCCTTCTAAATGGATTCATCCATTTTGCCTCCTGCTGCAAAACGACAGCAGGTGACTTAGCCGTTTCCCAATTTCTGCAACACAGTTTTCCAGCACTCGGTGCTGAGGGGAGGATGGTGAACAAGAACCCGCCCGCAGGCTCCTGTGTCCAGGGAGGTCACGTGGCCACGCCCTCCGATGAGCTGGAGTGGGCCGTATGGAGTGTGACGTGACCTCATATGATATTATGTGACGTGATGTGGCGTGACGTGACGTGATGTGGCGTGACGTACGTTCGGTGCCGGGAGTCGGGGTCCGGCAGCATCACTCAGGAGACATAGTCGGTGTCAGCAGATCAGGTTTACTCTGCAGGGGCGATCCTACGGAGGGGGCCTTGCCCAGCTGGGCCGGCCTTGTTCCCGCACCCCAGTTCTGAACAGGGCCCTGTCTCAGCACCTGCAGGGTGAGCAGAGCCAGGCCAAGGCCAGCCCAGGAGGCGGGGGAGGTGGTGCGTGACGGGCGGGCGCCGAGCCGTGGCTTCTCCCCTGTGCTGGTGAGCAACGACCTTCATGGCGGCCAGCTTCACGCGGGCCGTGACTCACAGCCAGTGCGGGGGGACTCTGAGGGCCAGAGGCAGAGCGCCACACACCCCGCAGGTGGGGCTGGCTCCCTGGCCAGCTTCCTTGCACCCCCTCCCCACCCCTCTGTAACCTAGAAGATCTGGGGGCGCCTCACTAGGGGTATGGTTTGAGAAGCTTCAAGTTCTCCTCAGCTGGGTACTGCTCCTCTGCCCTCCCCCTCACGGCTCCCCTACATTTGGAAGGGATCGCCCAGAGTGTATCCTCAGAGGCTTCCCAGAGGGCGTCTGCACAGGCTACGGGCAGCCCTTCCCCCAACTAACAGCCTCCCCCCCCCCCCCGTGATGAACCCCATGATGAGCAGGGAGCCTGGACCCCTTAGGTGCCCCCTCNACAGCCCCCCCCCCCCCCCCGTGATGAACCCCATGATGAGCAGGGAGCCTGGACCCCTTAGGTGCCCCCTCGGGACCAGGCCCCTGAAGTGCTTTGGAAGTCCCGCCAGGGGGGCTCAGCAGAGCGCGGTCAGTGCACAGCCTTGTTCCTAGCAGCCTGAGGAGGAGAAGCACCTCCCAAGTGGTGACCCTGGGCTGACGCGCCCACCCCTACTTTCTGGACCCTGGGGGAGGAGGAAAGTGAAGAGTGGTGGAGTCTGGGGGGCACCTTACACAGGGTCCCTCCAGCCAGCAGGCAGAGGAGCCAGCCACGTTGGTTCTCCCCAGCTACTTCCCCATGATGCCCATTCCAGTCCTTGTGGCCAGCCCTGTCCTGCTTGGATGGTGGGGTTCCCTGGGAAGAATCAGGGCTGGGTTTCCACCCTCCGGGGGCAGCCCAAAGGGGCCACAGAGGGGAGGACAGGTTCTTCCACCCTCCTCCTGTGGTCTCGCTGGCTTCTTCCCCAGTGCTGCCTCATCACATCCTGGTCGGAATCAGGAGGATTCAGGGGAGGAGGCAGCAGGAAGGGGTGCCAGGAGACCCACCCAGCCTCCCTTGTCTCATTGGCAGAATTGGGGTGCAAGACCCCTCGTGGCTGCAGAGCAAGGTTGGAAATTGGGCTTGAGGAGCAAAACCAGTGCCAGGTGCTGGAGACCAAACATGGCTTCCCACTGGGCCATGGGGTCCTTGAATCAGAGTCCAGAGCTGCCCCAGCCTGCGGGCTCTCCCTCCTGCACCCCGTCCCTCTCAGGGGCTGATGGCATCAGCTAATTCAAGTCACTGAAATCAGAAGTGGGTTTTCGGACACAGGATGCAGCGTCAGTGGAGGGGGACCTCTCAGGCTACCCAGCGTGGCTCACAGAGGAACAGGCCCGGGATGCCCCACAACTGAGGTCAGGGGCGTCAGCACACAGGCCCTTTCCAAGCTGCACCCACAGCACATCGCTCAGGGCAGCAGGGGCCTCTGCAAAACTTCACAGTAAATTAAGTACAATTAGCCCAGCAAATATCATCAACACTCCCAGCCCGGCAAAGACGCCATCACTCAGCCTTCATTCTCCGCACCCATTACAGCTTGAACCATTTCTCAAATCAGCGATCTTTGTAAGTGATCATTATCCCGAAGCCGTCTAAATGAGGGGGCCCTCATTAAGGAGATGATATTAAGCCTCAGCCTTTGCTCAGAAGGGTCGGCTGTAAAATTTCCCAAGAAGCTCCAGCTTGGATTTTTGACCCAAGTCATAAAAATTCCCAAGCACATCCCAGTGCTTGGAGAGGCTCCATTTCCCTGAACTTCTTGGAGGAAGCGTCTCTGGGCCGCAGGCTTCAGAGCCGCAAGGGGCCTGCACTGGGAAGAGTCCTGGCCCCGGTTCCCGGATGAGGGCCTGGCAGGTGAAGGACTCATGGCCAGAGCTGCAGAACTGTCCCTGAGACAGGTCACACCAGCGGCCTACATGCACCTGTTTCTGCCCGAGATGCAGGGGCAGCTGCTGGGTGCATGGGGGTGACCCTGGGAAAAGCAGAGGCACCTCCGATTCAGCAAAGAGAAATACAGGGCACAGGTCATACCTGAATTTAAAGAACAAATGACATGGTGGTGCACCACGCCACCTTTGAGATCGCAGGGCCCAAGAGAACACGTCTCCTCTCTGGACTTGAGAGACAGAGGGGCGGCCTGGGATCAGACCGGGCACTCTCTCCCAGAGGCCATCAAAGGGGTAGTGAGCACAGCTGAGTCTGTGACGTTGTGTTGGGGGTTGTGGGGACAGCCTGCCTGCAGCTCCCCACAGAGGTGCCTATCCCAGGGTGCTGGAGGCTGGAAACCCGAGGCAGGGTTGTGGGCAGGGCTGGTCCTAGCCAAGGTCTCTGCCTCTGCTTCTGGAGGCTTTCAGGCTGTCTTGGGGGTTCCTCGCCTTGTAGGAGAATCACCTTGTCTCTCTGCTCCATGCTCATAGTGTGTCCAAATACCTTCATAGGACAACGCCAGGC
The DNA here is from genome assembly GCA_019455555.1 of Galemys pyrenaicus. Lineage (NCBI taxonomy): Eukaryota > Metazoa > Chordata > Mammalia > Eulipotyphla > Talpidae > Galemys > Galemys pyrenaicus. The sequence goes on from JAGFMF010011778.1 coordinate 230,753, forward strand.
CTCCTCAGGGCCACCGGTCCTGCCTCCTGTGCCTGGAATGACCTGAGCCCTCTGACCCTGCTGCTGCAGGGGGGACCCCAAAAGCCCTTCCCCTCGAATGCCTGGGGAAAGCAGACCCCAGAGTCAGTCCAAATAGCTGATGCTGCAGGTATGGGCAAGTGAGTCTCAGAGACGCTAATGGACTGGCCTCAGGAAGAGCCTGTCGGGAAGGTTCTCTCTGAACCCCAAGTATAAAGGTTCCCCAGGCAGGGTGAGCTCAGGCTGATTGCTTGTCCTGACCACCTGCTGTCCTGAAGGGAAGAGGTGGGCTCAGAGGCCACTGGCCATGGTGGTTTGAATCCCGGTCGAGGTGTGGTACTGGCTACTGAGTTTGCATTGGGAACCGTGGGTGCTGCAGAGTTTAATCATCTGGACTTCTACAAAAAAGATGTAGAAAGAAAGAAAGGAGGACTCATTATAATATGACATGCCCTAAGCCCTTGTAGGACATTGCACCAAAGCTATCAAGTTAGAAGCGGAGATGGAGGAACAAGATATTGTCTCTTTGACTGAAGATGACAAAGTGATTTCAGAATAAAGAACAAGGTTGTCTCAAAACCAGAAAAGAATCATACTTTCTATTTTCCATTCCTACACCAAAGAAAATCATTATTCCCATTAGTATTTGCAGGCATTCAGATGTGTGAATACTTCTTGCTTTTGATCTAAATGTGTCTTTTTGCTTAATTTGTTTCTTTGCAAAATGCAGACGTTTGCTGTAACCTCTAGGATTATAACCTACATAAAATCCTCCACAATCTCAAAGATCCTAAGAGGAAAGATTCATTAAACAAGAGTGTAATTATTTGGGGCCAAGACCTGCATGAAGCTAGAACAAGAGAAAAAGATACAAATTTTTGGCATTTTATTCCATCTGTTTATGAAAGTGGTCGCTGTTGATTGTGCCCCACCAAATAGACAAAATCTCTTCTGGAGTGGCTGAGCACTTGAATTAGCTAGCCATAGATCTGGATTTACCTCAAAAAGCTAAAATCAGGAAGAGTGGGGACCGTCGGTCCTGCTCTTGGACCTGATACCATCACAGCAAAAAGCCACTGATACATGCTCCTAATGTTTATTATGCATTATGCACAATAGACAGGACAGGGAAGCAGTGTCAGTGCCCACCGATAAAGGCCTGGATGGCAAAAAGGTGGTCCACCCATGCTGTGGAATACTATGCAGCCATGAAGAAGGATGAAGGGCTACCATTCACAGCAAAATGGAGGGAGTGTAAGGAAGAATGCTCAGTACAGTCAGAATAACAAAGACAAATATTGCACCTGTACATAGAGATGATTCGACAAGGCAAAATGTCTATAAAAATTAGCAGACACTTATAAATGGAAGGAGGTTTCTGAGGATAAGACGGGGGGAGGTGTGTGAAAGAGTACACGGATAGTAGGCAGGAAGGGGGAGGTTAAATCAATTTACAAAAACCAATGTTTATTTGAAAAGTGAGCTGGTAGTTCATGGAGATGAAATACTGCCCAAGCTCCCCAGACAGTCTCTTGCAGCTGCCCAGCAGGGGACCGCATCCTTTTTGAGTCCTTTGTGGAATCAGCCTTTAATTAACAAACAGCCAATGTCCTTAGAGAAATGGGATTTGAGAAGTACATAAAAAGCGATTATTTCAATTTTGAATTATTATCTTCAAACGGAATGATAGCACCTCAGTATCCTTTAGAACATGGAAAATAAAGGTGTCTGATAGGAAAGGAAGAATTTGTAGTTAAGGGAACGTCAGTATTGCTTTAAATTCAATTAACCAAGATCCGGTAGTCTACCCTCTAAACCACATTCGACCACCAGGTGGCGCTGATCTGCCTGTCTTCCTCGACTCACTGCAGGAAAAAACCGCATTTGACGCTGCTGCTGTTCGCTTATTGTTTATTTTTTATGCTGCATGCTCACCAAAGCCAATTTAGCATCATGAACATATGAATCCACAAGTGGGTCTTTCTCAGCAATCCGCTTTTTATTACTATGAGTGGAAGTACTCTTGCTTTGCTCTTTCCCTAAGCTCTGAGCCCAGGAGATACAAACCCAGCCCGGCAGAAACAGTGGGGAAAGCAAGTCCTCCCAGGGAGTCTGTCCTGACACACCCCACCCCGGAAGACCCCCTCTTCCCGGGGAAGCCCCCGCCTGCCCACACCGCAAGCAGGGGTACTGGTGTGGAGCTCCCCACCTGCGTTTTCCCCTGTAAAGTCTCTCGCTACTTATCCTTCCACTTGTGAATCCGAGAGAGGAAAAAAAATTCCACTTAGAATCCTGAACGTTGTGAAGTCACCGCTTCTTCAGTGACTTTACTCCAAAGTAATTCATCCAAGCGCCCCAATGTTTAAAGTAGTCTAACAATATTCAGAGACTGCTCCAGCGCCTTAAAATCACCTTCCTGCCTGAGTCCGCTGTCTTTGATGCCCACTTACTTCAAGGGGTGTCCTGGGACTCCCCGAGCACAGTATGGATCCCCCTAGTTGGTCCCCTGTGACCTTGCTGTGCCCTGGGGGAATGGACTGCAGTGGGGATCCTGTCTTCACCCCCAAAAGAGCAAGGACAGAAAGTGGGGTTCTCATGAATCATTTACACTCCTCCCACCTTTACTCAAGTGAAAACTAAAATCAAGCAGATGCTCTTAAATCTTCCTTTCCCCTAGAAAAGTGTGTTTCTACATTCCCGAGGGGAGATGGAGGGAGAAGGAACAAAATGGGAGGGAAGAGCACAAGGGACCTTGGTGATGCTGCACGGGGGAATTGGTGGTGGGTATTTCACGGAGATGAAAAATAGGCACCATACAAAAATGAAAAATAATGTAAAATATATATAATTTTTAAAAATAAAAGATAAAAAAAGTGCATCTCTGATGTCCCCACGCAGAAAGGCTCTGGGTCATGGAGGAGCAGAACAGGCGGGAGAGCTGGAACACTGAGCTGCAGTGAGGTGCAAGCTGGACACCGGGCCCTCTGGGTCAGAGCTCACAGCTGAGGTCTCACTGGAGTACCCAGAATGCACCTGCCAACCCCCTATGCTCCCCTCTCAGCCTGCAGCTCTCCTTATGGTTCCAGCCTGTAGGCTAAATGGAAAAGTCTCAGGCTTTTCTGCCCTCCCACCATTGGTGTGACGATGGACACGTGTGGTCCTGCACGCGCGCCTAAGTGGGCATGCGCAGGTGGGCGCACCTGGGCTTAGACACAGGCGTATGATGGCGGCATCAAGAGGACACTAGCAGAGAAGCAGGAGAGAGGAGAATCAGAGAAGAGAGAGAAAGGCTAGAGAGCCCAGAGAGTGAAGATGCACCAGGGGCTAGGAGCCCTGCCTGCCTCCTGACCCCCCGGGCCCTCCACCTGCCATGTACCTGGTCACCTCTGATGTAAAGATCAATAAAAGCCTGAAAAAGCCACCGAGGGCTCCAGAAGTCCTTCCTTGACCCATCTGCCCAGAATCATCGAGAACTTGCTCTGTGTCCTTGCTGGCACTACACAGCCCCACAACTCCAAGGAAGTTTCCAGAATGCATCTGGCTCTGGCTGTAGAGGGAGATGGGGTATCCCTATAAGCAGAGCCTGAAACTGCCAACCCCTTCCCTGTGATGTGTCCCCCAAACCCCTTGTAGGGTAAAGGTTGATCAGGTATTTCCACCCTCCCACCACTGATGATGGACACCTGCGGTGCTGCGAGCATTCCAGGGTGGGCAAGCGCAAGTGGGCGCACCTGTGTTGGACACGGGCATAAATGGGTGGCGTCATGAGGACGCCAGAACTGCGAGAACCAACAGACAGAACTGTGAGGACAGGACCAACCGACAGCAGCAGCAGCAGAGAGAGGAGCAGCCGAGAGGGTGAGATGTGCTGGGAGCTGGGAGACCTGCCAGCCTCCCGGCCCCCCAGCACCCCTACCTGCCATGTACCTGGCCACCTCTACTAAATAAAGTATGAAAAGCCACCGAGGGCTCCGAGACTCTCCTTCCTTGACCCGTCTGCCCAGAACCATCCCGAACCTTGCTCCTGTGCCGCTCCCATCCTGCTGCTACACCCCTCCACCTAGGCCATGCTGTAGCTTGGAAACAAGCCCGTCAGAGCCCTGGGGTGGGAGGGTGACCGCGGCCCTTCCCTTTCTGACCCGTCTGGCCTCCTGACCCAGCTGCTCTGGGCGCGGGTCCAGGTGTGTCTACATGAGGCCAGGGAGTGGCCGGCCACCACAGGGGTGCTCCTGTTTAGACTCAGGGTGCCCCCCTTCGCTGCCACTCCTGGGTGCAAAGGAAACCTGGCTCCAGGATGGTTCTTAATTAAGACTGAGATGAGGACAATAAACACCTTTTATTGGTTATAGTATCTTCTTTATTAGGAGGATAACAGACTGCTTGTTAACTGGTCATGAAATATTCCTTTAAAAAAAATGAGAGAAATGAGCGGCACCTGACAACAGGGGACCCCCCCCCAGAAACACCACGGCCCCTGGACACAGAGAAAACAAAAAGCCCCCAAACACTTCTAGAGTCCAGCTAGTGGTTACCAGACAGGAGTGGGGGGAGAGTGGGTATGGGGTAAGTGGGGTGAAGGGGTGAATGAAAAGGAGGGAGCTGGGTGTTCAGTGACGTGATGCAGTAGTGGCACCTGCTGATCTCGAAGATGCTCACCTGAGCGCGTCCTGGTCTAATGCGGCTGCTCTCCTGCTGACTTCTTTTGCTGGGCATCCACACCGGGTTTTGAAGTCTCCCAGCTGGACCGGACACCAGCTAGAGTGGACGGCTCTTCCCAGCTCACCTGCCATGGCCCCTTTACTTTCTGCTTTTTTGGGGCAGCTCCCTGAAGTCACACTAATCCTGCTCCATCAGGAACTGCTCAGCGGGTGGCCCCAGGAAGGATGGGGGTGTTGTTTTTTTAATTCTGGGGAGGGAAGTATTTTTTTAAAAAGATTTATTTATGCATGCAAGAGCTGGGGCACAGGCCAGAGATGCAGAGGTGAGAGGAGTCACCAAAGACAGTGGGGAGCAGAACGGGCAGACTGACCGAAACACACTGCTGAGGGGAGCAGCGGGCGAGGCAGGAGAGTTTGCTGCACCATGTGGGGCCCCTCCCTGGCCAGTGGCAGGAATCGAACTCGTGCTGCAAAGACGGCGGTTTGCTTCATAGTGTGTTGCTTAACCACTGCGCCACCAGGGAGGGCCCGAGGGAAGTGTTTTTAAGAGGAACTGTGTTTATTTGAATAAAGCGTGTTTTGTTTCTCGGTGATAAAACTGGCTTCCGAGAGAGATGTGTGCTCTGCACTGAGCTCACCTGTTTTGTTTTTTAATTAATTATATTTGACAGCGTTTTTATTCCCCAGGGAGTACCCACCACCATTCCACCCGTGCACCGTCACCTCCTTGCCTTGTGCTCTTTCTGCCCTCATCCGCGCCTTTGCCCTCCTCTCCTTCCCTCCCCTCCATGGTCACTTTGGTTTATCTTGGCTTTTTGGTCTTGTTGAGTTTTTTGTTTGCTTTTTCACCTGGTTCTTAATTGAATTAGATGAAGCCAGAGGAAATCAACTGATGAAGAAAGCAGGCATTTCCTGAATACTCTCATGCCTAGAAAACTCATTGATTTCTTTATTCCCCAGTAACTTTTATTTTTTAAAAAAAAAGATTTATTTATTCATGCGTACAAGAGCTGGGGTACAGGCTAGAGGTGGGGGGGGGGGGTGAGAGGACTCACCAGAGACAAAATGGGAAGCAGAACAGGCAATGGGCAAAGGAGGAGAGGTCTGCTGCACATGTGGGTCAGCTCCCTGGCCAGGAATCGACCTCATGCTACAGTGGCTGCAGAAGCTCCACAGTGCATGCGGTGCTTAACTCCTTGTGCCCCGATTCCCAGTAACTTTTCAAGTTACCATTGTTACCAAGTTACCATTGTTAGGAGACCTGCTGATGGAAAGCCTGAATAAGAAGAGACTTTGCCTCTTGCAGGTCACCCCTTCTAATCTTTATCTTCTGCCTCCCAACACAGACCCCATCAGTGGTGCCCTCACCCAGAGCCCCGCACCCTGGGGGTCGGGGGTCTCCGGTCCTGGCTTGTAAGATCCTCAGACCCTCACCCTTCCTGCCAGAGCTCACGTCCTGTTTAAGTTTTCTGCCCCTAGGTCCCCAACGTTCTCCCTCTGCCCTGAGCTCCCATCTCCAGCCGAGAGGGTATGATCCTTCATTTCATTCGGGTTTTTGTTTTTTTTAAGATGTATTTTTTTATGCACACAAGAGCTGGGGTACAGGCCAGAGTCACAGGAGGTGAGAAGACTCACCAGAGACAGAGTGGGGAGCAGAACAGGTAGATCGACCAAAACACACTGCTGAGGGAGCAGGGGCAAGGCAGGAGAGGTCTGCTGCACCATGTGGGTCCCCTCCCTGGCCTGGGATCAAACTCGCGCTGCTGTACCATGGATGCTTCACAGTGCAGCGCTCAACCCGCTGCGCCACCAGGGAGGCCCCCATTCGGAGTTTTATGTAGGGGCTGGGTGGCACGGGTCTCGTGTACTCGGTGCTTGTTGCAGGGACAAGCGCACAGTAGGACTCACCCACGAGGCAGCGGTGATGCAGGGGCCGGTGTCTTCACTGGAACTGGCTTAGGGGTTCGGTCTCCCGCATTGTCAGAAAGCCCCAAGGAAAGGCAGGTCTGTACCCGGCTACTTTCAGTAACTCTAGTTCTCTATTTTCACATGGGAGCAGGGACCTGAAGAGGGCTCGGGCTCTCACCTAGTGCTTGGTGGGTGAAGCTATAAAATCCCAACCTTGCACTTCACGCTTGTCTTTTCTCCACCCCTCTTTTTGCCCCATCAATAAAAAGAACCATTTTTCATTTTTTCCACCAAACGCAAACCCTGAACTTGGCAATCCAAAGGATTACTGGCCGGCCTTTGGGTAAACAGCTACAGGATTCGCTTTCCAGGAACAAGCCGGTGAACATCTTCAAACCCACCAGGCAGATGTGCAGCCGCTCGCTCCGGGCGCAGTCCCGGCGGTGTCTCCGTGCATCCACAGCGCCTTTGTTCGCTCAGAAGCTGCGCCAGGCCGCGCCCATCCTCCTGCAAGGGGCTTGGGACCGGTCTGGGGGGGAGGGGGCTGCGGGGGTTGGGGGGGTGGGTGTTCTGCACGACTGTCTTTGTGTAGCGTAACTATACATGATTTTAAAGATCTTAACCCCCTCTCCTTCTCCCTGCCCCCCAGAACTAATCTATATGCTAATTTGCACTTGATCACTGCCGCCCCACAATATGGTAATTGCTGTAATGTTTTCCAGGGAGAAAAAAATAGCAGAAATGGAGTGGTGCTCCCGCCCCGGCCCGGCCGCACTGCCCCCGCACACCGAGCCACGCGGCCTCCAGCTCTGTCCAGGGTGCTTCCTCCTGGAACCCACGCTCTCATGTGGGTCCTGCGGTTGCCCACAAGCTGGAGCCCCCCATTTGGGGAAGACATGGGTTGCAAGGCGCCGGGCCCCAGGGGGGTCCTGAGGCCCTCGGTCCCTGCGGCCGGGCCTGGAGAGCGTGTCTTGGGGTGCAGGCCCGTTCCGATCTGCTCTTAACCTGCCCGCATGCAGGGTCCCCGCGCCGCACACGCACCCTCCTAGCTATTAAGATATCAAATGCGGGCGTGACAACAAGACCCTAATTAAACAGTGGCGCCAGCGCCCTCGAAGGAACCAGGGTTTGGGACTGGGGCAAAGGCAGCGGGGGCTCACAAGCCAGCTGGGTCTCCATGCGGTTTGTTGTGTGTATTTAAAGGGCCCGGAACACTGTGCCCCCGCCGGGCCTGCGCATCCTCCACCCAGCCCAGGGCGCGAGCGGTCCTGCCTGATTCCAGCGGTAATTGGCCACCGCGCGCGGCGATCAGGGAAGGAATGTGCTTCGGAATAATTATGAATAATTAGGCACATGTATGAATAATTACACTGATAATAGCTATCTGACTCATTCCATTTCAAAATTGCCCTTCTGTCATTAGGCACAGTCCCGGCCTCTGCTGGCCTGGCCCCTGCCCAGCGGGTGCAGGTGGGGGCCATCAGCCACAGCCTGAGCACCTCACCTGGTGTCCGGCCTCTCCCTCCCATCTGGGCTGAGAGGACGGTGAGAAGAGCTCCTCTAAGACACAGGGGCCGGCCATAGTCTCCTGTACACACAGGAGGGGGCTCTGGGGACAGCTGGCCAGCAGTCCCCTGCTCTTGGGGACCAAACTGCCTGGGGAACAGGAAGCAGGGTTCTTGGGGAAGAGGGAGCTGGAAACTGGCACTGACTCAGGCTAGGCTCCCCTCTTCCTCCCCACACCTTCCTTTCTTCCTTTCTTCCTTTCTCTGCCATCTCTCTCTCTCTCTCTCTCTCTCTCTCTCTCTCTCTTAAAGATTTATTTATTTATGCATACAAGAGCTAGGGTACAGGCAGAGGTGTGGGGTATGAAAGGATTCACCAGAGAGAGTGGGGAGCAGAACAGGCAGATCAACTGAAATACACTGCTGAGGGGAGCAGCGGGCGAGGCAGGAGAGGTCTGCTGCGCCATGTGGGTCATCTCCCTGGCTGGGGATCGAACTCGCGCTGCTGTGCCGCG
>JAGFMF010011778.1:244878-341716 GCA_019455555.1 Galemys pyrenaicus
TACCCCTAGCCCCTCCTCCAGCCCCCCACCTCTAGGCTTACCCCCAGGCCCCCCCTCCAGGCCTATCCCAGCCCCACCTTCAGACCTACCCTCAGCCCCCCAAATCCAGGCTTACCCCCCAGCCCCCACCTCTCCACCTACCCCCAGCCTCCACCTCCAGGCCTGCCCCACCAGAGAGACAGAGAAAAGACCCCACGAAAGATACCCCCAGGGGAAAAAAATGCTCTTAATTCAGTGCTTTCCCCATAAATCTTCTGCCTCAGTAAGCACACTGCTCAGACAGATTCTCCAGCAGAACAAGAGAAAGGGAGTTTCGGGTGAAAGGTTAGCTACATTTATAATGTCAGGGAGGCTGCCGAGGTAAAAGGTAAATGGTAATTTTATCATTAGCATGCCTGACCCCTGGCCGCCCCCTCTCAGCTCCTCACCTGTCAAGACGCCCAGGCTTAAAGGTCAGACCAAGCAGAAATCTCCCTGCTCCCAGCGAGAGGCTGACACCTTTTATTATCGCCGCTTACATAAATGATTCACGGGCCAGACCAGGCAAGACTGCCTTAATGTCAGGGTTACCTGAAGGGTTCTGGGGTCTCCCTTCAAAACAAGAAGCTCATCCCTGTGCTGGGTTTTGGCATCAGAAGTAAGCAAGGCCTGGGAAATTCAGAACTAGTCCTGCATTTGAAGGCGTCCCCGTATTCCTGGGAAGTCCACAACTGGGTTTAATGTCTGGTTCTGCATTCGCCATGATCTGACTTCTCCAGCTTCCCCCCTTTTTATTGGGGGTGGGGGACAGAAGAGGGCACTTTATACAGCAGCCTGAGAGTTTTACCCAATGCAAAAAGCAAGAGGCATGAAGAGAGACTGGAAAGATTCTGCACTTGCTATTTCACAATTAAAATCATAGAAGATAGTTGCTGAAGAAATGAGCTTGGAACTGTATGGAAACAGTGTGCAGGTTCTTTAAAACGGTCAAGTGGATCTGCCGTGGGGTCCAGCAATTCCACTCCCAGGCATCTCCCCAAAGAACACACGGTCACTGCTTCAAAGGGCGCTCTGTACTCCTGTGTTCACTGCCACTCTGTTTACAACAGCCAAGCTCTGGAAACAACTTAAATGCCCAAGGCCAGAGGGGTGGGAAAAGGAGTGGTCTGTAAAACCATGGACTACTACTCAGTCATGAAGAACATGACCTTTTGCCATCTGTGACAACATGGATAGAACTTAAGGGGATGATGCTAAGCAAAATAAGTCAGAAAGGAAAAGACAAATATTGGATGGTTTCACTCCTGTGTAATATACAGAAACAAAGCAAAGAAACAGACAAAACAAGGATCTGACCATAGAACTGAGCCTGGGGTGGCGGGGTGGGAACAAGGGTGGGAGAAGACATGATGAGCTACAGTAAAGGACTGTGGGTGCCTGGATGAGGTTTTGGGGTGGTGACATACATCCATATATCATATATAGTGTTGTAAACCAATGCTACCTCCATGAAAATAATACCTGGTGTTTCCTTAAATGGCATAATGTGGAAATGCCACATGACCCAGTAATATATCCCACGTCTGGGAACTTACCTGAGAAAGCTGAGACCAGATTCATAGCTCCCTGCACAGCCACATGCACAGCAGCACATTCCCAGTAGCCATGAGGAGGAAACAATCTGTGTCCATTCACAGACAATTAATTGAGCAAAACATTTTGTATTCGTGGAATGGAATAGTATTCAGCCTAGAAAAAGGACGCAAGAGACAATATGAAGGAACTTTGAGGCATGATGGGAAGCACAAGAAGCCAGACACAAAAGAACAGATATTCTAAGATTCCACTGACATGAACCATCCAGAATGGGGACATTTAGGGTGACAGAAAGCAGATTCATGTCTAGCCCAAGGCCAGAGCATGAGGGGTTTGGGAAATGACGGCTCAGGGATGTACCTTCTTGAGCTAAAGAGCTGTAAAATGCAGTTCTGGGCATGGATGCACATCCCCCTAGACATAATAAAGGCTATGAAAATGCACACTTTACAGGGGTGAACTGGGCGGTATATAAATCATCCCCAATAAAACTGCACTTAAATGCTCATGTCTCTGGTGGAATAAAATTGCCAGGTAGAACACTGGCCTTGGCCTTGGCCGTCAATCCCAGGCACAAAGGCACCAGCAGGACTGTCAACGTCCCTAAAGTTCGTATTCAGTGTGGGTGCCTCTGAGAGTCTCCCTGTGGGTAAGGATTGTGGATTGTCATCCCCAGCACAACATTGAACCCCAGTTCTCAGGTAGATGGACCCCTGGACCCACAGAACAAGACCTCACAGGGTCCCCTTCCACAAGACTCCTGTGGAGCATGAGAAGTTGGGGCTCCTGCCTTCTGGACGCATCCGGGAAAGCTGACTCCCCTTCCCCACTTCTGCCAGTGCAAGTGTGATCTGTCCCCACACTTCACATGGACTTCAAAGCTCTCCTGTTGACTGTGGTCCCTCGATGTCGGTTGGGGTGTCTGTGTCAACCTGGTGAGCCCCTCTTTGGTCCACAAGAATCTGCACATGTGTTAGTTGCTGTGGCTGTTAAGGAAGAGGCTCGTCAGGGCAGAGGCAGGGCTGGGTACAGCCAGTGCATCGCTGTTTCAGGTCGCCCCTGGACAGTAACATAGTGGGGTCCAGCAGGCAGGGGCAGCAGGCTGTCTGGCTCCATCCTGAAGGACACTCGTCTTTTGGGGAGACCCCATGGGAAGGGACCGGTCTGGAAGTGGTCAGTGCCACCAAGGGTGACTGTCACGCAGGACACATGCACACCTCTGATCGCCCCTCTTCTGTGTCCCCCACTATATCCCAGACCATGGCCCTCCACATCTGCTGAGACACCCGAAACCTCTCAAAGAGAAGGAGTGAACCCCCTCTACTTCACCCCCTGCCCAAGTGCCCAGAATAGAGGGTGTCCACTGCCCTCATTGCATAAATGGGTTAAATCGAACAAATTCACAAAGAGAGAGCTTCTTCCTGCTCAGTCCCCGTTGACAGCAAAAGTGATAGTAGAGCAAAGAATCAGTAATTAATCCACTTTTATATTCCAACTGTACAGCTGTTTAACACTTCAGGGCTGCCAGCATAACTTTTTCAGGTGAACTAAATATGGACAACTTTTGCAGATGATGCAGTAAGCATATCCACTTAAATTTATTTGTGCTGTTCCCCAAAGCAGCTGGGATTCCTAGAACTTTAATCAAGAATTCCAATGGTAATTTTCAAATGTGAAAGTCTGCTAATTCTCAAAGGCTGATCTTTAAACTACAGACTCCCCGGTCCCACCCCAGCCTGGCTGCCTGAGAGCTGGCAGGAGAAGGGTTAAGGAATCCATAGTTTTCACAAGATCTCCCAGGGCTGGGTTCCTGCCCCTTAGGGTGAGCTGTCCCAGAGAGTAGCAGTTCTAGAAAAGCCCAAGACTGAGTCCCAAGGGCTACAGGATGGGAGGGGAAATAGATAAGAAATGGCTCTGCACAGCCCTTGCGAGTTATCAAACACAAAATCAAGCCAGGAGCACTACAGATTAAATGAGAACAGTGAGATGGAAAAGATATTATATGATACCCAAGGAGAAATTTTTAAGGAACAGAAAGTCCAAACCAGAAAGGGAAAGTTTGGTAAGCAAGATCCTGTTAAAATTAAGACCATCTGATATGGGTGTTTTCACTAATAGAAGGAATACGGTGGAACCAAGAAAGGGATCAGGAAAAAAAATAAAAAATGAATAGGCAATATATAAATCATACTATAAAAAACAATAAATAGAAAACCAAAATTAACAGGCAATATATAAGTCAGAGACATTCTGCGGGGTGGAGGGGGGGGGAAGCAGAGGGATTAAAACAGGGGTGCAAAGAGCACAAGGGACTATGGTGATAGCGCACGGGTGAATGGATGGTGGGAATTTTACAGGGACTGCACCTGAGAGGAGAAAGCAAACATTGTACCAAAATGAACAATGATGTAAAATATATGTATTAATTAATTAATTAAAGAAATAAAAATTAGCAAAAAAAAATTAAGACCATTTGACTTTCAAAAAAGTCAATGAAAAAATGCAAACATCAGGGCCTCCCTGGTGGCACAGTGGGTTAAGCAACGCACTATGAAGCAAACCGCAGCCACTGCAGCATGAGTTTGATCCCTGCTGCCGGCCAGGGAGGGGACCCACATGGTGCAGCAGATTTCCCCTGCCTAGCCCATTGCTCCCCTCAGCAGTGTGTTTCAGTCCATCTGCCTGTTCTGCTCCCCACTCTCTCTCTGATGAATCCTCTCACCTCCCGTGACTCTGGTCTGAACCCCAGCTCTTGTATGCATAAATAAATCTTTAAAAAAAAATGCAAACATCAGCCAGACAGCAAAAGAGGTATTGGCCCTCCTTATCTTGTCCATATCTTGAATATATCTTTTAAAATTTTTACAAATCAATGAGGAAAATGCAGCCGCTCCAATAAGAACATGAGCCTTGAACAAAGACTTTGCAAGATGGGATAGAAACAGCCGACAATCTCACGCACAGGTGTTCAGCTCTTGTAACCAGAAAGAGGGTGATAAACCCCACTCAGAAGCCACCAGACACCAGCAAGGCTGACCTGAAAAGGGGCGTCCTAGTCAGGTAAGGACTAGCGGTGGCCAGACATAAGCCCCCACGCCGCTGGAAGAAATAGGAGTTGGTGCCTGTTCCAAAACATAGTCTGACAGAATCCACTAGAGCTGAGCTACAGAGACCCCATCACCTGCCATCCCAGGTGGCTGTACTGGGCTGGGTGCTGAGGCCAGAGGTGACCGAGGTGGCCCAGGCAGCAGGGCAGGCAGAGGACAGTCACGCCAGGAACTTGTGATGCTGAAAGCAAACGGTGACTTGGAATAGCTGCAGGCACAAAGGGGCGGGAAAGAAGTCAAACACCTAGAGCACTCCTGGTGCCCAGCAGGCCCATTTATGCAGAAAGGTGGAAGTCAGACAGGAAGCGAGTGGCCACACAGAGCCCGGAAAGTGAGAAAGTGATGGCCCGGAGTGCAGGGGTGAGGGGCTGCCGGCCAGGGCGGGGATGGCACCTGTGGGGCTGTGCTTGCGTTTGGTTTCTGCGCCTGCTCGGAGGGGACTACTCCAGTATTCATTTGCTTTGAACTAAAGCGCTGAGCCGGCGTTCCTGGCCCGTGCTCACGGCGGCACTGTGCCACTGTGTTTCCTTAAATGACGCCCAGGACAAGTGCAAACCTCCTCGGAAGAGGCTTTGTGCCGCTCCTCAGCTGGACATGTTGCAAACTTCACCGGGTGCGCCCTCCCCCACCCGCAGGCTGGCAAGCAGGGAGCACAGTCACGCGCTCCACCTGCAGGTGAGAACGCAGGTGAGCCCACCTGTCGGCCCGCTGATGACCACGGGGCAGGGAGAGATTGGGCACTGGGTACCCACGGCCTCGCGGTGGTTAAGTGGCTCTGGTTTAAATGAACAGGCGTGAGAGCAGTCCTTGGCAATGAATGTTGGGGTGCATCACTCTGCTGGAAAGCATCCCAGGCGTCCCTTCTCCCTGATGACCCACGCCTTGGGGGCCTCCAGCCCCGCCTTGGGTGCGCCTTCCAGCCCCCGCAGACGCGCAGCTCCCCAGCTCCAGACCGGCCACTAGCCCCCTGCCCTCCGCGGCTGCTCCCTCTGCACGAGCTAGCCCTCGACGTTCCCCGGCCCTACCTCCTGGCCTTTGGCCACTTCACGTCCTCAGGGATGCTGAGATGAGCTGAGACACCCCCCGCCAAGTTCTCTTAGGGCTGGGGTTCCTTGTAGGACTCAGGTTCTGCTCGTACCAACACAGCCCCCACCCCACCGGTCCCCCGCCCTACACCGCCACATTCTTCTCTGCATCCCAGCGCAGCCTCTTAGATTCCTTCCCTACAGCTTTCCACTTGGTGGGTTCTGCTCAAGTTTCCACGCACACTTGGGAGCAATATTTTTAGCCTAACGTTTTAACATGAAGTTCGCTTCCACTTTGGCCCATCTTTTTTTACCTAGAATCATAGAGGTGAAAAGGTATGCCAAAATCACAATGCCTCTTCCAACACTTAGAAAACAAACAAACAAAAAAAACTTTGTTTTAAATTTATTTACTTTTGCACACACAAGCTGGGGTACAAGCCAGAGGCGTAGGAGGTGAGAGGGTTCACCAGAGACAGAGTGGGGAGCAGAACAGGCAGATGAACTGAAACACACTGCTGAGGGGAGCAGCAGGCGAGGCAGGAGAGGTCTGCTGTGCCATGTGGGTCCCCTCCCTGGCCGGGGATCGAACTCGTGCTGCAGTGGCTGCGGTTTGCTTCATAGTGCGTTGCTTAACCCACTGCGCCACCAGGGAGGCCCACTTTTATTTATACATGAACCCAAAGAGGGCTCGGATCCACCCTGGAGAGAAGCAGTCACCAGCACCAGCACCCTGGCCTGTGGCTCCTTGGTGCCCGTCCCAACCTCTGGGGTGAATGTCCTGGCGTGGTGCAGGTGAACGGGGCGCAGCCTCGCCTAAGAGCGGAGAGGAGGATGGCGAGGAATAGGTACTGGGTTCCTCCAGATGGAAGAGGCACAGAGAGAAAACGAGCAGACCCAATTCACAAATTTGCCTCGGGCTACACCTTTTACACTTAATATAGGACGCTGGTAATAATAGATGTACTCAGTCGTTCTTTTCTTCCCAGGGACTGACTCCGCCAGCTCTTCCCGATGGTCAGGCAGGAATGACATCCGAGGGCGATGACTTTCTGCACACGTATATGCCCTTGACATCCCCAGCTTGCTGGAGGGCTGGAACCCTTCAGCTCACTTCTCGCCCACGCCCGGCTCCCCACCCGTGACTTGCACCCCAGAGTGTATATCTATTATAATTGCTACCTAAAGAGAATAAGAATTACAGATAAGTAATTTTCTTTTTCTAATCTAACCCCCTGGAGGCATTTTAGCAGCTAATGCGGGTGATGACAGGCATTTCTGCAATAATTTATACAATTTCATTTTTCTTAATCATGGATTTTACTTCTTACGTCACCTGCTTGAAATGGAAGCAGAATTTTTGGTCACTGTTGGTGCCTTTGCGGTTTCTCTTGCAAAGTGCTTAAAACGTCCATGCAGTTGTGAAAAATTTAAGTTAGCATCTTTCTCCAAACAGCTTTCCTCCGATCAGGTTGCTCTTTCAACAGTTTATAGGTATGGATTAGGTGCTTCTGTAGACACCATGCCTTAAGTGTTTAAGAAAATATGGGAAAAGTTACTAAGTTACTGATTATACAGAAGTCCACATTCTATCAAGATGTGATCCATACACACAATGGAATATTACTCAGCAATCAAAAAAGATAAACTCATGCCATCTGTGGCAACATGGGTGGAGCTGAAAGGGATGATCCTCATTGAAATAGTCAGAAGGAAAAAGAAAAATATCAGATGGTCTCCCTGATAGGAGACTAGAAGGAAACTGAAATAAGGTCAGGAAAAAGACAAAACTTGCAGGGCTGAAAAAATTGCACTGGATGAATTAAAACAAAGAAGAAACTATGGAATCACTGTGCTTTATGAAGAAATTGGCATCGATGAACTACCTGCGTGAAGGCAGAGACTGTCTTCTGTTTAACTTTCTATTTACACATAAAAAAATCATATTTACACACATTTATCTGTATAGACCAAGGAATCTGCCTGTGTTTACAGCAAGTTAAAGAAGGGTCTCAGTGCCTGCCTTTATTTCAAACATTTCACAACCTCTCATTTGCTGTAAAAAGCAAATGAATTTAATTGTGCTACTTTCTAGTACTTGACAGCTTTGGGGCTTTGTGTAAGAGAAATCAAAGCAATCTGTGATTTCATTAACTCAGTGGTGGGAAATGTCAAAAACATCACCTGTCTTTGCAGGCGTGTGAATTGACGGAATGTTTCTCTCTTCATTTGTTTTTAGGGGTCATTCAAACAACACTCCAAACATAACTAACCATCCAGTGGCCTGAAAATTCATTGATATAAAGTCTTTAAATTTTGTTTTAATTTTTTTTCTTTTGCATCTTTAAGTACTCAAAAAAAAATCAACGAGCCTTTAAAAGTTGTGAATAGAAAACAATAGTTTTCTTATAGGACACCCAAAGATGAAGAAATTTGAGCTAATTTATTATCAGCACGATTCCAGCCATCTTGGATGCCTGGAAGCAGACTCCTGTATGCCACTGATGTCTCCTGGGAGGGAGAGGCCAGCTCCCAGTCCAGTTCCATCGAAGTCCGCCTCCGGCTTCCCCTGCCTGTACGTCTCCTGTGAGGTCTTGGAGTACTAAACTGAATTCCAGTGCATGACTGTTTGCTCAGGATTTAAAAACAACCCAGAATCACAGAGCTGTGAGGGTCTTCATAGACATTCTGATTCTTGCATCCTGCTGATAAGAAGCCAGTCATGGCCTCACGATGGAGATACTGCCAGGCTGAAATCTAACCCCATCAGGCTCTCCAACCTCTAACTTGTGCCTGACACTACCTCCCTTTTAAAATGCAGGGCAGGCCTCCCTGGTGGTGCAGTGGGTTGAGCGCCACACTGTGAAGCATCTGTGGCACAGCAGCGTGAGTTCAATCCCGGGCCAGGGAGGGGACCCACATGGCACAGCAGACCTCTCCTGCCTCGCCCGCTGCTCCCCTCAGCAGTGTGTTTCAGTCCATCTGCCTGTTCTGCTCCCCACTCTGTCTCTGGTGAACCCTCTCACCTCCTCGCCTCTGGCCTGTACCCCAGCTCTTGTATGCATAAATAAATAAATCTTAAAAAAAAAAAAAAAGCAGGGCCTTTATTGCAAAATGGAAGGAGCTCAAGGGGCCAATGTGGGAGAAAGCAAGTGAGAATGACAAAGATGATAATTGGACATTTACATAGCAGACAATTGTCCAAAGAAAAATACTTATGAAAGCAGCAGCTACTCATAGGTGAAGTGAGGGTTCAGAGATGAAGGGGCAGAGAAAGTGAAAAACAGAAATAAGGGATAGCAGTGGGGAAATTTTTAATAAAAAAAATAAAATGCGGCACATGATATTTTCTCTATTTTATAAGACTACTACGAATGCTGACTTTTTAAAATATCAAATATCTTAAAGATAACCTCTGAGCGCCAGTAACCATCAGTTCACCTCTGTCTTCTAGAATGTTGGGGATGCACCCAGATCTCCTTCAGTGATGGAAGGATTTTCTGCTAATCTAATTGAAGGACAAGGCAGCAAAGCCCAGATGTGCTAGACGGCGGGGCCAGAGCACACATGTGTATGAGCCCTACTTGGTCACCAGACCCATCACTCACTAGCATTAATAATGAAAGAAGAGAGTGACACCAGCAAGGCAGCAGACAAGAAAACCCAGGCCCTTGTCCACCCATAGGAAACATTAAAAAAAATAATAAAACTGAGTCCTCCCAGGTGGTACAAGGGGTTGAGCGCTGCACTGTGGGGCTTCTACAGCCACTGCAGCAGCGCAAGTTCAATCCCTGGCCAGGAAGGGGACCCACATGGCACAGCAGACCTCTCCTGCCTCGCCCGCTGCGCCCCTCAGCAGTGTGTTTTAGTAGATCTGCCTGTTCTGCTCCCCACTCTGTCTCTGGTGAATCTTCTCACCCCTGCACCTCTGGCCTGCACCCCAGCTCTTGTATACTATGCATAAATAAATAAATCTTTAAAAAAAAAAACTGACTCTAAAGATAACTTTGTAGGAATTCGAAAAGCAGCCAGAACCTACAGCAACTCAGTGAATGTCCCATCAAGGAGTGAGGTACTATCTTATTGTGTATCAACATTCAAAATGTCAGGATGATAGATAATGGGGTTCTCGCTTGTCCTACCCCTCCCCAGCACAGCACCTTCGGGAAGAAACCACCGATTTCTCTCCTGCCAGGAAGGCAGGAGCAGAGAGAACTTACTGGCTGTGTTCTCACCTGTCTGCAAACTACCTGAGGACTTGGTACCTGGCCCACCTGTGTCTGCACATGGGCAAGGAGCAGAGCGTGGCACAGGCCCCAGCAGATGCGAGCAGTCGCCTATTTTGTCCATTTTCCCTCCCTACTACACTCCGCCCCTAGGCCCGGCCACTGGCCACGGGGGTGATGTTCATTTTTTGAAGGATGACAGAGAAAGCAAACAAGCACCTTCAAGTGTTAACAGACAGCTGACATCGAGCCACAGGAAGAACGTGTGGTGAGACCTTCCTCTCTTGGCCTCTCCTGTTCCAACTGTCCGTCCCTGGCGCTGGACAAGTACACGCCCAATAAACATGGATCCCCCGATACAGGCCAGCGTGTCCCTGTTCCAGAATATGCCTCTAGGGTTATCACCGTCAGATCTACATTTAATATACTTTGTCAGCACAGTCAGGCGCCTGGGTGTGTGATGTGAAAAGCGGAAGTCAGAAATCATCTTCGCTTTATCTAGTATGCTGCCATTTACCGTCCAGAACTCTGGTTTAAAGCGCTAGTAGGATTAGAGCACTGTCTTCTGCAGGTTCCATATTTGACAGATGCTGAGTTCCGGTCACGTTGCCTCTTCCTAGTACCGTCTGTTCTCATGTGGAGAAGGTGACCTGTTGCCTCACTGTCCTCCAGGTGTCTGCCAGAGACAGCAGCGAAACACTGCACCTTTTTAATAAAGACATTACCTGGAGACCCTTGGTTCTGGATGATTTTCAGCTTACCTGGCTGTCCAGGTGTTGCCCAGGGCCAGACCTCATTGATACAAAAGGACAACCGGGTAACGCGGATCCTGGATTTCAAATGCTGATCGTTTGCTCCAGGTGGATTTTTGAATAATTAGTTGATTTTAACTGCTGTAATATTACCTTAGAATACCTTTTTGACTCAGCCATTCAGAATTGGGTTTACCAGTTGGTTGGTTTCCCAAGCACCATGGCCGTTAATGACGGGAATGTGTTGTGTTGTCTCACAGCAAGAGAGGCTGGAGGTCGGAACTAAGGTGGTCCCACGGTGTCCTCAGCACCTCTGGCCTGTACCCCAGCTCCCGTATGCATAAATAAACAAATTGAAAATAAAAAAAAAAAAAAGATTCCCTGGAGCCTGGGCACCCGAAAGGATCTGGAAGGAGATGGCAGGGCCTAGAAGGCAGGCTGATCTCTCACCCCACACTCTGGTTTCCCGTTCCTATCGGCGGCCACCACCTTCAAGCCACAAACCGCTTGTTTAATCACTTTGCTTTTCCTTGACTGCCGGGAAGGCGACGCTGTCTCTCTAAAATAATTTCCTGACTATTTGCTAAGATTCATCTCTGACATTTCATTAAATATGATCATTTAACTGTACAAGTACAAATGCATTTTTAATTTAGCTTACTGCAGATATTACAGATGTGGGGAAATGAATTCGTATCGCTCTAGGACAAATAGATCATTCACATACGCATGCGACAAAAGAACAAATTATTAAAAATTACTGAAACTTCCGTGAAGATTTATATTTAACTTTTCCATTTTCCAACGCCATGTCATGGTGGAAACATGTAGCTTATCACCCCGAGTCTCATGGTTCCACGAAGAACGTATGACCAGGACACCAGGAACTTGCCCAGTGGCCTCATGTCTGCCACAGGTGTGCAGTGAGATGCTGGGCATGGAGTCTCAGGTCTGAAGAGATGCACCTGGCAGTCTCGTCACCAGCTCAGCTGGTTCTTGGCTTTCTCTACAAAAATCAAAGATGCAACCGGAAGCTTGTCTGCTAGCCGCAGTCTGTGCATCCAGCCATGGCCTCGCCCAAAATGAAACCAACTTTGCTGAGTGTCTTCTTGGCATCTGTTCTCGTTGGATTCGCTTTGACTGGCGGATGGACAGGGGGTCTGGGGCCTTGAGCTGTGAAGCTAGACTCTACAAGACACAGACTGGCCATCCGGACCGCGATGGCATCAGGAGTGGCCACAATTCTGTGCCTCAACTGTTACGGAGAGCAAGAAGCTCATTTTCAGATGCATCCATGGTACATTTTACACAGAGACAAAAAGCACGATAAGAGAGGTCAGGGCCACCACCTGGAAGAAGATGCATTCCCCAAATCGGAAGTTAGTGACGACCTTTTCCAAACAGCACAAAGCCCACCGCACTGAAGCGTCTCCCATCCTGGACACCAGTCATAGCTGCCATGGTCATGGTTGCCATAGTAGCCGGTGAGTTCTAGTGACGTGTGCCTGAAGTGCACATGATGTCACAATGCAGTATAAATTCACTTAAAAGGAATTTTAAAGCAAGGGAGGGGAACAAAGAAGAAACCAACTAAATAAAAATATTTCTTTCCAAGCCATCCACTAATTCCTATCCAAATCATCTACAAGTGGTAGGAGTTGTGGTTTGGGAGGCCTTGGAGATCATGTGAATCACACCTGATCTGTTTGTTTCAGAAATAAGAAAGCAAGACTCAAATAATTTGCATAGACACAGCAGGAATCGGTGGTCAAGTTCAAACCTGATCCTCAGAAGTTCCTAAGTGGGCGGGACTGGTGGCCACTCTGCACGTGGGGGTCCCCACTCCACGGCCTGTGGGCAGCTGATCCGTCACCACCCCTCACTTGGGCAGGGTGTGAGTGAATGACGACGGGAGGTTAGAGGAACCTGCCTCGTCAGCCTCATGAGACTATCCCGGCCTCCCAGAGTTCCTGACTCCCAGTATAGTGCTCGGCCAGTCAGCACCTGTGATGGGTCATTTTATGTGTCATCTGCTTCTGTGTGTCCATGATGCCATGGGTCAGATACTTGATCAAACACGAACCTGGGCATACCCATGAGGATGGTTCTGGATGAGCTTCACCTTTGCATCGGTGCACACCATCAAGAGGTTTGCCCTCCCCTGCAAGGGCAGGCCTTATCTAAGCAGTTGAAGGGTTGCCTGCCCCCAAAAATCCAGCCCTGAATTAGAGAGAATTCATCCTGCATGAGTGCCTTCCGGTGAGGACATGAGCCTTTTCCTGGCATCAGATTCAAACTGAAGCATCAACCCTTCCTCGAAACCATCGGCGCTCCCTGGCCCCCAGCATTTGGAACTTCTCAGCCTCTGCGGTCCATATATACGATTCCTTATAGTAACTCTCGAGAGGGAGCAAGCCATCCAGTGGATTCTGTTCTCTGGAGATTCCCATCACAATGCCACCGGTATCTAGATCTCACACCGCTTGTAACTGAGTCTTTAAATGTTTGACCTTATATTCATGAGAAACTTAAGCACAGGTGAACACTGCAGAAACTCAAAACCTGAAAGAGTTTGCAAGAGTACAGATACCTGCACACGGAGCTGTCGGGTTGGCGTTCACCTCGTGGACATCTCACCTGAAGACTCCACCGTGCAGGGAGAAGGTCACGCCTCCAGCCTCGACTTGCAGTGACTGGTCATGCCAAGAGGAGGTCCAGAAACATCACACTGAGCAGAAGAGTCTACGGGAGTCTGGTGCTGCTTCTGCCACTCATGTTGGACTTGGATTTTCTGTCTTCTCATGAGCAGTCCTTTTTCCTTTCTGATCTTTACAGGTTCGGCGTTGCCCCAAAGTTCTCTTATTTTTGAGTGGTGGCTTAGCGTCACCTGGCTACAGCCAGGAGCCAGCCTATAAGAGAGTTAACCCACACACCGCAGGCTTGTACGATGCCATTTATAACTGTTGCTACTGGGCCTCCCTGGTGGCCTAGCAGGTTGAGCGCCGCACTGTGAAGCATCCGCTGCACAGCAGTGCAAGTTCGATTTCCAGCCAAGGAGATCTCCTGCCTCGCCCGCTGCTCCCCTCAGCAGTGTGTTTCAGTCCATCTGCCTGTTCTGCTCCCACTCTGTCTCTGGTGAATCCTCTCACCTCCCACGACTCTGGCCTGTACTCCAGCTTTCATATGCATAAATTTAAAAAAATCTTAAAAAAAAATAACATCTGCTGCTCTGCTTCTGTTTCTAAAGGGACAGCCGTGAACAGGGCTTGTGTCTGTGACAAGCTGGCTGCTAAGCAGTAAGGGGGAGGGAGGACTGTCGGCATCCCAGGTGATGAGGTTGAAGTGATATTGTCATTCACATTTAACCACAGGAACAAACGCGTCATGGTCCAAAAACGAAATCATCATTTGCTAGTTCACACAGACCTTAAATGTGATGTGTCCACACAGTGAGAGAAGTGTGATTCTTCAAGACTCAGGAAACAGTTGGACCCAGGACAGGAACGAACAATGATGTGTTCATGTTGACAGGGTGTGCGGATAACTGAGAGTGATGAGGACGGTGATGGGGAGGAAGATGAGGATGGTGAGGATGATGTGGATGGTGATGACGAAGAGGAGTGTGGCGGGGATGGGAGGTTGATGGGGAGGAGGATGACAGTGGTGATGGGGAGGATGATGATGGTGATGGGGAGGAAGATGAGGATGGTGATAAGGAGGAAGATGATGGGGAAGATGATGAGGATGGTGATGGGGAGAAGGAGGAGGAGGGGGAGGAGGAGGATAGTGGTGGGGAGGAAGATAATGATGGTGAGGATGATGAGGGTGGTGATGGGAAGCTGATGAGGAGAAGGAGGGTGATGGTGATGGGAGGTTGATGGGGAGAAGGATGACAGTGGTGATGGGGAGGATGACAATGGTGGCAATGGGAAGCTTGGAGGGGAGGACAGTGAGGCTGGTGAGGCGACAGTGAAACAAGGTTCCCAGTGATCACAGATAAGTTCTTCCTCTCCAATAACATCACACAAGACATGACATTTTTCTATGCCTTTCAAGCTCCTTCCCTCCTCGGTGACACCAGCTTGCACAACAGGCTCTGGCTGCTCTCCAGGATCTCAGGTGAGATGGAAGGGAAGGAGCTTTCCGTAGCTCCCAGAGCTCTCGCACTCAGCAATAGTGGGATAAGGAGAGAATGCAGAAGGAACAAATCATCACATTCCAAAGATGACCCCTCTGGTGGGAGGATAGAAAACAGAACAGGGCGGTAAATGCCAGGAAGTTGAGTTTTGCCAATCAGTGTTTGAAACCTGAGCTTCTGAGGTTGCTGGAGGCAAAGATCCACAGAGATGCTTGTCTGAGGAGCTGCCTCTTCACATCAGGGGCCCGAGCCATGGCAGGTAGCTCAGCAAAGCTGTGCTAATCACCCCAGCAAAACCTCGCCTTGTCCGTGCAAAGGGGGTAAGCCTTGGTCAGCTTCACAAGCAGACGCCCCAGAGCTGACACCCCCCACACGGTGCTTGTATGTTGATGGAAGCATGTTTGGATACTGCTCAGGGGAAAAGCAGAGAGCTTTCAGGGGCACCTCACTGCCGCAAACAAGGGCTACAGAAGCTGGGGGTGGGGGTGAACGGGGGCACAGAGCCCAAAGGCAGTGAATTCCTGAGAAGAAACTCCCTGCCTGACCTCTGTCTGGAAAAAGCCAGTTCTCCATTCTCTCTTGTCTTCCTCATCACCCTCCATTTTCATTTTCTTTAAATCCTGTGCCAGCACTAATAAATGAGGTTTTGATCTTTCTTTTTAATTCCTTATGGAAGTCACGTTGCTTTATGACATTATATGCGTCTCAGGTGGGTTTCATTATAAACCAACACGAAGTCTACCGCTGAAAACCCTCCGCGTTCTTGTCACCATTATGCCGAAAGCTGGAGAAGCATCTCTCGTCGCCCAGAAGTCTCTTGGGTGCCAGCAAAACCAAATTAATTATTGCTTTCAGATTTTCCATTTCCATGGGAAATTGAGATCTGCTGAAGACCATGTTTGGCTTGACGTTATTTGACAATAGAAGGGTCGTGGGGGGGCAGACGGGGCGGTGCTGCCGCCCTGACAGCAGCATGCATGCCCTCCGGCCAGCTGATCCCCACGGCCTCGGGACGGCGTGTCCACCTGCAGAAGGACGGTGTCGTGAGCAGGCACAACACTCACTGAGGGTCGGTGCAGCTGGCCAGGCCTGAAACGCAGCTGCTGCTATCTTTAAGTGGTGACTCGTTGGTGTCTTTCTGCACCAAAATGTAGTTCTCAAAGGAGTGTGGGCAGGAAAGAAAACATGGGGTGGACAGAATTTCCCATCAGTTAAATTAGGATGCTTGTTTACAGACGTGTTACTCTGTCTTCGTGATTTCACTTTTTCTCCAGAAAAAAAAAAGATCAAGTAATTCTGCTTAATGATCTTAATGCCCAGTCCTGGCACCAAAGGCAGATGCTGCTGACTGGTCAGATTATCCAAATAACACGTGCCAAGCGCCAAGCAGACCCCAGTCCTGGCCCACAGCACCCGACCACCACTGGTGTGGTAGCATCTCTCAAAAGACATTCGCAAGAGGGGCTTCCCCAGTGGTGCAAGGGCTTAAGGCACAGCACTGTGAAGCATCCACAGCCACCGCAGCACGAGTTCGATCTCTGGCCAGGGAGGGGACCCACATGGCGCAGCAGACCTCTCCTGTCTCTCCCACTCTCCCCTCAGCAGTGTGTTTCAGTCGATCTGCCTGTTCTGCTCCTCACTCTGTCTGGTGAATCCTCTCACCCCACCCCCACCCCCAGGACTCTGGCCTGTGCCCAGTTCCTATATGCATAAATAAATAAATCTTTAAAAAAAAAAAAAAGAAGCTCATAAGAGACTCTATCCCCCACAGGAGATGGCTCCTGCCCAGTCAGTTATGCCTGGTTGGGGGAGCTGGGACCACCCCCTTCCCCAGGCTGCTGCATACCTGATCTGCCTACACCCCCATTCCACCACCCATTGTTCAAAGAGGGGAAAGAAGGACACACACGTCTCCAGAGCTTTCTTCCAAGCTCTCGACATCTGCCTTTGATGTCTACCACTGGGCTGACTGGGCCGACTGGGCCGGGCCGCATCAGAGAGGCTGAGGAAACTGCGGGCCCTGGCATCGGGGGAGGGGTGGATTTGCTATTTCTCTGTGTTTTCTCGCTGAAGTGAAGGATCAGGGCTCACCGATGAGCTGCGTCTCCAGCCCCAGAACAGCCACGGCTGCTCCATGCCCCCTAAGCCTTTCTTGAAGCCCTGACAGAGCAGATGCATTCATCCATTCCACGAAGGTACCCGTTTAAGAGAGGTTTACCTCCTTGCAAACGTGCTCCCTTTGTTGGAAAACGGGGCTTAGTATATTTTCCCAGAGAGAAATAAATGATGAATAATCCTTTTAAGAAAAAAATCAGCGATAATGGATTTTTATTATTTTATTTAGCTCTGCTTTTTAAATTTTCTAACAGGCGCATGACGAGGTCCCTTATTTGTCTTATGATATTTAATGCACGTTATTTTCACGCAGGTTGCTTTACTTTTATGTAGCAAAAGGTTCGAGCTGGTCGTGCTGCCTAAGACACCACGCTCTCAATTCAATTATTTTGGCATTAACTCTATTTTCAATAAATTGACTTTAGAGCATCTTGGTAGAGAATGTCTTTAAAATGCATCTCTGCAGCCCGAGGCTATGTTCACAGAGACCAGGTAGGACGAGTCACATCCATCAAAACCCCGTGATAAACGGCAGGCTTTTGGCTGGCGCTCCCATCCCTTGGGGTGCATGTCCCCATGAGGCTCCCTGGGCATCTGAAAGAGCCCTAGGCACAGGTGATTAGGTCATGGGGGTCCTGGGAGTCTCCACCACCCCACTCAGAAAGGCACAGAGAAGTGAAGGAAATTGGGGGACAAAACTCAGTCAAATAAATAATCAGCCTCCCAGACTGGCCAACCTTGACCTAGATCAAGGAAGGATGGAAGGAGGTGTGCCCCTGAATTTATCTGTTAACACTGAATGTGCCCCTGGAATTTATATGTTGGCACCCCAAGTTCCAGGACCTCAGAGAATGACTGCTGCTTTTGACATGTGCTCCTTTACAGCAGTGACTGAATTAAAACAGGGGCCCTCGGGGGGCGCTGACCTAGTCTACCTAGGAGTAGACTGGAGGAGGAGGTCGCTTGTAGTCTCCAGAGGGACATGGGGCGCAGGGCACAGAGGCCACCGTGCAGGCCCCCAGGGAAAAGACAGTCATCTGTAAGCAGGGGGCAGGCACCCGGAAGGCCGCTCTGGACACCTTGCTCTCGGATGTCCAGCCTCCAGGAGGGGTGCACTTGTACCGCATAAGCCACCCAGGTTATCTTTTGTGTTCAAAGCCTAAGCAAGCAAATTCAGGGGGGACATGCAGTGACCCCTAGTCAGCAGGGAACTATACACACCCCTAAAGCTTTGCAGACACTCCCCCTAGGCCCCCGAGAGCTGGATGGGCCTTGTGGCAGCCATGGTGCATGGCATGTGGCACAGAAATCCCTTCTTCCTGCAGAAACCCCATAGCCTGCTTATCGTCACCCATGCGCTCGGCTTCCCCTTGCCCGGCCCACACGGTCTGCTCAAACTCTGTAACCAAGAGGCCGACCTGAGGTCCCAAGTCCAGCGGGGACCCGTGATGCCTGACAAGGGCAGACACAGACCAGGAGCCAGGAAGGAGAAGTCTGGAAAACGTACCACCGGTGTGGAGAATCAAACGCACAGATGAACTGAGCAAAACCAAAGCCAGTGCAGACAGGAGACCAGAGTGGTGGTCCCGAGGGAAGAGGCCAGGGGCACCAGTCGGTGGGGGGAGGGGGCCCAGAGGAAGGCGACAAGGAAGAAACTGGACTTTGGGTGGTAGAGGCAGTGCGGTCCTCCGATTTAGAAGAGCCCCCCCACCGAAAAAGTCTACCCCTTATAATGCCAAGTTGCTTCAATTTTTTTTTTTAGATTTATTTATTTATGCATACAAGAGCTAGGGTACAGGCCAGAGGTGTGGGAGGTGAGAGGATGCACCAGAGACAGAGTGGGGAGCAGAACAGGCAAATCCACTGAAACACAATGCTGAGGGGAGCAGCGGGCAAGGCAAGAGAGGTCTTCTGTGCCATGTGGGTCCCCTCCCTGGCCGGCAGCAGGAATGAACTGGTGCTGCAGTGGCTGCATCGGCTTCATAGGCGTTGCTCAACCCACTGCACCACCACGGTGGCCCTGCTTCCCTGCTTCAATTTTTTAAAAAATTTTTCAAAGCAACAGAAACTGCACAGCCACTCATCTCCCTTCCTGGAGAGTTCCAGGTTGTGCCTGACAAGAGAGCAGCGCCCGCACGGGAGGAAGAGTCGGCGGGTGACATGCCTGGCGTGCCTCTCGCTAAGCGCAGGTAATAGATTCATTATCTCGGCCGCTCTCCTTAACAGTATGGGTTTGATTGCCCTCTTGCCTACAGGAAATTCTCCATCAAAATTAAATCCGCCAGCTAGTTCTCAATTTTATAAACTGTGCAGCAGGAGGAGGGGGAGGCGGGGCAGAGGCTGGCGCTGGGCGGGGAAGGCCGTCCTTCCCAGGCTGAGCCACTGCCCAGCTCCGCTGCATTCACGGTCCCATAGTGACCTCAGCTGGCCATATCCCAAACAGCAGCCCAGGCCCAGAGCGCTCGGGCAACCCAGCTCTGGCCCCTGCCCCTGCTCCCACCCGGGGGTCCCCCCAGGGGTGCTGGAACAGAGTGGATGGAGAGGGCTGGAATTCTAAATCCTCCCATGATTAATAGGTGGCGGCCACACCTCTGCCTTCACTTTCACAGGTTCCTTCTCGATCCTTCCCACACCGAAGAGAATAGTAGGGTTGATGCTGGTCAGGCAGTTTTCCTGCCCCCTCACTCTGTTTTCGGGTCTCCCAGTTGGGGGTCCATGGGCCGGGGAGGTATCGCTTAGGATTTTTGCAAATATGTAATATTAGTTTCTGGTGGTGCTAATTAAGTCTTTTTAGTTTTTATTTTTTTTAAAGATTTATTTATTCATGCATGCAAGAGCTGGGTACAGGCCAGAGGCACGGAAGGTGACAGGCTTCACCAGAGACAGAGCGGGGAGCAGAACAGGCAGATCCACAGAAGTACACTGCTGAGGGGAGCAGCGGGCAAGGCAGGAGAGGTCTGCTGTGCTATGTGGGTCCCTTCCCTGGCCAGGGATCGAACTTATGCTGCTGTGCCACGGATGCTTCAACCTGCTGTGATGCTCAACCTGCTGTGCCACCAGGGAGGTCCCCAAGTCTTTTTAGTTTTAATAATGTGTTTCGTTGAACCCAATATGGCTAAAATACCTTGGCCAGTGTGTTGCAACTGGATTCATCCCTCTCGAGGGCTTCCAGCCACAGGACCGGCGGCCAACTTATTGGGCGTGGTGGCCACAGTGACTTGCTACGTGGAGTGTGGGCTCCAAGCCAGAAATAGGGGTCTCGGCCCCCAATGGGAGTTCGAAAGCTTCCAGATCAGCAAGTGTGTTAATAAACGTGAATGGAGCACATGAGTCACATAAGTTATGGGTGAATTCTAATCTTTATTTTTTTTAATCTTTTTTTTTAAGATTTATTTATTTATGCACACAAGCATGGTACAGGCCAGAGGTGGCGGGGGGCGGTGAGAGGATTCACCACAGAGAGCGGGGAGCAGAACAGGCAGACCAACAGAAGCACACTGCTGAGGGGAGCAGCAGGCACAGCAGGAGAGGTCTGCCATGCCATGTGGGTCCCCTCCCTGGCTGGCAGCAGGGATCGAACTCGTGCTGCAGTAACTGCGGTTTGCTTCATAGTGCGTTGCTTAACCCACTGCGCCACCAGGAGGCCCCGAATTCTAATCTTTAATTGCAGGATAGACAGTAAACGTGGTATGAGATGGTTTCTTAGGCGCTGTTAAAGTGTAAGGACAATATTGGGGGGCTCCATAGGCTTGCCAGTTCCCCTGGGCTCAGACTGAAAACAAGACATTAAATTTAGGGGTGTACTCACAATGAAATTTAGTGCTTAGTTTGCCTTCTTTGTGAGGTCACTCAGTGAGAGCCCTTGGTGGGAATTTGGGGAGATGCTGGTAGCTTCTTCACCACCTCCAAATGTGCTTTGCACCATTTTAGCAGTACAGGAGATTCTGAGGTTGAAGCAGAATGAGAAGGTAGGAGGAGAGGGTTCAGGGGAAGAAGAATTTTGAATGCTACACCCTAACTCTCCCAGGAGCGCAAAGGGGGACCCAGAGACAGTCTTGGGACCCACAGGACACAGTTTGATAAACAGTGCAGAGTCTAAAACATCTCAAAGTGGAGAAAGAAGGCTTTAAGGAGATGACCCAAACATGTAGCAAATGATTTTCTTCACACAAGGCACTTATTTTCAAGGTTAAGGAAATATCGATCCAGAGAGAATAGTGGACTTGATTAAAACAGAAACATCTTAAACATTTACATAAACAGTTACTCCTTACTCTTGCAGGAACTGGAGGGAGGAGGCTGAGTGAAATAAGCAAGTTCACCCATGTGGAATATAGAGAAACCAGATAGGAACCCCAAAACCAAACCAAAACACTCGCTAGAGATCCAGTGCAGGGTGGAGGCGCCCAGAGGGGCAGAAGGGGCAGGGAGTAAAGGGGAGGGGGCCCAGGGGCTGGGTGGAGGACAATGGGGGTGCTTGGGTGATGGGTACCCTGTGGCGATATGAACCTGGACCCCAAAATGATACACAGTGTTGTAAGCAATGTTACTTCCATACACATTACTTTTTTTTTCCCAAAGGAAAGAAATAGTTTCAGGGTGAAGGTCAAATCCAAGGAATGAACATATTACAGGGCAACCCTCATGTAAAATGGGTGGCCTGACCATGGGGCCTCACCGTGAGCTTAAAAGGCACTTGTAATAAGACTCAACTGCAGGCACACACACACACGAAAAGATTAATAAAGGGTTTATTTGCAAAAGAAGGAGGACTGGAGAAATGAATAACTCAGGGAGAAGAGAGGGAGATAAATCAGTCAATGTGTCCTGCCAGTTCCCCTGAGCTGGAACCTAATAGCACGCTGAAAGCCGGGAAAAACCAAGCGCCCACCAAGGCCCACGTGTCTGGTTTTATACCAAGCCTGGCTGCTTAGTTCCAACATCAGTTCCCAGGCTCCTCCCTTCGGTGATGAGGACATTATGGGATTTGTAGTCCTTAGTGTATTGGATCTCCTTGGTCAGAAGTGGTGGTGGAGTCCATGAAACCTATTTGTGGAGTTAGCTCAAAACATCCTTTTCCGGGGCCTCCCTGGTGGTGCAAGGGGTTAAGCGCTGCACTGTGGGGCTTCCACATCCCCTACAGTTCAATCCCTGGCCAGGGAGGGAACCCACATGGCACAGCAGACCTCTCCTGCCTCGCCTGCTGCTCCCCTCAGCAGTGTACTTCTGTGGATCTGCCTGTTCTGCTCCCCACTCTGTCTCTGGTGAATCCTCTCACCCCTCTTACCCCCACACCTCTGGCCTATACTCCAGCTCTTGTATGCATAAATGAATAAATCTTTAAAAAAAAAAAAGATTCCCCACTAATCCCCCTTAAAAAAAGAGTCCCTAGAAGTAATTTGATGGGAATGCAAGGCATTGAGTCAGGAGTTACAGAGGAATGAAGCCTCTCCTGTTTCTCTCCTGCTCCCCAACAGTAGGCAGAGCATGTCCCTTCACTAAGAAGCACCAGTCATTTCAAAGGCTGGGGATTTACAGGAGCAGGTCCTAACAAGAAGTGTGCTAGGTAATGATCCCTTTCAAGGCTTCCTGCGGAGCTGGGGGAGGCACAGCCTGAATGCACTGGCGGTGGGTAATAAGAACTGGATCAGAGCTTCCCTGCATAACAGAAAACTTCAGCCCATGGGTGTGAGCCGGCTGTCAGGAAATGCCGTTCTTGCTTGAGGGTTTAAATCGGGGTCACAGATTCAACAGCCAACAAGGTAAGAAACGGAAGAGGAGGGATGGTTTGGAGGCATGAGAGATACAGGGCAATGACCTTACAGCCTTAATTTCAGAGGGTTCAAAATAGATGTCTGTGCAACCAGAGAGAGTACCCCCACCAGGGGCAGGAGCCCCAGTACTGCCCTCTAACCCCCAGAAAGAATGCAGGCAGCTGCCACATTGCCCTGTTTGTCACAGAGAGCCAGAAATCTGGGCTTTTATGTAAAATCTCCTGATTTTTAATGCAGGCCACTAGTGCAAAATTTTTTAACTCTCTGTGTCAACATGGTACCAACAAGCGCACCTTTGGATGAAGGTAGACTCAAGCTTGAGATCTTCAGTTTCAACCATGCCCTTAAACTAAGAGCTGAAGTTGTGCCTCTGGAAGTGGCCATGAGCTTTGCCCCCAGGGGTGCTCAGAGAACAAACTGGAAAATGGAGAGGTGCAGGCTGCCTGGTGGTATTGGACTCAGCTCCTAAGCTTCTGGAACTCGGTCAAGCCCCTTTGGCATTCTTGGAGCCCCTACTGGCATTCTAAGCTCAAGAACCCAGGTGGGAAACAAGCTGATTGAAAGAGAAGATCAACCTCTGTGAGCGAAGGTGAGAGAAAGGAGTTCCTTCATGCACTTATAGGCAGAATAATGAGCTAGGACCTGGGGTTTCCCATGCAGGACTTCTCAGGTAGAGTGTAAGTGTACAACCTCAGGAAGAGTACAAACTCAGGAACAACACAACCTCAGGAAGTGTACAACCTAAGGAACAGTACGACCCAGCAAGTGTACAACCTCAAGAAGAATACAAACTCAGGAACAAAACAACCTCAGGAAGTGTACAACCTCAGGGACAGTACAGGCTCAGGAACTGTACAACCTCTGGGGGGGGGGCCAGTCATGATTGGAGTGTCTCTCATGTGTTGCCATCCCCTGTAGCTGCTCACCCTTGGGGAAGAACTGAGGCCACATTTTCTTTTAACATAGCACTGCTCTTTGAAAGAAATTTTCCAGTTTCTGGAAAATCCGGGGTGATCAGTCATAGGGGTTCATTCTATTATTTTCTCTACTTGTGCATATTTGAAATCTCCCATGCTAAACATGTTTAAATAAATACTGAATTGCAATGACATGAGTGACACAGACTGGTCACACATGCTTCCACACTGCGAAATATGTCCACCCATGTTCCACACGCTTGCTAAGAATCATTTCCACAGAATTCTTGGCAGGTGATCTGCCATTGCTTAACTACTGCTAATGATGAGAAGGACCCAGACTTTGAGGCTCTCGGAGTTGGATGAATGTGCTTGTGAGACAGCGATGCTGACGGTCCCTATACAACCCCTTCGAACTTCAAACGAGAGGCAGACCATTCCTCCACCGAGAACGTGTATTTATCCTTTTTATTTCAGTCGGTGCATTTCCACATCATCCCAAATAACTGGCAGAGTTTGCAATTCTGTGTCAGACTCATAGATGCTGCGGAGTCTGCTGGAGAGATGCTGAGGGCTATGTTTCCATTCTCTGGGTTAAAAAGATGTGAGCAAAATATTTAAGTAAAATCAAGATACCTACAGGCAAAAGCTGACAAAGTGTAGCCCATTGTACTACATAATAGATGGAGATTTTTTTTAATATCACAGCACTCTGTGTTCACCTACCTGTCAGCTCCACATCATTTGTTATTAATTTAACACCGGGAGCCTGCAGACAGCTGCGAGCTAGTGCGAGCTCACAAATCAGGGGCAAAGACAGCAGTGCGTCCTCGGAGATTCTTGTTCACAAACTTCAAGGGAATTTGAAAAATGCCCCTCAATTTGGAAGATGCTCGAGATGAAGCTAGGTAAAGCACGGGAGTCAGTTGCCTCATCCAAATGCAGAACTGACAATGAGCTGTGGGCAGCTGGTCACCTCTGGAATTCCAACCAGCCCATGGTGATGCTGGACTGGATGATTTCCTGCAGTGTCTTCTCCCTAATGACATGAACACATCCCTGTGGGCTGAAAGACAGGATGGCTGTGTCTCTGGATCAGCCACTTAGAAGCAGCCTGGCCTCCAGCTGAGAAGACTCAGAGCACATCCAGCTGTCTCAGCCATGGCCTGGGGCGGTGAGGCGTCTCTACTCCAGCCCCATCCAAAGGCTGCTCCACCCGCAGAAGTGGCTTAAGCAAAGGGACAATTCGGTGTCACGTTTGTGGGCCCGAGAATAGCCTCGCCATGTGTGTTCACTGTTTTAACCCAGTGACCTAGTTCTCAACACCTGTGTGTATCTTGGATGTTCATCTAATTCAACAAGTGAGTTTGTCCTGCGCCCCTGCCTCAGCTGACACTAAAAGCAGGAAAAAAAATGGAGAACTGAGCCACTGGCCGGACCCTGCATTTTCATGATGGGAGCAGAAGGTGGCATCTCCCCAGCTTGCTAGACTGCACCCCCCCCCATGTTTCCAAAGGTGTTAAGGGCCAAGCAAAGGTGACAAATCACTGTTCCCCCACTCCATCCATCCCCCACATCCATCCATCTTCTGCTCACTGCAGAAGAACAAGGGTCAATCCGGGAAGAGCTGGACCCTGTCCCAGCAGGTGCAGGGGGCACCTGGGGGTGTTGGGAGCAGCAGTTAGGGTGCAGCAGCCAATGCGCCACCAGCCTCCTGGAACCACAGGTACCTGAAGCTGGCTCTCCGAATTAGACCCCCAGACCTCCAGTTAAGGGGGCTGATCCCCAGCCCCCTGCTGCAGCCTCCACCTCGGGGCCACTGAGCATGAACTCTGATTTCTGAAGGTTGTGGCAGGACGCTGCAGGGTGGTTGACTGCATGCTGACAGTCGTTGATGAACAACAGGACGGTCTGTGCTCAGAGCCACCTGGGGCGGAAGGGCAGGGGCAAGCAAGGAAGTAGTTTCACTGCAGCGGGGCACGGCTTGTGCAGGGAGCATCCCCAAGGGGCCACACATGTCCTAAGAGAAGACAGGGGTCAAGGGTGAGGGCTTTCTTCATGGAAAGGACACAGGAAGAGTCCCAAAGGCAGGGAGAAGTGGGAGAAGAAGCTGCAGGAACTTCTAGGCGATGGGTGGGGCTGGGGCATAGAACACCAGGCAGGAGTGTCAAGAGTGAGTCTGAAAAAGGCAATGGAGGTCAGATTATGAAAGGCCTAAGGCGCCAGGCTAAGGAGGCTGGACTAAACAGCAATCCTCCAAGAACCCCCAGGTTTGTGTTTTCAGCAGGGGAGTAACAAAATAGACTAGAAGTTTAGATCCATCTCCAGAAGTGCAGGGGAAGGACAGCTGGGAAGGAGGGAGGGCAAAGTAGAGCCCAGGTAGGAGCCCACTGAAAGATTTCCCGCTGGGACTAAGGCGTGAGCATCGAGAACGGGCCAAAGCGGGCTTTTAGGGCATAGTCAGAGGGTGAGCAGTGACCGGAGCACCAGCTGGCCCCACGTGCAAATCCAGGGACAGACTTTTAACCAACCTTCCTAGGTGGGTGCCGGACTCAGAGATTGCTCTGCCCCGGGGCTGGGTCCCACTGCCCGTGGGACAGGAGAGGCAGCACAAGGGCGGCACCAGATGTGGGTGACGCTCGGTGTCGCGTTGAGCCGGGAGCCAGGAGCTAGCGCCCTGTCCGGGAGGACCGAGGACACACCGGGCGAGTCAGCAGGCCCCCCCTGAGCCAGCACCTGCTTACCCGTGCGCCTCACCTCTCCCCTGCCCTCCTGTGAAGTTCCTGCAGGGACCCTGCTCTGGCTCCTCCCAGCTTTTCTCTGCCCCTCCCACCACCACCACGTGTTGTCTCCTCTCAGCCCAGCGAGGACCCTGAGCCTCAGGTCAGCAGGGCCCCTCCACAGCCCCCAGATCGGGGTTCCTGCCTTTTGCTCGCCCCCTGGCGGTTGCTCGGCATAACTGACGCTGACTGTGCCCTCCAGCCTCTTCCCTGGAAACCGCTGTAACCCCAGGGGGCTGTTGGTCAGTGCCTGGGGACTCAGTTCAGCCCTGGCACAGCAGGGACTCCAACGCCGGGCAGGAGGGACGCACACCTTCCCCACCTGGCCTGCCGCCGGGTTGGTGTCCCTTAGCAAGTGACTGTGCAGCCGCCCCCCGCACGCACTCTGATTTCTACGACCCTGGGTCAGGGGAAAGAAAGAAACGTCATTGTGAATCCATCGCCAAGGAGGCAGCAGGTAAATTCAGATCTCCCTACGCGTCCAAGAAAGGGAGGAGCCCACGTGGATTTGGGGGAGCAGGGTTGAGGACAAAGGAATCACACTTTATTCATTGAAAAACCGGGTTGGGGCCTC
The DNA here is from genome assembly GCA_019455555.1 of Galemys pyrenaicus. Lineage (NCBI taxonomy): Eukaryota > Metazoa > Chordata > Mammalia > Eulipotyphla > Talpidae > Galemys > Galemys pyrenaicus. The sequence continues at coordinate 271,862 of JAGFMF010011778.1, forward strand.
CCTGGTGGCGCAGCTGGTTGACCGCACTGTGAAGCATCCCCGGTACAGCAGTGCGAGTTCCATGCCGGGCCAGGGAGGGGACCCACATGGCACAGCAGACCTCTCCTGTCTCACCTGCTGCTCCCCTCAGCAGTGTGCTTCCGTCCATCTGCCTGTTCTGCTCCCCACTCCGTCTCTGGTGAATCTTCTCACCCCCAACACCTCTAGCCTGTACCCCAGTTCCTGTATGCATAAATAAATAAATCTTAAAAAAAAAAAAAAGAACCGGGTTAAGGGCAGAGGTGTGGTCTTGGCTGAAATTCTGTGATGCAGCAGTCCGTGTCTGGAGAAGAGTGAAGGGGCTTTGCTTTCCAGGTTTGGGTTTCTGCTGATGCTCCCATTTCCTCTGGGCTGTTCCCAATTCTTTGATCTCCTGCGGCTCCAGCTGACCTTGGGCCTCAGTTCAAGGTTCCTGGCTCCTGCTTGCTCAGGTTGGTCCACCGCAGAGAAGCTGCATAGGTGAATACAAACCTCAAAGAGGAAAGTGAGATCAGGGTTTTGCTTCTTCAATCTCGCCATCCAGCCTCGGTTTCTATAGGTTTGCAGCCCAGCGCGAGCTGCAGCAGAGTTAAGCACACTCTTCGTTGCTAAGAGCAATGCTACATCACCATCGCTGGCATATGCGGCTCCTGCGAACAGATGCCAGCGTGACAAGCAGGAAGCTGTTAGGGCCTCCGATGGGGGAGTCGGCCACCCACGCGCTGCAGATTAATTTTGCTTGACGTCTCATCTGTATCCTAAAGTGCTGCGAATGAAACTTGACGAGACAGCAGCAGATGAGACGTGTTCCACCGGTCTTGATCAAATCATCCAGTTGTTGGTTTGTTTTGTTTTGTTTTTTAATTTTTTTAAGATTTATTTATTTTTGCCTACAAGAGCTGGAGTGCAGGCCAGAGGTGTGGGGGGTGAGAGGATTCACCAGAGACAGAGCTGGGAGCAGAGCAAGTAGATCAACTAAAATACACTGCTGAGGGGAGCAGCAGGAGAGGCAGGAGAGGTCTGCTGGGCCATGTGGGTCCCCTCCCTGGCTGGAGGCAGGGATCGAACACGTGCTGCAGTGGCTGCAGTTTGCTTCATAGTGCGTTGCTTAACCCACTGCGCCACCAGGGAGAGCCCTCTTCTATCTTATAAATATAATAAATAGAAAAATAAAAATAAAGATATATTTATATATATAAAAATAAATATATATTTATATATTTATATACAGCCAAATCACGTGTCCTATAGGGGTTTCTGGGGCCTAGAATTTGCTGGTTGGCTTTAGAATGTTGCTATGACAACCTGCTACTCTGGTAAAATTCTCTCATTGCAGTTTTCTTTTGATTCTCTCCAGTTTTTGAAACATAAAATCATATTACCTATAAACAGATACATTGGCCTCTCCTTTCCATCTGTGTCTAATTACTGTCTCCTATTTCACTGCTAAACCCTTTAACACAGCTCTATATCCTGGTGAGGATGGTGAACCTGCTTCTCTTAGCCTTTAAATGTTTTCTCATTAAATAAAAAATATACTGCTCCCTTTGGGACTTTGGGACACACACGTATGTATATATAAATTGCTATTTTATTGAGTGCTCTTAATGTGAATGAATATTAAATAATGTAAAATGACCTTTCTGAGCCTGTGGAGATGATTATATGATTCCTTTCCTTAGCTGTATTAATATGATGAATTATATTAATAGATTTCCTAATGTCAGATCACCCTTGCATTCTTGGAATAAATTCCACTTACTGGGGAAGTATTTTTTTTTAATGTGCTATCAGATTCCATTCGCTGATATTTTATTGATGATTTTTACATTTGTATTGTCTAAAATTCAGAAATAACAGCAACAAAGCCAATGAATCATCAAAGCAATAATTATTAAAGTGTATCACGCACACACCGAGGAACAGTTTGCAAACTGTGGGCACCAAAAACAAATGCAGAGCAAGGCTTGCGGTAGAATGCTATAAAGCAGTCTATACCACAACCGTTCATTCTCTGGTTATAACACTGCAATGTTTTGTAATGAAAGGGAATTGGGCAGTAGTTACTTTAATCTGGGGAAGTAATTTAAGTTTTGCTTTGATTTTCAGAGGCATAAGCAAGAAGTCACTTGTATTAAGTCAGTCTGCCTGATCTTCCAAATAAGCCAAATGAAATTTTGCTTGCATTAACTGCAAATAAAATCTCAATGATGGGCCTCCCTGGTGGCGCAGTGGGTTAAGCAACGCACTATGGAGCAGACCGCAACCACTGCAGCACGAGTTCGAGCCCTGCTGCCGGCCAGGGGGGGACCCACATGGTGCGGCAGACCTCTCCTGCTGTGCCCGCTGCTCCCCTCAGCAGTGTACTGTACTTCCGTTGATCTGCCTGTTCTGCTCCCTGCTCTCTGTGGTGAATCCTCTCACCCCCCCCCCACACCTCTGGCCTGTACCCCAGTGCTTGTATGCATAAATAAATAAAAAAAAATCTTAAAAAAAAAAAAAAGATAAAATCTCAATGATAGCCAGACAATGAGTTTATGAGATAATCCAAGTGAGGACTTGAACCTGGAGATAGTTCCCCAGACTTTACTCTGTGAGAGCTATCCCAGCAAACACAAGTGCGATTTTAGTTTATATAGGTAGGAACAGTGAGCCTTACTGTAATTATTCTTGACGGGGGCAGGAGGGAGGATGGCTTCTAGTCTTAAGTTGTTTCGACCAAAAGATAGGCTGATACTTTCTGTGTGCAAAGAAGGACAACACAGGATTTAATCTCTTCCTTCCTACAGGATGGAAGGCTAGGTGCCTTGTTAAATCTTCTTTTTTTCTTTTTTTAAAGATTTATTTATTTATGCATACAAGAGCTGGGGTACAGGCCAGAGTCACGGAAGGTGAGAGGATTCACCAGAGACAGACTGGGGAGCAGAACAGGCAAATCCACTGAAACACAATGCTGAGGGGAGCAGTGGAGGAGGCAGGAGAGGTCTGCTGTGCCATGTGGGTCCCCTCCCTGGTTGGGGATCGAACTGGCACTGCTGTGCTGCAGATGCTTCACAGTGCAGCACTCAACCCTCTGCGCCACCAGGGAGGCCCTGTTAAATCTTCTTAATCCAGTCCTTGGTCATCAGTGGGGTCAAAAGACCCCCTTTACTCACAAACATCAGACTTTGCCATGCTGTTCCAGAGTTCAGGTCAATGCCAATGGCTTTGCCTCCTTTCTGCCAGAGTGGAGAGTGTCCTTCTCCGAAACCTTTACACAGTATTCACGCTCATGTGTTCAGACTCCTTTATCTGCTCAGTGAATTTTCAAGTCTGCGCCCCATTTGCATTTGATGGTCACAGTTTTTATGAGTGAGATAGTTCTGTAGCTTTCTTGTGTGGGGAATCTCTAATAGATTTGAGGATCAGTTTTACTCTCTTTAAATCTCCAGGGCCTCCCTGGTGGCCTAGGGGTTGAATCTCAGACTATCTCCTCTGACCTGTGATACTTTGACAGCAACCCCCCAGGGGCACCCCTGGGCATGGTATTGTTTTGTGTGAAAGCTCTTTGACCACTTCCTCTACTTCTTCCTTAGTGAGAATGAGTCTAGTTAGAATTTCTGTCCAACTGCTGCCAATTTTATTATGTTGTATTTTTCTAGGAAATTATTCTGAAATTTTTTTCTCCAAAACATCATTTAAGTTCACACATTTAGTTGCATAGACTTATGCAAAAAGAATCTACTATGATTTTGCAAGTTTAGTTTCTTCCTTCTTGTCACTTCTAACTTTGTACATGTATATTCTCTCCCTTTCCTAATTTCTTAATTCTTCAACCTTTGTAATTTGAATTCAATTTGAACTTCAACTCGTGTTTCACACATTTCCCTTTATTGTCTCGTTCCTTCTCCCTTCTACCTTATTTTAAAATTCTTTGTCTAGATTATGATTTATTTTTCATTTTTATTCATGTGACTATTTCATAGTATAAATATTCTTCTTAAAACTATATATCATAGGGGCTTCCCTGGTGGCGCAGTGGGTTAAGCAATGCACTATGAAGCAAACCTCAGCCACTGCAGCACGAGTTTGATCCCTGCTGCCAGCCATGGAGGGGACCCACATGGCCCAGCAGATCTCTCCTGCCTTGCCCACTGCAGTGTATTTCAGTCGATCTACTTGTTCTGCTCCCTACTCTGTCTCTGGTGAATCTGCTCAGCCCTCACACCTCTAGCCTATACCCCAGTGCTTGTATGCATAAATAAATAAATCTTTTTTTAAAAACTATATATCATAGAGTCAAGATATTCTGTAATTTCCACCCATGTTTTCTCTGTGGCCAAAGACTTGCTGATTTAGGATGTTTTTACATTTGTATAAAATGCCATTAAATTTTTTTATTTCATGATGCTTTCCTGATTATTTTGCATGGTCATCAAAGATTCATGTTTGCATTGTTTTTATTCTTTAGATTTGATTCACCATTTAAACATGTTTGCTCTACAGCTAACAACACCATCATTTTCTGGAATGTCTATGCAGGCTGACTGCAAAGTGCAGTAAGTGGACAGCGGCCTCCTGTGCACCAGGTGCTCACCTGTGTTACTCAATAAGGAGAACAGGTCTTCATTGGTGTGGCTGAGGTGAGGATTTGCAGCAGAAGAGATGCCCTGTATCTGTTACAAGGCAGGGTGAGGGGCACCCCAGAACCCCCAAAATTGCCCATTCTAAATAGGTTTTGCCATCTGCTGCATCAAGACAAACATACTCAAGTGCATGAGATCTTCAATAGAAGGGAACTTTAATACAATTAGTGTGCAATACAGAAAAGGGGAAGAATAGAGTTTCCAAATCAAGCACCCGAAGTTACCCATCCCCTTGTGGGTCAATGCCCAGCCAACCAGGGTTAACCCAAAGCAGGGCTGCTGAAACCCGAGTGCTGCCACAGCCTAAGGTATGTGCCGGTGGAGACCCATAGAAAAGGGTTAGAAACAGTCAGACAAGTCCGGAAGGAAAACTGAAAAATCAAAATCAATATAAAAGCTGCCACTGTTCACCTCCTCATAGGCATTATGAAGTGCTCTTTGTCCTGCTTTGCATGTACTCTTGTGAACAACATGATGTGAATTTTGTTGTTGTCGTCCATTCAAAAAATCCTTTTTCTTTTAGGGATGAGTTAGAACCGTATGTAGTTATTAATATAATCTGCATATTGGCTTCAGTTCTGTCATAATGATCATTCTCTAGAAACTATCGATACATACACTCACAGACATGCAGCCTCACATTCACATGGCCTGTTTTATTTGCTTGCATTTTCTTTCTTTTGGTGTTTGGGAAAGTTCGTATTTTTATCCTAAGGTTACCTTCAGTATAATACCCTTATATAATAAATATAATCCCCTCTTTTTCTGGGGATACTACCTATCAGTTACCTATTATCAGTGACTTAACATTGGAATTAGCCAGTAATCCATTCTTTCCCCTTCCCTCCGGCTCCTTCACCCTCTAATTTGAAACAACAGCATTTTTCCTCTAATGAAGACCAAAAGGGCACCCCTTCACTCTTCTCATTTCATGTATACTTCCTCGTAGCGCCCAGTTTTGATAGTTACACAGAGTGTTAGTGTTTGACAGCTAGGCATTTCTGACAGTATTTTCTCTTTACAGGACAAGTCAGGGAAGTAATGGAGCACCTGCTCATCTTGTGTGCTACTTTGTAGTTAGCCCCGGTACTAGAGAGAAATAAATTATCAATTACTATCAATGCCCCTCCACTAGAACACCAAAATTCAAGGTCCTGCACTAGCTTGCCATATTCCCCACTAAACCTGATGCATTTCTAATTTAGTAATGAACTACCTTGTAGTATTTCTTTTCTTTTTCGCTCTGGCTGGTAGTACACACTTTGTTTATTCATTCTTCCATGTGAAAAATATCTTTTATTTTCAGAAACTTTTGAAAACAGTTTATGCCTTGACACATATCACCTGTTTCTACTTCAAAAACACAAGAATATAGCAACTTGGGGGGAAATATTATGTGTATTCCTTATTGATATATCAAAAGCTACCTAAGTTGCATCACTAGGTTCTGGTTCTGGTATTGCAAATCGAGCTCCTTAAGTATTAATGGCTCATTTTCTTAGGTTATGGGACTACTTGATAATATCTAACATACCCAATGTTCCATGAATAATCTTCACATTTGTCATTTTATTGCTACTATTAAGCTGTAGATTGACTGAAGAGAAACTAGGTTGTCCAATTCACCATTACAATAAATCCCCATGTGTTAGAAATTCCTAATATAGTATGAACTAGTTGGCGTTCAATTTAATCATTCAAACTCACAGATTCCAGAGTCAAACGAGGGTAAATGGCATTTACAATTATGAATAAAAAGATCTTGGCATGCCAAATGAGTTACCCAGCTAACTGGCAGCCGGGCCCACGCCTGCCCTCTTAGGACTGCAGTGTCTCCGCAGGACAAAAACCCCAGGGCCAGGACGGCCCCAGAGAGCCGGGATGCGCCCAGGGCGGCGGGTTCGGATCACATCTCCACCTTCCCCACGCTCCGCCCCCGCCCCGCCCCGTCCGGCCTCGCCCCGCCCCTCGATCGTTGGGGTTCAACCAATGGGCGGCGACGCTGATGGGGCGGGCCTTACGTTTCTGTCAATGGGGGCGGTTCTCGTTTGCGTGACCCACCCCCAGGAGCTCGGCCGGAAGATGGCGGCGGCCGCGGAGTTGGCGCTGCTGGAGAGGTCGCTGGGGCTACGCGGGGGGCGCAAGTACAGCTCGCAGGGCGAGCGCCAGGTGAGCGGGCCGGGGATGGGGGGCGCAGGTGCGGGCGGGCAGGTGTGAGAGAGCCCGACGGCGGGATGGAGCAGCGGCGCGGCGCCCACGTGCGCGCCGGGGCCAGTCCACTGCCTCCTCGCGCGGTACCTGGGACCCAGAGAGAAGGGGTCCGCCCGTCACCCCGGGGCCTCAGGGAGGAGGGGCCCACCCGTCACCCCGGGGTCTCTGGGAGGAGGGACCTGCCCCCGCGGCCATAGGTGCTCACGGAGGAGGTATCTCCCTTTGAGCCCCGGGTTCGAGGGAGGCGCGACCTCCGTCAAGGGACCCGGGTATCAGGGAGGTGGTGTCAACACTAGAGTCCCTCCCCTGGTCTCCGAGTTGGGACGGGCCCTGTGGCCCCAGGTCCTCAGGGAGGAGGGTCCCCCTCTGGTTGGGTCAGTTGTTCCTCCTTGGAAGTTGGCATCTCCCATTCTAAGAAGCTCCGTGGGGCGTATGGTGTTGTCTTAAGGCTTAACACCTCCGCCCTGGGAGCTGCTGGTAGCAAGTGCATTGGAGGTCCTGGGGAGCCGGTGGTGAGGGCAGATGCTCCCCTTGAACATGCTCTGTAACCTGGTACAGCCTGGAGGCTACTTTAATTGTAGTGGGAAAGGTGCCAGGTGGCTGAGAAAGCAAGACTCTTCAAGATCCAGGAAGGCTTTTTTGAGTTTTGAGGCCTGGAGATTGAGTTCAGCTACCAAGTGGGGATAAGAGGCGGATTGCCTTGAAGCACAGCAGGGTTATAAAGGTGGCAGTTTGTCCTGGAGGACAGTGGGTGCTAAAGACAAAGTATAGGTGAGGCAAAATATAGGTGAGATTTTAAGATTTCCCCCATGACTTTGCCTTTTGTTCTTTCTTTTTCTGATCTTCATTGGGTCCAAGTTACAATCTTTCCTCACAGCAGTGGGATTGTGGTTTTTACAGGTAAGTGAAAGAGCAGCCTGGTAGGGATGAATTGTGGCCCCGTCAAGCCTCTCTGATCAAATAGCAAATTGTCTCTTGAATTTACGTATAAATTATATATTTTCCTACTTTCCATGCCTTCGTACCCAACCCTAGTGTTTGGGAAAACTTGTAGGATTTAGCACTAACTTAGAACATACTTTGTGATTTGCATTTTCAATGGATCTGAAGCCTTTTGTTTCTCCTTAAGATTCCAGTTCTTCAAACAAACTCAGGCCCGAGTCTAACCGGCTTGGCGACCATAGCTGCTCATCTGGTCAAGCAGGCCAACAAGGAGCACCTGCTGGGGAGCACGGCGGAGGAAAAGGCCACGGTCCAGCAATGGCTGGAGTACAGGGTGACGCGTGTGGACGGCCACCCCAGCAAAGAGGACATGCGCATTCTGTTGAAGGTACCGGGGCCGCCCGCTCTTTGTGGGGTGAGATCCTGGCATCTCTCCATGGGATTCAGTAGCTGGAGCTGTGGCCTCTCCTCTGTGTCCTTCTGCTTTGGGCAATTTGACCTGTGGATGCCTCGGCCTGTAGCAGGCCTGCCCCTGCCAGCCGCCAGGTGTCAGCTCAGACACCCCTTCCTAGAAACGTCCTCACCTAGCTTCAGCCGGAGGCAGTTCCTGGGTCCCTCAGCTTGTCTGTCCCGGCTCTTTGCAGAGTGTGGGTCCTGGCCGGCCATGGGGGCTGGCTTTTTGGGGCAGGTTGCTGTCCCCTCTGGCCTGAGTGATCTTACCCTCCTTAAAGGCAGGGGCTGAGTCAAGGGACTATGGTTGGCATGACCGTCTCCCCCTTCTTGGGGCTCACTGCCCTCAGAATTGTGTTTTTCCCCCCAAGAAGTCAAATGAGAATAAGAGATTCTGTTGATATAAAATGTAACACCAACTATGGTTTCGGAGTCACCGACAGTGAAAACAGTCCAAATGAAGATATTTTTGCTAATGTATTTAGTAAAAATAAAGTCTTTTAAATAAAGACTTAAAACCTGAAGAGGCCTTAGGACCTCAGAGTCACCTAGACACCCACCTGGTGCCATCTGTCCTGGTTTTCTGGTGGGTGTCACGTGACTGTGCAGGGAGGCCTTGCAGCACCGAGTCTCCCATCATCTGGAGGACTGGGTAGAGGTCTTCTTTAGTTCCTTTTTTTTTGAGATAATGTTCTTTTCCAATACTGGCCAGGCTCCAGGTGGATAGTTTCTCGCCTGTGCCCCTGTCCCTACCACCCACGCCTACCTAACACGCCAGCCACCCTCCACCTTGTCCTCTCCCTTCCCTCCCTCCGGACACTGTTATTCTGTTGTCAGAGTCCAAGGGTTTATATTTGGTTTTGTTTGATTGCTTTTTTTCCCCTTTACACACTACAAACGAATGAGCTCATATACTCTTTCTCCTTTTGACTCACTTCATTTAGCACAGTCCCCTGTAGCTCCAGCCACACCCTTGCAGATGTAAGATCTCCTCCTCTTTAGTGCTGCATAGCTTTCCACTGGTTGGATAGGTCGAGTCTTCTCCTCACTCACTCACCTGTGGTCGGCTCATGGGCTTTTTCCACATCCCAACTGCTGTGAACATTACCGATGGGACCATCAAGTGGAGCAGCAGCTGTCAGCATGGTGATGCCTCAAAAATAGCAGCTGCCACATGATTCCGCTTATCTGGGAGTACCCCAAAAGAATTCAGACTGGGTCTCCACTACTCAGAATGGCAGCAAAGCAGAAGCCACCCAAGTACCAGTAGATAAACAAAACGTGGTCTGTCCCTGCAGTGGAATATTACACAGCCTTAAAAAGGAAGGACATTGTGTCATATGCTCAACACCAGCGGACCTTGAAGACTGCACTGAAATAAACCAGTCACAAAAGGGCAAATACTATAGGATCCCACTTATTTAAGTAGCATGAGGTTCCTGAAGTAAATTCCTAGAGCTGGGTCACTAGGGGAGGGGGAGATAGAGGTTTGTTTGGTAGGTGTAACATTTCAGTTTTGCAAGATGCAAAAGTTCTGAAGAGTGATTAAATAAAAGTATTAATACTCAACACTCCATTAATTATACACATAATGTGGTTAAAGTAGTAAATTTGGTTATTAATATTCTCCGGCATTTAAAATATACATGTGTGAAAATACAGCAGACTGGTAATTTATAATTCTCTTGGGAGACAGAAATTGTTGACTTTTTTATATGTTAATAGAAAAAAACAATTTGAATATGATTTACAAAATGCTCCCCACAAAATAAACATCAGAGGCTTTGAAATGATCATAAACAACATTTTGAATATCATTTTCTAATGGTTTCCTGTTTCGTTCGCATTGAACAAGACTGGTAATGTTTACGCTGATTTTTAAAGCAGTGTGATCGGCACATTAATATGTGATTGGGACTCTGTGTTTTTCATTATTTCGTTTTGAATAACTTGGTGTTTTAAGTCAGATGATGCTGTTAACATTATTGTTGCTGAGGTTTTTTTTTTAATTCTTTGCTTTTTCTAGGATCTCAACTCTTACCTCGAAGACAAAGTCTACCTTGCAGGACATAACTTCACCCTAGCGGACATCCTCTTATACTACGGACTCCATCGCTTCATGGTGAGGGTTTGAATCACTGTTGGCTCTTTCCTGCAAAGGTCAGGATGATTTGTTTTTCATGTGTCGTGAATTGAAATCAAATTTGTCAACTATGAATGAAGGAGCTACTTTTTCTTGAAGTTCTCGGTGTGCCCACGGGACGGGCCAACGGCCTGTCGCTGGCCCTGCTGCTCCCCGCCTTCACAACGGCTCCTCCCACCGCCAGTGGGCCTGGTTGCCCTTCCCATCCCAGTACGTCACCCTGCTCCCCTGGGGTCTTCACTCCAGCCCCCGTGTTCTGGATGCTGTCCTGCCCTTCATCTCTTACTTCCCATTCCAGACCACACGTCTTCCCCGGCCAAGAGCGCCGTCACCCAGATCTCTGTTAACTAAATGCAGCTGCAGTGGTTGGTCCCATCTTAGTAAATACCCAGCCCTCACAGTGCCCCAAAATATCCACGCTCTGAGGACCCTCCCCCAACAGGCTGCTGCCAGCCTGGTTCACTTCTGCACCCTGGCAGCTGACCCAGGGTCCGGCCCCAGCAAGATTCATTTCTTGTATTTGCGGGGACCACTGGCACAGAGGTCTGCTGGAGCTGATTTTAAGGTCACTTGCGTGTTTGTTTTGGAAAACTTGCCCCAATTTCCTCTCGTATTTGCGTCAGTATTTACTGGTGGTTGAGCTTTATAAATATCTCATGTTTTCTTTTGATGCTGAGTGACCAAGTTTGCGTGTGGTAAAGACTAGGAAAAAGAGACAGATGTGATTCACCTTCTGGAATGTGGACTATCAGCTCGTCCGTGGAGGTCAGGGAGCCACCCTGGCCTGCAAAATGACGTGATTCTTGACATGAGACCACGTTCTCTCTGCTAGTAGAAAAGGACCTTTTGCATAAAGAAAAAGGGCATTCTTGACTGGTTTTCTTGACTATTAATCTTTTACCTCCATGTGTGGACTCACTGAATTGTGGGTGAGATGGTTGTGTGACACAAATGTGTGACACTCTTCTGTGTCACTGCAGCCCCTCACATAAAAGAGGGGTGTGTCTGTGGTTCGTCACGGCAGCTGGTGGGCAGGAGCTGCCCTGGAATGGATGTTCTCTAAGGGCGCTTTCACTGCCACACACTGGGGGCACTGGCCTGGCAGAGATCACCGAGGACATGTGGGAAGATTGGTGGGCACGGCTCAGGGCACAGGCTGCTTCTGCCCACAGTTTTTCTAGATCACCGTACAGTAGATATAAAATGGGCATTCAAGCTCGACCGGAAACTCTTCTTGAGAAAACCGCATGTCTGCCTTTCCCTGTTGGGGAAAACAGCACATCTGCCTTTCCCTGTTGGCTGCTAGTGCTGATGGTTGGCACTGTGCTGGCTGTGGCATGGTTTTGTTGGGGCGCTCGCCTGAATGGGTGGCACCCTGAATGGGTGCAGATGGGTCTCCCTCAGCTTTCCTGGGCCCACTGTCTGGGTGTGTAAGCTCCTGAATGTGCTGTGAGCACTTCACGACACAGCATGGGGGGGTGGAGCGCGGGACTAGCTCGTTGGAGGCCCCTGGACTCCGCCCACTCGGGGCAGGGCGGGGATGGTTAAAGCAGTCCCCTGGCATGAGCTGTGATAACTGTCCCCCCAGTCATGTCTCCCCAGAGCCCTGCGGGAAGGAGCAGTCTCCACACCCGGCGGGGCCCCGTGATAGGTGCGTCTGAACTTACTGGTGGCCCCTTGGTCCCTTGGTGCCTTTCTTTTCATAAGTGAGTTTTTAAATCTTGGAGGAGGGAGCTTATCTTAGCCTCTTAGATGTTTCTCTCTTCCTTTCTCCTGCTTCCTTTTCATTAAAATAAAAGACAGACTTCCCTGCTCCAGGCCACAGGCAGGGCCATTTTGCACTTGCCAGAGCCAGGCTGGCACCTGGAGGCGACCAGCGTGGCTGAGCCTCACGCCTCCCGTGGCAGTTGGCCAGGGCTGGCTGGGGTGCGTTTTGCCCCCAGCCCGTCTACTGCAGTGGGCGCGCCCGTGTCACATGGTGGCATGGTGGTGAATATGTTTCTTCTCCACGCAGGTCGATCTCTCAGTTCAAGAGAAAGAGCAGTACTTGAACGTGTCGCGCTGGTTCTGCCACATCCAGCACTACCCCGGCGTCCGGCAGCACCTGGCCCGCGTGGTCTTCGTCAAGAGCCGTCTGTACGCCCAGCCCCACTAGGCCCAGACCCTGCACCGACATCGCTCTCACCGGAGCCCGGCGAAGCCACGCCTGGCCCCTCCTGCCCCTCGAACTCGTAGATGTTTCAGTATGCCCTTGTGTCTGGACGTCCATTCGTTCTCTAGTGGAAATTCTGCAAATGTCCTCGCTGCTGTGAGAACTTGAGTTGAGCTCAAGTTAAAATTAGCTTTCTCCGGTAGACGAAATGTGACCTTAAAGTTGTGAATCAATGACTTACTCTTAAGAAGGTGCAGCTCTCGCGGCGGCTGCCACCTCGGGCTCCCTGCCGGCCCCTCGTTTTGTGACCTCTCGTCCCCTTGTGGGTGCTGATGGTAGCTAGTGAAGAACTGCCATCAGTTTCGCCAGGACGCAGAAAGAGACAGATGGGTGTGTTTTCAGGTATTTATGTGAACCAGTAAAAGTGGTCAAGAAAGTATTGTTGCTTCTTTCCGTCCCTCCTGCGGGGGAAACTGACCGGTAGAACCGGCCCAGTTAGACCAGAATTCAGCAGGTTCCCAGAGTTCACGGTTGTTTTGTTCCTAGGCTTATTGAAATACTCAGTGGCTGAAGACAAGTAGGAAATTCCTCCAGGGCCGCTGACTTTGGACTTGACGACTCGATTGTCTGAACGACGAGCAGCTGGCAGGTCGTCCGCGGTGGGTCAGGACGCGTGAGGGTCAGATGCCTCAGCCTCACATCTCCCTCCTTCAGTCATACCGGCTGCGTCTGTTACCGAGAGCTGAGGATGGATGTTTCCAAACAGTAAGAAACGTCCAGTCTTTGAGACTCTGCTGTTGACACTCTGGGTGCCGGTGCTGCCTCTGAGCAGTGGAGTTAGGTTCTGTTCTACAGAAGGCGCAGAGGGCAGATGTGACCATCTCTGCCGCCTGAAGCCAGCCCCCAAGCAGGTTTTCCTAACCTGTGGAAGACAGGATGACTCCCCTCAGGCGGGTGCGGGGAGCTGGTACATGTGGAGAAGCCTGGCAGCACGTGGTCCCTCCCTTTGCTCCGTAGCGACGACCTAGGCTAGGTGCATGAGCATGTCATAAGGACCAAGACTGCCTCCACAGGGGTGGAGTCACTCTTCACTGCCTGTGAGAGCATTTCAAGTTTTAAAGAGGGGCTTTGAATTGGAAATGGAGGTGCTGTGTTCCCTGCCCCTGCTTCCACGCAGCCCTCCTGGACTGGCTCCTGGGATCAGGGGCAGAGCTGAGAAGCCAGCTGATGCTCAGTAACATGCAAGGCAGGTGAGCTCGGGGGTGCTGCTTCTGTGGCTGTGACTTGCACCAAGAACTGCTGAAGCTCAGAGAGGATACTTGGGAGTTCCTGGGAGGCTGACGGGCAGCCGTTACCTTGATCCCAGCTCTCTGGGGCCCACCTGCCCCCTTGCCTGCTGCTTCCCTCCCAGAGGTGCCTTTGACCTGCAGCAAGCTTCCAGGCCTTAGCAGACCTAGCAGGCCTGACTTGCTTGTTGTGAAGCTTAGAAGTTTGCCACATTGTGGTAGAGTAAGGACTCCATCCCCTGCAGCTCCAGGGCTTGGCTAGATGTGCAGTGCTGGGCGTCAGCGCCAAGGTCACGATGACTCCTGCCTGGCAGAGAGGACATGGGGTTTGACTTTGCGACGATGGTTCCTTGTTGCCAGAGCCCACACCCCTGTGGACTCTGCGTCCGTTCCTCCTGCTGCTGGAGACGGAGCTGGCTCCAGCTGGTGCCTCGGCTCGCAGGGCTCGTCTTTCCCATGTAAGGGGTCAAGGGGAGGGGAGGGTCTGAGGCCTGGCAGCGTGGCCATCCGGCTGTCATAGGAGCTTGTGATCAGGAGGCCTGGGTCAGCGCCTCAAGCCTTTCAGCTTTCCTCTCTGTGGGGAGGAGAGAAGCTCTGCATCTTTTCCAGCCCGGTGAGCTAATTGGATGCTCACTCACTGTCTCCACCACTTCCCGGAGGCTAGGTCCCCAGGGCGAGTGAAGGAGATGGGCCTGGCAGGCTGGCTCCCGGCTCCCGCTGAGGGTCGTCTGTCCTCACCGTCCCACCTTGGATAATCATGTCCTCCCTCACGTCATCTGCTTAAGAGATTCCCACCTGGCGGGCCTGTCTGTCCAAGCTAAGCTTGAAACACGGTGGCCGCACACGCCATCTGACCAGCAGAGCCACAGCACACTCTTGGCACAGCCACGGGCCCCGTTGCGTGCTTGCCGGCGCCAGCCTGCTCCGATGCCATCCCAGAACCCGTCTGCTCGGGTGATGTGGGTTATCCTCCCTGCATGCCTCCTTCCTCCCGAGCTGCCACAGTTCGGACGGACACACAGACACATGCCCACGCACAGATACAGACACACGCCAAGACATACACATACAGGCAATAAAAATTTTTTATGCACAAGACACGTGTACATATACACACAAACGTGTGCATGTACATGCATGTGCACACATCTATTCTGAAAGCCCTGAGAGACACCTACCCTTGGGTTGGCCTCCAGCTCTGCAGGTCCTGCCTCCTCAAATGTGGCCTGAACTGGCCCTCGGGCAGGAGGATTCTGGAGGGGAGCCTGGTCCAGCAGGCAGGGGTTGGTTTGGGAACCATGGTACAGAGAGAGGATGGAGAACAGGCTGCAGATGTGGTGATGTAGCAGCGGCTCCCAGACGGCTAGAACTGCCTGAGCTCCTCAATCTGCTGTCTGTGGGGGCTGCCTTGGGAAGACCCTTGTCCACACCGGCAGGAGCTCATGGCCTAGAGAGACCCCTGCAGAAAACAGTGCTTCTGCTTTTTGTGCAGGCATCCTGGGTGCAGGGCAGGGCCTGGCCCTGTCACGGGCACAGCTCCCTGCATGTGGCCCTCTAGGGTGCTACATGTCTCCAGGGGTGTCACTGTGCCAGTAGCCTCTCCAGGGGGACCCAGGACCCAGGGCAGGAAGGTTCCCAGGACTCATAAGCTCATAAGCAGTGCACCCGGTGCGGCTACTGATCCACTGCCCCACACCCCGCCCTGCAGACCCAGCACGTGCCACATCGCCAAACCTGTAGGCATGCTCAGCTCTTGGCTCTTACCCAAAGACCCTCTCTCCTTCCCCTCCCTGGCCTTCATCAGTTTCTCCCAGGTTTTTTTTTTTTTTTAACCCTCCTTAAAAACCAGTTAGATGCAGGCAGTAAACAGCAATGCCCACATTCCAGAGGGTACTTCACAAAGTGGATTTGACAAAAAAATCTAGAACTCCCCTTTCCCAAAGATATTTATCTTCCCGTGATGAACTTATTCCAAGGAATGAATTTCAATTTTGTTTTCAACATGCATGTAATTAAATATTCATTTTTATTTTCTAATTTTCATAAAGTTCCTTGTTGCGCATTGGCAATACCACACTGACAAACAGGAGTCATGGAGCAGCTGCACAAGGCAGGATGCTGCTGAACAAGCAAGATCCTGGCCTTTTTATTGATAGAGTAATCATACAGCATCAATTTCATGGGGTAGGAGGACAAGGAGAAAACGATGGGTGAAACTATGGAATGTGTTTTTGTCATCTAGGGCTTCAGGGGCACATAAGTCTGCTGACCAGATAATTCTCATCTGCTTGATGATCAAGTGTTGTAATCAAAATCAGACCCCAGACCTCAGGCTATGGACCTAATCTTATCAACAAGGCATTCCACTGATAAGTTTCTGGGGTCCATTGTCATACCCCCTGGGCATTCCCCCTGGGCATTCCCGGTCATACCTTATGATGTGTAAATCAGGAGTAAGTTTATGCATCTGTCATCAGACACCCCCCCACACACACACACATTCCCTGGGAATACCCCCTGGGCATTCCCGGTCATACCTTATGATGTGTAAATCAGGAGTAAGTTTATGCATCTGTCATCAGACACCCCCCCACACACACACACATTCCCAGTCATACCTATTGAAGCATATCCTTCCCAGGGTGATCAAGCTTTCTGCTCTTGATTTGAAAGGCACCTTGTAAGGTTGGGCTCCTAGGACTGACTGGTTTCTGAAGGGCAGTTCTGACCCTGTATAGGAATGCAGAACTGCAGGCAACAGTAATGGTGAGCCTAAAAGGCCGCGTAAGTCTAGCAAGCTCACAGTCCCTGATTATAGTATTTGGGCTGGTCTCAACTTATGTGGGTACAAGCCAAAGTTAGAGTGCAGATGAACCGGCCTGTCCACCAGTCTGCATCAACAAAGGTGTCTCCAGGCAAAGCAGTAACTGTTAATTCCAGGCATAGGAAGACTTAAGGGTCTATAACTGAAAGTTCCAGTTCCTAAAAGATAAGGCTCTAAATAGATGGGTAAATTCTAACAGGAGCGCTCTGTTCTCAGTGTAGGGACATCATCAAGCAGATTCCGTTAACAGGGCACCTGCTGGGACTTCCTAACAGCCCTTGAGAATGTCAGGTGTCTTCCTGCAGACTGGATCGAGCCCTCGCGGCAAGGCGCACGCAACCCTGGGGCAGCCTCGCAGAGTGCTCTGGAGGCTGCCCCGCTGAGGCGCTCAGTCCTGACGTGTCATCAGCTCCTGATTTTCCTGGCCTCAGTTTACCTAAGTCAGCAGTGCACATACAACTGATTGGAACGATCACAAGTGCCAAGCTTGGCTTTGTCTTCATCATACTGCACGTATGCGTCTGGCGAGGTGGACGTCACCTGTACGTATGGCGGACGTCAACTGTAATCAAGTTTATTTTTCAGGAAGAGATAACTGTCAGGGTCTTTGGGGGGGGGGGGCTGGGGCGCGCAGGGAGAACGCTCTATAACGTAGGAGGCAGGCGGCAACTGCACCGCCACGATAATGTGACAAACTGCCTCTCAAGCACAGGGAGCTCCCGCAGGTTCAGAAAGCTCAGCGCTTGCTTGACAATCCTTGCCGCTCCCCGCAGCCCCTGCCCGGACCCAACATGGCGGCACCGGCTTCCTTCCGCTCTCGCGCCCGTCCGTCACAGCCCGCCGGGTAGACTTGCGCCGCGCCATCGGATGACGTCAGGTCCGCGCCCGGAGTGGGCGTATGTGCGCAGGTGCGGCGTCTGCCCAGGGTGGACTAAGTGGCCGGTATGAGCGGCGGTGCCTCAGAGGTCCCCGGGCCCGGCGAGGTCACCCCGAGTGGCGGCGGCGCCAGGAAGCGGGACTCGCTGGGGACTGCGGGTTCGGCGGCGCAGCTCATTATCAAGGGTACGAGGGGCCCCGCGCGCTCCTGCCGGCGTCGCGCGCTGTGGTGCGAAGGGGTGGCCTGCGTCCGAGCGCCTCGCTTGCGTCCGAGCGCCTCGCTTGCGTCCGAGCGCCTCGCTGACGCCCGCCGCGCCGGCTCCGTGCGCGTCCGCCCCAGTGCGGCGGACACAGCCCGCCCTTCGTCAGCCCCGACCCTCGGGCGCCTTCGGGCCGCCCGCGCCGCGGAGCCACCGTGCGGGGTCGGGTCTGGCCCCAGGGTCGCTCAGCGCCGGCGCGGCTTTGGGCCTCCTCCTAGCCCTCCCACCTGTTTGCTGCGGTCGTGCCGGGCTAGGAGGCGGTCGTGCCGGGCTAGGAGGTGGTCTGCACGGACACTCCAGAGGCCGTGCTCCTGAGCGGCGGCCAGTGCCCGGGAAGTCGCCGCCCCAGAATCTGCCCCAGTTCCGCAGCCTGCCAGAAGCCCCCCCCCCCCCCCCCCCCCCCCCCCCCCCCCCCCCCCCCCCCCCCCCCCCCCCCCCNGCCTGCCAGAAGCCCCCCCCCCCCCCCCCCCGCGGTCCCCACCCGACCCCAAGCGGATCCTGGCTTGTTAAAACCGCTGCAGGATTTGCATCCTCTACACCACCCAGGGAGGGCGCCTTAGGTGCGGGTATCTGTGGGGTTTGTGGGCAGACCCAGCACAGCTGAGGGGCTATTTCTAGACTTCAGCTTGGCGCCTCCTCACAATCAGTGTGCAACTGGTGTGTGGGCCTCAGCCCTGAATTTGAATTGTTAACGTGTGCGATCTTAGTGAACTGCTGCTTAACATGTAACAAAGTACATGTAGCAGAATTGAACTTGGCCACTTTAAGTGTACGGTTCCATGGCGGTAAGTCACACCACATCCCTGCCGTCATCTCCAGCACTTTATCACCTTCCCAGACTGAAATTCTGTCCGGTTGCACTAACTCCCAGCCCCTCCTACCCTCCATTGTACTTTATCTCTGAATTTGACTAGTCTAGGTACCCTGGAGAGTTGAAATAACATGATGATTGCCCTTGTGAGTGCTGCTTAGCTCACCGTGATCTCGAGGTGCATTTGGGTTGCAGCGTCAGATTCCTTTTTAAAGCCGTGACACTCCTCTGTATATGGTTGTCCCCCACGGGGCAGCTCTGACAAGGGCACCGTATGGAGTTGCCTGTTGAGCAGACACCACAGAGTGATCACACCCTCAGCTGCTGCACCTGTAACTTGAGGTAGCTGTTGGGGCCACAGGCTCTCCGGTGGTCTGTTGCCATCTGAAATGTTACCAGTGACCAGCACCTGCACAGCGTGTGGACCCACTATTAATGGATGGACACTAGGGTCACTTTCACCTTTGGTGGCTGTAAATGAACGTGGGTGTGCAAATACCTGTTAGAGCCCGTGCTTTCCGTTCTGAGAGAAGAGTCTGCTGCAAAGCAGTCAGGCCATGTGGAATCGCTGGGTCAAGGGATTGTTTCCTTCACATTTTTTTTTAAAGATTTATTTATGCATACAAGCACTGGGGTACAGGCTAGAGGTGAGGGGACGCAAAAGGATTCACCAGAGACAGAGTGGGGAGCAGAACAGGCAGATCGACTGAAGTACACTGCTGAGGAGAGCAGCGGGCAAGACAGGAGAGGTCTGCTGTGCCATGTAGGTCAGCTCCCTGGCCGGGGGTCAAACTCATACTGCAGTGGCTGCCAATAGCTTCATGGTGCTGCGACTCAACCCCTTGTACCACCTGGGAGGGCCTCCTTCACATTTCTTTTTTTAAAGCAACCCTTACTGTTGCCCAGAACGGCTGCTCTAGTTTATGTCCCTCTTCACCAAACTCCTGGCCCCACTTTCTCAATGTACTGTCACCCCTCATTGTTCCTGCTTTCTTGTGGCAATCACCCTCATGGGTCTTGAAGGTGTAGCTAGTAGTTCAGATTCGCGTTTCCCTAATGATTAGATGTTGAGCATCTTTTTGGTGTGTGGGGGCCATTTGTATATCTTCTTTGGAGGAAGGGCTATTCAAGCCATTTGCTGTTTTTAACTAGTTCATTCGTTTTTGTTGAGACTGTTGGATTGTAGGAGTTCTGTGTCCTGGACACTAACCCCTCCTCAGATACATGATTTGCAAATATTTTCTCCCATTCCACACACTCCCTTTCACTCCAGTGGTGTCCCTTGATGCATGGAAGCCTTATGTTTTGATGTATTTCTTTTTAAAGCAAAGATCATTTATGAGAAGTTTTCTAAGCTAATCCAGTAACACTGAATCTAACTGAAAATATAGCCAGGGCCCCCTGGACTTCAGTTATGGAACCATCCCAGCTGCCTCCTCATTGTTCCCCTTGAGTCACACACTCCTGCTGTTACAAGCATTTGGAGATGCCTCGTTCACAGTCGGGTTTCTCTAATCTCTGATATGTCACCACGAAATTCATGGACAGATGTGTCTTCAACTTTAAATTGTTCCCAGGAGCAGCAATTCCAGGCTGTGGATGGGAAGCCCCCGTCCCGCAGTCCAACTAGACGTCACCCTTCATCTGTGTATGGGGACAGAGGCAGGAGACCCGCCAGAGACAGCATCCCTTCACACAGACTAACCTCGAGTTTCATTCTGTCTTTTAGATCTTGGAGAAATCCACTCAAGGCTCTTAGATCACAGACCAATTATTCAAGGTGAAGCCCGTTATTTCGTGAAAGAATTTGAAGTAAGTACTTAATACTTGGTTTGTACAAAGATCACCCTCATCTTTGGTGCGTTAGTGCATGGGAGTGAGATTCTCCACGTTTAAAATCCGACTTCTGTCTCGTGTGGCTGACTGGGCGGCCGTGTTGGGAACACAGGCAGGTAGAAGGCACAGATGCAGCGCAGACACTTTGAACACACACTCTGGGCCTAATCTGGGGAATGAAGCTTCTGTGAGCGCAGCTTTCCATCTGTGAAAGTGAGGGCCAGTGAATAAGGGACTTCGGGGACTGATGGCTCAGTGTCCAGGCCCGTGTTCTCTCACTTGGGCACACCCAGAGCACTTGCTTGAGCTCCTGAACGTCATCTTGGCCGCTCTCCTCCCAGGCGCACGTCCAGTGGCTGAGTGCCCCAGACACTACCTCACCACTCGCTCTGCCTCCAGCTGCGCCTGTGTTATCACCCACATGGCCTGTCTGCCCAGCTCCCGGCCAGCTGCCTCCTCACGCCTTTGATCACGTTTGCTGCAGACAGCAGCGCCCACGCCTCTTCTCTGATCTGGCCCGCTTCCCACTAGGCAGGCTGGGCTCCTGCCAGCCCCCAGCCAGGCGCTCCCTCCGTGGCAAGGCCTCTCGTTTGCCACATGCACTTAGCAGTCCCCCAGGCTTGGAGTGGAGGCTGCGGCATGTGGCAGACACGCCTGCTTCAGTGAACCAGGCTCATTTCAGGTGAGGCTCCAGCAAGGCAGGGCATCTGAACCTGCCTCCGAAGACCCTGGCCACACCTTGAGCATGACGAGAGCCTACGGGAGCGCTCCAGGAGCAGGTGGCCTGCTGTTCTCACATGTCACCTCTGAGGGTCTGCTGCACCCTCCCCTCAACCAGCACCCTCAGAAGGTGCACACCGTGTGTGTCCACTACCTGGTGTCTTAGCCCATCCCTGGAACCCATAACCCAGCCCTGCCACATGCAAGGCCTTCTTCTGTTTCTCCCCTTGATGCTGTCCTTGTGAACACAGGCCCTGGGCCCGTGACTTGTCTGCAGGGTCCAGCCGCAGGACAGCAGCATCGGGCAAACAGGGTGTCTGGAAGTGTGTGGCAGTGATGGTGACTGAAGTTTAAGGTCAGGCTGGGCGCATTTCTTGTTTGATCCGCAGAGTAGGTGGCGATCTCGCCTCTTCTGTTTCTTTCAGTGTTTCTCGTGCCCATTTTTGAACATTGCTGTTACACAACCATTCCTCATTACAGTTTTTGAAGCCTTCCGGGTAATAAAAAATGCCTCCAGGCTGTGCCTTCAGTTGTTGCCAAATCATTAGGAAGAGGCCTGAAATGTTAGTAATAAGTAATCACAGAAGAGTCAAATCTGGGTGCAAGCCCCAAAGCACAGTCTCTGAAGATGTAAAACATAGGGACCGAAACTTTGCTTTGTCTACGCAGGAGAAGCGCGGTCTTCGAGAAATGCGCGTGCTTGAAAATCTCAAGAACATGATCCAGGAGACCAATGACCAGGTCCTGCCCCGGTGCCGGGACACCATGGAGCTCGGCCTGAGCCCTGTCCTGCAGACACGTAAGGCGGCGGGCCGCAGTGTCCTCCCCGGTCTCCAAGCGTGCTCCCATGTCCTGGCTATGCTAGGGAGGGGGAGCGCCCGGGAGGGAGGCAGGGCAAACTGAACCAGTTTTTCCTTTTTTTTTTTTTAACAAAATGATTTCATCCTTAAGAGGAAGTTTGATGACCAGGAGCTGGGCTGTGAAATGAAGCTTCATTTTCAAAAAGGATCCTAGCATTTTAGCTTTTCTGAAAAAATACCAGTCATAAATGTTTGCTTTCGATCACATTTTTCATGAAGCTGAATATTTTAATGTGGAGACATTTGTTGATCAAAAAAGAGTATTTTCTGATCATATCAAAGTGTTCCATAAAAGAAGTGTCTTCTTCAGAGCTAATCTTAGAAGGAAAGGATGTGGGGAAGGCGGTCTGTCTTTGGCTCCGTGTTCACATGCTGGCTCGTCCATGGCGAGGAGGCGCTAGCACAGGGCGGTGAATCACGCCCTGGAGACCACGCAGACGAAGAACCGCCTTCCTGGGGGCAGAAAACAGCCCCAGTCTGTGACTGCACGGCCGGGAGGGAAAGCAGCAGGCAGGCCCTGGCCAGCCCGGTCTTCCTCCAGGCTTTGTTGCCAGGTGCCAGACGGTTGGGGAGGTGCCAGGACCACGTCTGATACCTGCCGGCGTGGCAGGAAATCCAAGGGGATATCTTGCCTCACGTCACTGCCTCGCCCTGACAGATGTCCTAGTGGACGCTGATGTAAACCCCAGGGTGTACACACGCACGGGGACATCCCAGGGCGGCCAGCTTCCCCCCAACACGTGGGTATAAAAGTTGGTGGGGTGAGACCTGGTCATGAAGGGCCATACTGACTGGTGGCCCCAGAAGCTCCTTGGAGAGTCTTCAGTAACCCGGAAGAAGGCCCTGCAGGGACTGGGATGCACCCCAGAGGGCCAGGGTCCGCCCAAGAGGGGCTCCATGCAGGGCTGAGCGTGGCTTCGGGGTCGTGCCCTTCATGCTCTGGGTCTGTCGTCAGCCTCAGAAGCCCGGAGTGACTGTCGGCAGTGTTTCCCTGCCAGAGGAGAAAAGGGTATTGTGTCTTGTGGCTTATCAAGAGCTCAGGGCTGCCAGGGCTTTAAAAAGCCCCCAGTTCAGCCATCATTCCCAGGGAATTTTGCACTTGATGACATGTGACATCACCGCCGCCTGGCTTATGTCGCTCGTGGATCTGGAATCCAGGGTATCCTGCCCTCAGGGTTGCACTTGGGCCCTACCCTGCACTGCCACCAGTGTCCGCTTCACTCTTGCCTGCCGTGGCTCCCCTCTCCCTCTGAAGCTGCGTGGCCAGTGGGCTGTGAGTCTTGGTGGCGTCTCCAGCTCCGGACAGCAGCTGCTGGCCACCCGCGCCTTCCAGAACCGTTCTTTGGGTTGTGTGGCAGAGGGTGTCCAGGCAGGTCTCCCCCATGTCTCCCACAGACCTCAGGAGGGGCAGGAGGCCACCATGAGGGGCCTTTGGTGCTGTAGACACATTGCTGTCCACGTCACCTTGCTGACCACACAGGTGACCATGCTGCTGCTGTGCTCAGCTGGAGAGCTTCCCGCTCCCTCCCCTCCTCCTCAGCTGCTTTTCTCCACTCCTCCTTCTGCCCCCAACTTCCAGCCCTGTGCCCCCCTTCCCCTGAGCTCTGTCCCCCATAGGAAGGAGAATGAAAACCAGGAAGGTTTGAAGGGAGCTTTTCCTTCTGGAGTCTCAAATTGGGAAGAAAGGGACTATTGTCAGGTGAGTGTGTAGACTTTACAAAAGTAGAGTTCACTGAAGTTAGAGAGTACAGCTTCTTAATTGTGTGGCTGAAGATTTTAGAAGTACATTCTTTTAAAAGGACTGAAGTTTCTAAATTGTCTAAGACTTGTGTGTTGGGGGGGCGGTTACTGCCGGTGCTCCTGACCTCTAGGGGGCGCCACACTCATGGTGCTACACTTCTTTTTGGCCTGCGTAGAATGGTATGAACAGCAAGCACGGCAGCACCAGGAGGTGACTCAAGCCAGCACTGCAGAGGGGTGGGCCAGTCAGGGCACGGTTTGCCCTCTTCTGTCAGAGAGGCAGTGACTGGGAGCCTGGCTTTCAGGGCTAAAGTCCTGTCTTTGAAGGAACTGAAGAGAAGAGCAACACTTTTTAAAAACAGAAGCCGCTTCTGGCCCATTCTTATGGGGTGGGGCCCAATGTGTTTCTGAAGAAGTCACAGTCCCCAGGAGCACCCCCAGTCCCTGTGGGAGGAGTGGGGCTGTCCACCAGGGCTGAATGTCTGTGGCAGCAGCTGTGCTGCCCAGGTGAGGGTGCAGCCCCGTGAAGGGCAGTCCCCCATGGCAAGGGAGACCGTGAGTACGAGACCTGCCACTGGGTGCTCAGCCCCGGGATGCTTCCCAGAGAGAAGGGGCCCAGCAGGGTCGGCGCCGTGAGGAGAGGGGCATAGTCCACTCTTGAGCACGGCTGAACAAGTGTTGTTGATATTTAAATGGCTCAATGTTAAGCGCAGGAGCTCCGCATCATTTAGTTCTCATGTCTGTTCCGGTTGTCCTGCTGCGTGGCCAGGACCCCAGGATGGCCTGACACTGCATCTGCTCTGTGGAATCCAGCAGTGGAAGTGCGGGCAGCGCAGCCTCACCAGGCAGTACCCAGTCTGGACTGGCAGCGGCCAGGCCAGAGGGCCGTCGTGTACGGAGATGAGGGCCGGTGAGCAAGGAGGCCTGAGGAGTGCACACTTACTGCCAGCTGCAGGGGCGCCGCGTCTTCAGAGCCTGTCCTTGTGTCAGTGCCGCTAAGCGGCCACCCCTGCGCATCCCAGCGGCCGGTGTTTCGTGAGGGGGCTCCTCTCCCAGCACGCAGGGCCTCTGGGGCACTCCGGATGAATGTGATGGTTGGGTCACTCTGGAAGCCCCCAGAGAAGTTTGAACCTGATGGCGGTGACCAGGACAACCCCAAGACAGGAGCACAGGGACAGGTGGGCTGGGGTGCTGCTCCCAGGTCCCGCTGCAGCAGAGACACAGGTGGTGCGAACTTGGCAGGGGCAGTGAGCAAGAAAGGACCACCGAGGACACGGTTCAGCTGTCACAGTCAGTCTGTGTCGTGTCCATCTCTTAAAGGGTCCTGAGGGGTGCTGACAGCTCTCCAGGCCCTCGGCTTCGCTCTCAGCTCCAGCAGGCACCCTGACGTCTTCCCAGACCTATTCCCTTTGGGCACCCACCATGAACAAAACAGGATTTGTATTGGGGGTGGCTTTGAGATCTGGCAGCCCAGGCTGCTGATTAAACTTGGTGTGTGTTTCCTTTCAGTGCAAGTCGCCACCGCGTCTGCCAGCCGCCTGCAGCAGAGGGAGCGGGACCGGAGAGAGGTAACGTGGGGTGGGGGTGGGCATTGGTCCGTGGCAGCTGTTACTCTGGGTCAGAAACACTGAGTTTATTTTCTTTCATGCTATAATTTGAAAAGATTTCCAAGCAGCCCAGTCATCGAAGGTGTGGTGGCCGCTCCATCCACATTTTTATGACTCAAATTGCAGGCCTGAAAGCATGGTTTGTCTCCTGGAGGGGCAAGGAACTACTGCTTTTAAGTGGAGCGAGGAAGCCCTCCAAGGGGCATGAGTCCTTCCTCCAAGCTGGAGCGTGCGTGTGTGTGCATGAGACTTGGGCGCTCATGCCCTTGGACCAGCGCTGTCGCGGGGTGAGAGCCGCCACTATGTGGTGCTTACTCATTTCAACAGTCCTGTAACTGCACCAGGTGTGGAGACAGCCCAGGAACCCAGGTCCCGTGATAGTTCGGTGTTTCCTTTCATGGCGTGTTTCACAATCTGTTCTGGCTCTGGCCAGGTGGAGAGGCCCCTGTCAGGAAGCACAGAAGCCCCGCCCTGTGCTGTGAGCGCCCGCCTGGGAATGGGGAACCACGCAGCCATCCCAGCCCCCGGCAGAGTGCCCAGTGGAGGAGCTGCGGTTTAAATACAGAACAGGGCAGTGAGTTCCCAGGGCTGGCAGGATTGGCCAGGGAGTGAGGGGAGCAGCGCTGGGGAGCTGCGGAGTGTCGGGCCGGGCTAGCCCCAGACAGACAGGGGGCCCAAGTAGGCCTTGCTGGGCTGGATTGCAGGTCAGGTTTCTCTGCTCAGGCCTGCGCTTTGCCAGGTGCCCCTGGGGAGCAGCAACTTTGCTTATCTCGGGAGCCAGAGTCTGGAAGGGGAACCCTGGCGGATAGGGAACGCAGGCTCCTCCACAGGCAGAGGTTCTGCTCACCTGTGTACTTGTGTCATCAATGCATGTGGGAGTTTGCACATGGGGGCTCACGCTGCACACTTGGGGGGAGGTGGCGTGTGTGGGCAGCCGCCAACAGCCCAGCCTGCTGTGAGCCAGGGGTTGGGAAGGGTGACCAGTTCCACCCGTCCAAATGGAAGATGCCATCTTGTGGCCAAAGAAATGGCCTCGTGAAGTAATAAAACCCTTAAAATACTTGGTCTTCAGTGTGTCTTGTGGGCCCCTGACAGGAAGCATTACTGGGTCTCGCTCATGGGGACCTTTAACCAAGAAGTGCCTGTCTCCTATGATGACACCCTGAGACCCAGGCCGGACACCGGCCCTTGGCCGTGTCTCCCTAAAGTTTGTCATGCAGTCGGCGCTGAGCAGTGGACTCGTCAGGGAAGGTTGTATCCTACGTGGGAATGGAGGGGAGGCTGTTCCTTCTGTCTAAAGAACAAAAAGCATAAATTGGAGGAGTAAAAAGGTATGATCTGCCATGTAGACGGTCTGCTTCTGCTGTGGATAATAACTGTTCCTAAAACTCAACATGGATTACTTCTGGTCTTTGTGAATACTGGTGAACGGAAAGATTTAGTTTCTTCCTTTCAAAGTAAAACATCTTTAACTTGCTTCAGGTTCTGGTAACAGGTGAGCTGGGACCAGAGGCGAAGTCCCTTCCCTTCCCCTCCAGCCTTCCCGTGAGGTGCAGCCCGGGATGGGCCCGTGGCCTGGTGGGGAAGGGGCCTCCTCGCTGCCTCCCAAGCCAGAGTGTCCTTAGCGCACACGTCTGCACAGCACATCTAGTATTGCCTGCGTTCACCAACAGCCCACAGCCCAGACAGGTGTCATTTGATGGCCTTGGCTTACGTGTTATTGTAGTCCATGGCGTCTCTTGGCGTGTAACTGCTTTGACTGCCTTCACACAGACTCCCTGTTAAACGGAGTCTGATATGGGTCCTTATGTTTTGTGCATCTCTGGGGCTCATGATCCACAGACTGAAAATACAAAAGCAACGTGTGGAATTTTGTTTAACTTGTTCCCCAAATGTAGTGCACCAGCATCCCCTCCCCACGCACCCTCCCCCGGCCCCGCCTCAGGCTGTCTAACCTCACTCCGTACTCACTGCAATCCCGTCACTTGAAAAGCCTGTTCCTGAGGAATTTCAGGTCAGATTGGAAGAAAAAGCTCTTGCAGTGGGATGTGTGTGTGTCTGTGTGTGTGTTTAAAGCTTCCACTGGAAAGCCTGGATTCACATTTTATGACAGAAAAGGTGCAGACCTGGATGTCAGAAAGACTGCAGTCTGAATGCACAGCCCCGTCGAGCGGGCTTCGCCCTTAAGTCCTCAGTGTGTGGAGCACGGTGGTGTGATGCCACGGCAGGGCTGGTGACGCCACCCCGCAGGCCCCAGTGAGCGTCCTTTGGTGTGCATGCTCCGGTGGTGCTCAGGGCTGCAAGGGGCGCCCCAGCCAGAGGAGAGCGGCCAGAGGCCATGTGCAGATGGAGGCCGTGTCTCCCCCACCCCCGAGTGGCCACGTGACTTTGCTGCTGGCGTGTGTGGCAGGCACCGCCCCTATTCCTGCGTGTTTGTCCTTAGTGCTTCATGCTGGGACCTCCAGAGACATGTGTGCCCCAAGAGGTGCTGCTTCCACTATCACACACCGAGGCTGTTCTGAGGACAGTGACCAGCATCCTGCTGAACCAGCTCTGTCGCTCACACCTGGTTGTGCCTTTAGGCCTGAGTGCTCAGGGGAGAAGGGCGTTGTCCTTATGCAGAACTGGGACAGCAGGAACTGGGGTGTTGGCACTGCCTCATAGAAGAGCTTTCTTGGGTTCTTTTCCAGGGGTCAGTAACATGATTCTGCCTACTGCGTCTGAATTGTTTGGTGTGAGACGTGTTTTGGTTTCATAGAGCGGTGAATCTGTGGCCATACATTCTCCAAGTTGATGTTGACAAGTACATGAGTAAAGTGGAGTCTGAGGAGACGTAGAGGCATAAGGATGTACTTGGGTCTTCCCTTTGTCAGTTCAGGGAAGTGGCGGAAGCGAGTCCTGATGTGCAGCTGTGACCAGACAGCTGGGCATGCTGCTGACTTGTTTCTGTGGCCATCCAAGCTGTGGTGCAGGCTTGTCGCCGTGACTTACACGGAGATTGCCACGGTCGCCTGTTGTCAAGAGATAACATTACCTTTGTCTCCTGCGTGGCAGAATAATTGTCTAGGAAATGTATGTGACTTTCAAATTCTCTTTTCTCAGATTGTTAACAACCACTTAATAGCTAGTGAAAAGCAGCAGCGAGTCCAGTGGGAGGAGTTCATGACGCAGCAGCGCGGCAGGCAGGCGGCCGTGGACGAGGAGCACAGCAGGGCCCTGGGCAGGCTCCGAGAGCAGTACGCCCAGATGGAGAAGGACCTGGCCAAGTTCTCCACCTTCTAGGGCTCACGCTCCCAACAGCCCCACCTACAAGGAACCGGCCCTGCAGCCCCGGCTTGAGCTTCGCAGTAGATTGAGTGTTCTCTCAAATAGAAGATGGAAGAGACCTCTCCTGGCCTGTGCCAAGGGCAGGCCAGCTCTCAGGCCGTGCCTGACTCAGCGGGGAGAGGAACTGCTTGCTTCTGCTGGCATCAGCATCACCGCCCCTCCCGCTCGTGGATGCGGAGAAGTGGTTTCGCTCGCTCGCCCACCGCAGGGTGCGTGGAGGTTCCTGCTCAGGGCACACAGTGCCACAGCCGCCTGGCCGCCGGCGGGGAGGCAGTGTGTGATTCCCACCAGTGGTGGAGCCAGGCCACAGGCCAGCACAGCAGCCCGACCCTGCAGGGTCTGGGGAGGCTGCAGGGCAGCGTGAAGCCAGGTGTCCCACAGGGCACAGGATACTCGGGCTGGGTCTTTGTCCAGCACTTAAGTGTCCAGCTTTGAAAACAGGCGTGGAAGGGAAAACTTGGCAAAGATACGTTGACGTTCACCTTCCTGAGAGCCATCGCCTTGAGCCTGTGCTTAACCTCCAGGTCCACTTTGCTGTGGGCAAGCTGAGTCCGAGAAGCCCCATGTACAGTCGTTTGGGCACTCAGCAAGAAAGGACGAGACCCCGAAGGAGCCAGTGAGCACTGCAGCCTCGTGCGGGTCCAGCCTGACCCTGCTCGCATATGTGCCCCAGGGCAGGTGACTGCCATCGAGCCCGTGAGTCTGTGCCGCCTGTCTCGTGAGCAGGTGTTAGGGTGGGGCAGGCGCCGCCCCGTCACCTCTGTGGCCCCGGGAAGTCTGCAATCCACGCTGCAGCACAGGCCGCCGAATGCCGTTTGCATAAACCGAGCAGAATTAAACGCAATAATTTTCAGAGACAGATGGTGAGAGTATTTGAGGTCTGAGTAAATCTTTCAGTTACCTCTTAACTGCTCCTCAGTTAAGAGACGGGGGAAAGCAGAGCATGGCTGGCTCGTGCTGGCTCAGGGCTGCTGCGGGGCAGCCAGACCCCGCCTGGTCGAGTCACAGCTGCCCGGCAGGTCTCGTGCTTGCTGCCTGTCAAAACGGGATGAAAGTAAGAGAAGGAATGAAGTAGGATTTGAGGCTGCCAGCTCCCCGTCTGCCACTGCTGGCTTGACAGCGCATCGGCCGTCCTCTCGCACCTGGGGGAGGCCCTCGTGCTGACACCACACACACGGGGGTTCTTACTCTCTCTGCGGTGGGAAGAACCATACTTCCAAGAGTACCCCACACACGAGGGAGGGGGGAGCCTCCCCACAGACCCCTGTTGCTGGTGTGCTGTTAGTGGGCAGCGTGTGCCAGGGCTGCACCTCCGGGGCGTGCAGGGCGGGCCTGCACCTGGGCCCCCTTCCCAGCTGCCCCCGTCAGGACCTTGCCGAGGGCTGGGCTGTGTGCAGGGCCCAGGGGTCTGCAGCCAGAGCAAATGGCTAGGCCTCTCAAGCCCTGAACGTCAAGATGGGACATTCTTTCGTTGTGGCTTTGCCAGTTCTTCACCATGACGGCGTGAAAGAGCCGCTGCTCTGCCTGTCTGCCTTGGAGTATTTCTTTCAGGGCATCCTTTCCTTTGCGTTTCCCAGTTTCCAAATTCCCTTTCGAACACGGTTTGTATCGATGCAGGCATTAATAGTCACAGCATTACACGGTTTGTATCGATGCAGGCATTAATAGTCACAGCATTACACGGTTTGTATCGATGCAGGCATTAATAGTCACAGCATTTACAGCGTCTCTGCTGTGTGTGTGTTGAGCAGGGGGAACGTAGATCCTGCACCTCATCAGATTATCTGTGATGACCAAATGAAGTGATGTTTGTTACTGCAAAGTACTGTAGAAATATTTTGAAGTATTTCGTTTTTCATTACAATTTCTTTTTTGACTTATGTAATTTTTTAACATGTAGATTTTACAGTTATTTCTTACTGATTTTTGTTTTAATTTGATTGTCATCAGAGAATAGGTCCATCTAAGACTGAGAAGTTAGAATTTGCTCTGTGATCTAAATACTATCAACTTTTTAAAAAGTAGGTATTTCTCAGTTGCCCCTGACCAGCCCTGCTATTGGTTTCATTGAATCGTCTCCTTTGTACTGTTTTTTTCCTTCCTCTTTACCTTTCAGATTCTGACGCAGGTTAAAATTTCATACTGAAGTACATTTTCTAATTTCTCCCTATAGTTCTGCAAACTTCTGCTTTATATATTTTGAAACTTTGTACTAAGGACATAGAAGTTTAGAATTGAAATTTGTACCTGCAGTCGTAGCATCTATTCTAGTAATGTTTTTATTTCATTTTGTGTTGTCTTAAAATATGCCTTTAAAATGTGTTTACTTGGGCACACCAGCAGGTTCAGATTTGATGGTACGTTGTTCTTCATCCTTCTGGTGGGTCTTTGTGTTACATTTTACTTGTGCCTTTAAAAGCTGTAACCAGGCTTTTTTCTCTTTCTGATTATCACCTCACTGGAAACTTTCATCCGTTCACATTTGCTGCATTACTAAATATCGGGGTGACTTCTACCATCTCGCTCCGGTTCTCCATCCTACCTTTTCTGTTTTCTCACTGCCTTTGGGTTTTGGTGGGTGTTCTTTGCCTTCTTTCCCATTAATTATTCTTCTGTGTACCTTTCCTTGTTCAGAGGGTGAAAACTGAATTTTTATTTTTCTGTGTGTACCAAAGTGAATTGTATAGCTCACAGAAATCTAAAGTCCTATCTTTACTCCCTAAACATTAGGGGCTTCTGGGCAAGGTCCCCTCTATTTACCAATTAGTGTCTAGAATTTTAATTTTATCTCGGTCTAACTCCAAAAATACGTGTTTCCTATAGTCAGCATTTGGACTTACTACAAGTTGGCGATCACCAAGGGTCTGCTGCTGCACTGGGGCCACGTCCGCCGTGCGGCCCTCTTGCTGTCCCTGCAGCGACAGGCCCCCGCCCGCCCACCCGCTTGCTCTCTGACCCCCTTGTGCAGGCCGCCCATGCTGCCACTGCAGGTGCCTGGCTGCACTTTGTGCCTCCACCATCCTGGAAAGTCTTCGACTGCTGTCTCCTGAGCGTCCCCTTCCCCAGTGCCCTGCGCCTGTCTTACCGACCCACCGTGGCCTCCCTGGGCCTTTCCCCGCCTCTCGGTCTCTGGGTGTGGCAGCCCGCTAGTTTCCTTAAATCAGTCGTCCAGCTCAGCCCTCCCTGGCCCATCAACATTCACCCTGGTCAGTCTGAATTGAGTATTGTTTTCTTGGTCGAACAATGTCTCCTTTTCCGGCTGTCTTGGCCTTGGGGCTGGCTCCAGTATATCCCCTTTTTCCTTTCTTCTAACACATTGAATGTACTTACAGCATGTTTGCTAGGATAAATCAGCATTTTTCTGAACCTGTGGTATGTGTTTGGTCTGAAGCAGTCAGTTCCTGTGGTGAGAGGGGGCGTATTTTCCAGTGGTGGCCTCTGCACTTGATCCTGGGGCACGTTTTGCTCAGAGAAGGGCAGATTCTGCCTTCCCTGGGACTGCCCCTTCTTCCTGTGGGCTAACTAGGCCTGCAGCGTGACACACGCATGCACACACACCCGCTGGGGCATGTCCTCAGACGGGTGCATGTTGAGCTGTGACAAGGCACCCCCAGAGGAGACGGTTCCACTTCTTGTCTCTGGGAGGAATAAGGAGGAAAGCAAGGTGTCTTCTTGGTTCACACCCCAAAAGCCGTACCCTTTGGGGGGTCACCTCTCCTGTGGCTCTTCCAGCTCAGCCCCTGTTTTAAGCTGACTCATGTCCCCCAAATGCATGTGTTGAAGTCCTAGCCCCCATGAGTGCATTTGAAGGCACAGGGTGTATGGGGGCCATCAGGGTCATAGAAGGTCACAAAGGTAGCCCAGACTTGATAGAGCTGGTGTCCCTAGGCAGAGACCAGAACACTCGCTCCATCCGCACAGGAAAGGTGACACCTGCAGGCCAGCAAGAGGGCCTTCCCACACCTCCATCTTGGGCTTCCAGTCTCCAGAACTGTGAGAAGAGAAATTCCACTGTGTCCACTCAGGGTCTGTGGTATTTTGCCATGGCACCCAGGTCTGCTGGACGCTGCAGCCTGGGTGCTGCCCGCAGGCCTGCATCTGACACCTGGAGTCCCTTTGCTAGGGGGTGTGAGCTCAGGTCCCAGGAGAAGTCAGCCCTCCCTCCCCTGACCCGCCTCCAGCTGTCCTGCTGCCTCAGGCTGGAGAGCCCAGGAGCCCCAGCCAAGTGGGCTGAGCTCTCTGGGGGGAGGGAAGGGAGCATGGGGAGCAGTAGTCTCAGCACCGCCTAGGGGGTGTGCACAGCGTGGGGTGTGGATAACGCACCAGACTGTACATTTGAAAGTTGATAGGAGACTGGGCCTTAAAAGTTAATACAAAGAGTAACTGTGACATGATGGGGTTAACTGAGGTTACTTATCATCTTGCAACTTACATCAAATCTTATTGTGACCTTGTTATGTGTCAATTATATCAGCAAAATGGGGAGGAAAAAAGTGAGATTAGTTTTAAGTTTCTCTTACATAGATCTTACATATAGATCTTCTCTTACATAGATCTGATTGACTTCTACAAAACTGTCCACATTGCTAAAACTACATTCTTCCAAAAAAAAAGTGTAATACATTCCCTTAAAATGGAGTACAGATTTTGAAAAACCGCAAAGTCACTTTTTTTAAAACAATGTTAACCTGAAATGCTTGAACAGCTATTTTGGGAAAGGTATGTTTTAGAGACAATGATTTATAAAATTACTCTGAGGTCACAGTTATAAAATAAACATTTTGTGGTCAGTTGCATATTAAATTTGCTTTAAAGCATACCTGCAGTAAAATTACTCTAATGAGGATATTCGGTTTACTAAGAAAAGTCATGATGCTGAAGACTCTCCTTCCCTTTGCGTCAGAGTCACGCGGCGCCAGCAGGTGTCACTGTGATGACAGAGTATGCGCGGACGTAGGGCAGATGAGGGCTGTGGGAGCGGTCCGGTGCTTTTGAGGATTGTGTTTTTGCCTGATTCATGTCTCGTACGCAGATTTTTCATTCTATAATTGGTAGGAGGGTTCTTATTAGCAGTAAAATGCCAGTAAGATGACAACAATAATAATTTAGAAAGTAGTATGTCTGGGACTTTACAGTGTAGAATAGTATGTAAGTCGTTAAGCTGTAGTCTGAGACTGACCCGAATCACATCAAGAAACCACATGACAGTAATATTTCTAATTGTTTTTTGGAAAAGCTCTGCTTCCTCTTCTCTAAATTGGAGTCAGAATTTCCAGTGAATGCTCAGAGACAGGCGCGTGTGGCCCACGAAGGGGAGTAGTAACGCATGCAGAGCTGGTGGCGGCCTTGTCCCTGGAGTGCTGAGCTGCGTCACGCCTGCCCAGAGCAGCCTGGCCGTGGCTGCAGCCTCCAGGGCTGGCGCCGGTGCCTGGAGATAAAACAGCAAGGTCCACGTCACACGTATCGACCTCGGCGCCCGCCATCGTGAGCCCCGGCAGGGCCATCGCGTGGGTTGTCACGGAGTACCGTTGCCACAGAGACAGACACTCGGTAGGATTTGCAGAAAGATGAGGACGGCCCAGGGTTTCTCTGGTTCAGGGAATTTCCTGAGCACTTCTGGGCCGCGGTGCCACCCACTTTGTTGCCCTCGAGAGATGAGAACGCGGGAGGCAGGCAGCTGCTTTCTGTCCCCAGGGGCAAGTAGCAGGCGGTCACCGGCCCCTGACCGCCGTGGCCATCTGTGCTGAGGACGGTGGACCACCGACCGCCTTCGGTGCCTGTCTGCATGCAGGCCTGGGCCTTCGCCCTGGGAAAGCAGGGCCCTCCCTGTACAGCAGCACTGGGGAGGGCGTGGGGTCGCCGCAGGGCTGCAGTGCCGCCATCAGGGGAGCCCGTCCAGCTCTTACATCTCGTGGAGAAGCCATCCAAGTGCCTCCACTGGGGCGAGGACCCTTCATATCCAGCTGCGTCTGACCGTGGGAGACGGGCAGGGAGGGAACAGAGGCAGTGAGTGGGTTCCCGCCCCAGCTCTGCCATGTGCTCACGGGGTGACCCTGGCAGGCCTATGCCTCGGTCTGCCATGTGTAAAGCAGGCGAGGCAGGAGTGCCCAAGCCTGTAGGTTAGTTTTGATGATTAGACGAGTTAGGTGACTCAGGTGGAGCCTGACCTGTAAGTGCTGTGTTTAATACCTGCTTTTGAATGACTGTCACTGTGAGTCTGGAGGCCGCTTGGGGAAGGGAGCTATGACTCACCCTGCGGAGGCGAGGGGATCTAGATTCGGAGGTCTCAGTCCCTCCCCCACAGTCATGGCAGCCCCTAGGAGCTCTGGGTGGGCGAGACACCATCTTCCCTGCAGACGCATGTGAGGCCATGGCACCCATGGCGGGGAAGCCCCTGACAGCGTGGCCTGCACCTGCACCACCGATGATGTCGCCTCTCCAGGTTGCTCCTGTGTTCGCAGCGTCAGAGACGCCTTGGGCGAAGTGTTTGTCTCACACATCTCCCCAGGACAGCCTTTGATGCAGACCCCAGCTGGAGTCAGACCTGACCGTTGGGATGCGCTGGCTGCGCCCCACGGTCTCACTGGCAGCAGCCGCGCAGGGCCACGCCAGGCCGACTGGCGCGCAGCCACATTCTCTGGCAAGAGGAAGCAACGTCTCTGAGAGCAGCTGGAGCGCGGGCAGGTCGTGGGGCGGCCCCTCGTCGGAGGCCCCATTCACAGGCCCGAGTTCAGCAGACACCCTGACCCTGGGCTTGTGCCAGTTGTCTCTGGGGCCTGTGTGGGCCGCCCTCCCCAGCCCACCGGCCGCCACGCCCTCCGCCCCAGGGACAATGTGCACACATCATTTCCTGGAGCCCTGGGCTGGAAGGCCATTATCTGCTCCCCCAATAGGCTAGAGCAGCAGTTCCTGAGATTCTTCTCAAATACTTTAACTTCCCAAGGAATCCGGAAAAAATAATTCCAGGAGCTGGTGCTGTGAATGAGGGTGACAGCTCAGCTTCCTGCACGGGAGCCCGCGGACCGTGGCTCTGACCTGCGCGGGGTGCATGGGCCAGAGGAGCCCGCCCATGGGGGTTTGGCCTGGGCCCTTCCCACACCTCAGAGGTGCCCAGACGTCCCAACAGGACGTGCTTCTGCCCATGTTTCCCGGGGCGCCCTGAGAGAGCTCGGAGCTTCTGTTCAGCTAAGAAATGTGCCTTCGAGCAGTGGGTTTTGTGCAGGTTGCAAGTCAGCGGACCTGCAGCAGGCTGGGGGGGGGGCGGTGTTTTCTGCCCTCCTGGGGCATGCACGTGGAGAGGGCGCTTCTGGCCTCACTGACTGACACCATCCTCGGTACTCTGCGCCGTGTCCACGCCGCACGTGCGCCTGCCAGTGGGTTTGGGAAGGCACAGGGCGGGGAGCGGGAGATAAAGATGTCATCAGCAGTTGCAGGAAAGGCAGACCCTCCAGGAGAGTGGGTGTGAGTCTGGGCTTGAACCAGGCAGACCACCCGCTGTGGCAGTGAGCTCCCTGGCCCCCATCTTGACACAGGTGGGTGGGTGTTCACCAGGTCTCTCTGGTCCCCGACACTTCTGCACGTCCCCATGGTGGCAAAACGTGCCACTCAAGGGCTGAGATGCCGCTGGGATCGTCCCCGGTACTCGGGCGGGTCCTAGAGCCGTACACAGGCTCCTCCTGGGCTCCCCCAGAGGCTGAGGTTACACCTGGACATCCAGCCCCTCCCCCTGGAAAGCACCTTGGAAGCACCCAGAGCATGGCCTGTGTGCGTGTTGGGATGCATGGCTGTGGACCCACCTCCCTCTTAGTTCCAGGCCGGTCTTCGTCCTGGGAGCGGCAGCTGGCAGAGCGGGGAGGGCGTGAGTGCCCTGTCACCTGGGGCAGCGAGCATCTGGGAAGGGTCTCCCACAGCTGACTTCTCACCTGGCTCGTCTGTGCTCAGCCCCTCCCCGTCTGGGGGCATCCTGGCACTCTCTTCTTTCATCCTGGGTTGGAGTCCAGTTAGCCCACATCCTGTCCCGAAAATGGTTTGGCTGCTTGCTGCAGAGGTGGCCATTTCTCTGGAGCTAGGGGATACAGTCCAGTGGGGGGGGTTCCTTCCTCACAGGGGTCACTCCAGCTTGCCCTAACGTGAGTGGACAGTGGGGCTGACCACAGTGGATCTGTGGCGACAGTGGCCACAGGTCGCCGGGGGGCCCTGACACTTGACATGCTTGCCTGGGCTTGAACCAGGGCTCAAGCACAGAAACGGGTGGAAGGAGGTTACGGGTGAAGGCACAAACGTCTGGAGAAGAGATGAGGGTGGAAGCAGAGGCCGCTGGCCAGTGGGCAGCAGGTAGACGTGGCTGTGGCGCTGGGGGGCAGCAGCTCTGGGGGACATGTGGTCGGTCCCTCCAGGGGCTCAGCTGAGACTCGGGCAGAGCAAGTGCAGCCCGGGTGGGGCCGCCAGCCCGTGCTAGCTGTCTGGGCTCTGACTTGTGTCCGTGGACCGTTTGGCTGTGTCACTTGGCTTGAGCGCAGCAGCCAGCCCCAGTCCCATGTCCAGCTGCTGGGGAGCTCGCTCGCAGCTGTCTGAGGAGCCTTTACTGGGCAAGTGCTTTGGGGCCAGGTCACCCCAGGCCCTGCAGCAGGCCAAGGAGGCTCAGTGCGTTCCTCAGCCGCCAGAGTCCGCAGCCTCTTCCAGGACGTGGCAGGCTCTGGATGAGGGAGGGAACCCACCGCCTGTTCTCCCCGGGCACACTGTGGGGGACACTGCCACACGACGCCCTCAGAGCAGCCTCAGCCTGCACCCAGGGGTGCATGGCTCCTGTTTACCAATCCTGCCCTCTGTAAAGTACAGAGATAAGTGTGACATGAGCTGCCGCCTGAAAAACCCCAGGTGAAGAAGCAAAGGCTAATGGAGAGTTGGAAAACAATGTAAAGCTGCATTTCTTTTTTTTTTTTTTTAATTTCCCTGATGTGACTTTTTAAGTTGATTTACCATTGATTACAAAACCATGTAAATTTTGCCTCTTTGGATGTAGAAGCCTCACCTCACTCCCACCCCACCCAAGTCCTAGTGCCCAACCCCTCCCCACCTATTTCTCTCCTCTCCCAGAACCGCTTTGTTTCCCTAGAGCCTGAGTTATTTTTGTTGTGATTTAGTAGGTCCTGTTCTTGGGTTCTTTGTATTTCATAGGTGAGAGAAACCATTTGATCACTTTCACCTCCTGACATCTCACTCAGTGTCATCCCCTCCAGAGCCCTCGGTGTTACCACAAAGGCAAGAGTTCACCTTTTTGATAGCTGAGTAATATTCCGTTGAGTGTGTGGACAGTAGTGTCTTCATTCAGTCATCTGTCACTGGGCTTTAGGCGGGTCCCTGTTCAGTTGTTGTGAGCAGTGCTGCAGTGAACACCAGGCTGCTTATATCTTTTTGAATTAGCACTTCCCTGTTCTTCAGATAAATACCTAGCAGTGCTACTGCTGGGTCACATGACATGTCCATCTTTAGATTTTAGGGACTCTTCATACCATTTTCCAGAAAGGCTGCACCAGCTGACACTTCCACCACCATGGACGGGGCCTCTCCTCCTCCACACCCTCCAGCCTCTGTTGGATCTGGTCTGTCTTCCACAGGCCTTCCCCCAGGTGGGAGGGGGCTCTCCCTGTGGCCTGGTCTGTATTGCCCTGGTCATAAGAGATGCTGGACCTTTCCCCTGCCTGTTGGCATCTGTGTGCCTTTGGAGACGTGTCTGTTCATATGGTCCTTTCTTTGATTGGGTTATCCTGTCGTCAAGTTCTGTGAGTTCTCAATGTATTTTGGATTCGGCCCTTGGTGGGCATGTGACATGCAGATGTCTTCTGCCTGTCTGTATGTAGGTTTCATTTTTGATGTGCTTTCTTAAGCAGTAAAAAGCTTTTTAGTTTGATGTCCCATTTATTTTTTCTCATTTCCTTTGCTGTTGGAGTTGAGTCTGCAAAGATGATACTGCGATTGTGTGCAGGAAACCATCACCTATGCTTCCCCTGTGTATTTTAGGGTTCAGGTCTCACATCCAGATTTTAACCCATTTTGATAAAGATCAGGAGGAAGTCTCACTGTCATCTACAAAATGAAGAGGTCTGCGAAGATCAAGAGGCAACAAACAGCACATGCAGAATGGTTCCTGAGCAAGTCTGTTTACTAAACAGAAAGCAGCCATTTATAGGCATCTATGTATACATCAGGATCTGGGAACATCTGTCAGCATTTAAAATGCACATACCTATGTTTACCAATTACCTATGTGTATATGTAGACATTGGAGTCTTTTACGCATAAAAATATCACTGGAAACTCATTACTATCCTTCAGCAAGGAATGGTGAAATCAGTGACGGTGTCTTCAAATGGAATACAGTGCAGCCTTGAAAAGGGATGAATAGCACTATATGTGGCACAGTGGCATGATTGCCAAGATCTGTTGCAATGGGAAGGTACCCTCAAAAGGAGGAAGGCACACATACAAAGGTTTGGACGTTTCTGTAGTAGCCAGCAGCAGCTGGTGCTAAGGACTGCTTTGGAATGGGCTCTGGGAGCGAGGTCTGCAGTGAGACAGAGAGTACTGTTGCTGCTTGTTGCAGTGCCTAAAGGATTTCCATTAGGTCCTGGTTGCACTCATTCAGCTTTTTGAAAGCTAGTTTAGAAAAAGGAATTACTTTTTTGAAGCACTATACATGATGAGGAGAGGAGGTTAGAAGTTTGTTTTTTTTTAAAGATTTATTGTATTATACATACAAGAACTGGGGTACAGGCCAGAGGTGCGGAGGGTGAGAGGATTCACCAGAGACAGAGAGGGGAGCAGAACAGGCAAATCGGCTGAAACACACTGCTGAGAGGAGCAGCGGACTAGCAGGAGAGGTCTGCTGCGCCATGTGGGTCCCCTCCCTGGCCAGCGGCAGGGATCGAACTCGTGCTGCAGTGGCTGTAGTTTGTTTCATAGTGCATTGCTTAACCCACTGCGCCACCAGGGAGGCCCCTGAGGTTAGAAATTATTTAGATTAGATTTCCTAAATGAAAGGGGGGTAATCAAAATAAACTTTTATTTTTGCCTCATTCTCTAATGCAAGAGCAAGGGAGCACCCTGAGGACCTCAGAAGTGGTAAAAGAATCAGTCAGAGGAAGTCGCTTTCACTCAGCCTGGAGCCAGTCACGGAACTTAAGGCCACAGGCGGCCCGTGAAGTCAAGTGTTGTCGGTAGATTTGGGGGAGCCGTCTGGCTTCTGGTGTGTAGTCATAACATTTGAGGTTGTGCAGGGGGAGATAAGGACAATGAGAGTTGATGATGCAGGGTGCAGGGGCTGCAGCCAGGGAAGGAATTCCCCGGCCTCCCATCTTTTTTGGCGTCTTCCAGCGCCTCAGAATAATATTGCACTCCAAGCGGGGCCACTTTGAAGAGCTGACTGCACTTCCTCTCAGCCGGGCCGAGCCCAGGGCTGTCAGGCTGCGGAGCTGGTCACCTGTTCTACGCCCAGGGCGTGACCCGTGGGGGCCTGGTCAGGTGTCTCGGCAGGTTGCCCTCCTGCCATCCCAGGAAAGGACGCGTTTGCAGGGAAATAACAGACTTCGGGGTCCTGCAGAGCTGATGTTTTATATCAACAAGATTGTTGTGGGAGGTGGGGGACCGAACAGATATTCGCGCGTGTCAGGCCAACCACTGCACGAGAGGGCTCCCGTCCGAAGGGTCTCTCCCATGTCACGCAACCTACAGCAGGCCCCGTGGTATGTGTTTTGGGGGCTTGGTGTCAGCCAGCAGCTGGGTGGCCCCAGCAGCTCTGCTAGTGGCCCCTTCGCTGGGACACAGCATCTCACGGGTCCCTCAGACGAGCTTATCTGCCGTCCAGACGCCTGAATGATTCTGTGGTGGTTTGTCTTCTTTACATGCTAGAAAGTTCCAACTGAAATTTTTTAAAGGTCCTTAACATTAAATTCTGATTCCTTGGTTTTTTGCCTATCAGACTCCCCCCAACACCATACGCAACCCCAATGTCCACCTTCAGGGAACCCAGTCAATTTTCTAACACTGTCTCGTAGGCTGTTCTGCATGAGGGGCCGCTGGTCTGTACTGCCCACGGAGGCTGCCACTGGCCACTCGGGGCCACTGAGCACTCG
Source organism: Galemys pyrenaicus (assembly GCA_019455555.1). Taxonomy (NCBI): domain Eukaryota; kingdom Metazoa; phylum Chordata; class Mammalia; order Eulipotyphla; family Talpidae; genus Galemys; species Galemys pyrenaicus. Next base: position 312,681 of record JAGFMF010011778.1, read on the forward strand.
GGTGACCGGCAGCACTGAGACCTGTGTGCTGGGCACAATTAATTCTTGTCACCTTGCCAACAAGTTCACCTGAGGTCCCGCGGGGCCCCGGCCAGCGGGAGGCACCATATCAGCCCCCAGCAGACACCCACAGAAGGAGCCATGGCCTCCCTCCCTCAGCCCACAGTGGGCTCCCTTCTCTGCCATGAGGCTTAAAAGCAATATGACAAGTGCAGCAACCAGGGACAGTGTGGCGAGTCCCCAAGAGAAACGCCGGAGGACCTCGCTGTCCCCCTTCTGGGTGTTTATCCAAAACACACCAAGACTCCACTTCAACAGCCCTGTGCACCACGGCCTGTGTCCCCGGAGCAGGCGAGGGAACAAGCGGCCGGGCCGAGCCCGAGTGACACACTTCAGCGGCAAACGAGGAGCTCCACCTGGCAACCACAGGGGTGAGTCGGGGGGCTGTGTCCTGGGACAAAGTCAGGCCCAAATGCCCACTGCATAAACCTCCCTCCTGTGGAAGAGGAGGAGACTGACCAGGCAGCACAAAACGGAAGCAAACTCTTGTATGCAGAGAACAGGTGGAAATCAGTGTGGGTGACCAGCAGGGGCGGGCTGGGCGGCAGCCATGGGCGGCGTGTACAGCACTGGTCACCTGGAGCGTGCGTAGCGTCTGGTCCGTTTCTCTCCCATAAATGTTAAAAAAATAAAGGAAAGGAAAGCTCCCACTTTGCTGTCTTCGCACCGGTGTAGGAAGAGCGGGGTCGCATAGGTCCAAGACCGTACTCCCAGAGCCTGGGTATCGGTGTCAGGTCTGCACCCGCATGGCAGCTCCACGTGCAGGAGACAGACTTGTTTTTCTAAGTAAATAGCCCCGAGTGGAAACCTCAGAACCTAATTTTTGCACAGCCAAGAGCAACACGGGACACGGAAATCCCAGTAGCAGCCAGTGCGCTATCTGCTTCCTTAGCCCCTGGAATTAGTTGTAAGAAGCTTCTCCGATGAGGTGTGTGGACAGCAAGTTAAGCAGGCTCAGAAGCAGCAGTGAAGGAATCTCTCCTCAAAGCCCTTGGGGCCTGAGCAGATATCTTCATTAGCAGATACGGAGACCCACGGGACACACCGGACTCAGGTGATGGTGACTATACACGTACTGCAGGCTCACCTGTGACAAGCTTGAGAACTCCACAAATGGTGGGCCCCACGTTTATAAAATCTACCAGTCTGGAAAATAATGCCCATTTTGCACAGAAATTTTACTCCTCTTTGAATCTGTTTTTTATAATGGCCTTTGTTTCTTCTGGCCATCCCTTTTCACTGTGACCTGCTTTCGTCTTTGCAGTAACAAAGTTCCCCACCAGCTGATGGCTGAGGGTCCTGCTTCCCCACAGGCTGACCACCGGGTACCAAATGAATAAGAGAAAGTCATATGGCCCCATAGAAAAAATGAGCAACAAATTGGAAGAGCCTGCTCGTAGGAGAATGTCCACTGGCCAGTTGATTGTGGCAGGGTGCTTGGCCGCCTTATCCCTGGGGAAATGCAGATGAACCAAAGGACAAAGTACATAAACACCAATGACTAACCCTTAAAAGAGTGACAAGACCACATCTTGATCCAGATGTGACACAACAGAGCCCTATGCAGTACAAGAGGGGCAGAAGTTGCCACATTCTGGGGAAAGCAGGGCATTGTCTACTAAAGCTGAACATGGGTCTGTTCAAAGACCCAGCAAGCCATTCCCAACAGAACATGTGGCCATGTGGACCACACAACACATATGTGTCTATAGGAGCCTGGGCTATAAGAATCTGAAATTGCAAAGAATCCAGATATCAGCAGGATAAATAAATAGTGCGTGCCGGGGAATATTATACAGTCCTGAAAAAGAACTATGCATTTGTTGCTTCTGTGCAACAAATAATGTGGGTGAATCTCATAAGCATACTGTAGGGTTTCTGGGGTGCTAGTGAGTTTCTAATTTTTGACCTAGGTGAAGTTTACATAGAGATATTCTTTTTTTAAAAAAAAGATTTATTTATGCATAAAAGAACTGGGGTATAGGCCAGAGGTGTGGGGGTGAGAGGATCCACCAGAGACAGAGTGGGGAAAAGAACAGGCAGATTAACCGAAACACACTGCTGAGGAGAGCAGCAGGCGAGACAGGAGAGGTCTGCCGCACCATGTGGGTCCCCTCCCCGGCCTGTGGCAGGGATGGAACTTGTGCTGCAGTGGCTGTGTTGGCTTTACAGTGTGTTGCTTAACCCATTTAACCACTAGGGAGGCCCCTACATAGAGATATTCTCTCTGGACAAGTCATTGAGTTGGACACATTATTTAAAAGATAAAAATTTATGGTGATGTTTATGCAAAAAGTAGGGTCGGTCCTTCTCAACTCTGAGCTAAATGGTAGCGTTGGCAAGTGACTCAGAGACAGTGTCTGGCTTGTAGATGTGGCTGATGCTGTGGACAGTGGTAATGACATGGTTTACATTACTGCATACGGCCGTGTAATGACATGACCCAGCCAGCAGGGATCAACAGCCAGGACAAGATTAGGACCGGGGCCTGCGAGCAGGTGGCTGGACCACGTGCTGGACATGGCGCAGAAGCCTGCTGTAAGGTCCTGTTTTCAGGGCTGAGGTCTGCCCCGAGGCCCCTGCCTTCTGTGAAATCTCAGACCTGTCGGGTGCTCAGCCTGTCCAAGTCAGGGGCCCAGATGCGGCTCTGGGTCCCTGTTGGTGTCCAGCACGCTGGGCAGCGGGCATGGTGGGGGACGGGGGTGGTGCTCTGACCACGTGCTACATGTTGTGTTGTGGGGAACCGGGTGCGCCCTAGCACATCATGCGTCCCCCCCCCCCATTCCACAGGCCTGCTTCATGCAGCGCCTCCGCATCAGGTCCTTGCAGAGGGCCCAGGTCCCTGTGTCTGGCCTTCTAGGCCACTGTCATGTGCCTTCCTCACTGGCCCACTGGCAGGTCTCTCAGGCATGGGTCTGCCGAGAGAGGCCAGGCCAGCCATCTAGACCCGCAGAGGAAGAGGGCAGCCCCTCCTGCCCCCGGAAATGCTTTCTGGGCTCTGTCAGCCGGACGCAAATGTTGAACCATGAAGCCTCGATGCACGCCAGCCCCCGGGCTGGGATTTGGCTGGGACCCTGCAGAGCGAGATAAGGCAGGGGCCGCAGAGGGCGCCAGTGCAGTTCTCAACGCTGCTGGCTCTGTCCTCGCCGCCCGTGACTCACCTCCGCAGAGCCGGGCGCTGCCCCCACGCCAGGGAGGGGCTGCTCGCCAGGGGTCTGCGGAGATAACAGTGGGAGCAGCACTGGGCCGTTTGGCAGACGCGGTCGAGGGCGGCTTCCCCCGACCCCCGTCTGACGTCTGGACGCGGCACGGGGTTTGCAGACGGAGATAACAGACAGGATGCGCAGGGAGCCCGGCGGGAAGTCGGGGCTCCCGGCCCGGCGGGAGGGCGCGGTGGTCGCTTGGCTCCGGCTCTCTGCTGCCCCGCTGGCTGTCCACACCAGCACTGCTGGCCAGTCCCAGAAGAGCCGCGTCCACTCCTGCTTGCCCAACTGCCCTTGGACATCCGGGTGGCGTCTCCGAGATGCGCACCAGGGGTCGCTGTGTGCGGTGCTCCCTGAGGACCAGCCCGACCCATCTCAAGGCCCCAGCTCGGCCTCTGCTCTCCTTCCTGTAATGCGCCGCACACAGTTGGGGGCGTCTGCTCAGCCCTGTCCGCCCACTGTGGGGTCATCAGACGCGCCAGCACCCACGGGTGCTCAGCAAGTCTCTGTAGAGCGACTCTCGCCGCTCCCATAGCAGCCGCTTCAGGTTAAGGCAGATCGTGAGCAATTCTCTGTGGAAATAGCCCAGCGACTGGTGGTGGGCAGAGCCGGGAGAGGCGGCCTGCAAGGAAGGGGTCCCCCAGGGCAGAGCGAGCCCTCATGTGTGGGGGCGAGCTACTCGCTCTCTCCTGTTTCCGGGCGGCAGGAGCCGTAACCACGTCTGAGAGTGGACGAGCTTCGGGACACGCCCCCGGAAGCCTGATCGCCCCACCTGCCCCCGAAGCGGGCCCTAGCGCCCAGAGGCCAGGGCGGGGGCTGAAACGTGCGCGCATGCGTAGCCTCATTCCTTCACCAGGCGGGCTTGGACAGGACGCGCGGGTGGCGCTGCCCACGGTCAGGGGCAGCCACTTGGAGGCCAGGGTGTTCCTCCAAGGCATGAAGAGTCGCCACCCTGGATTTTATTTTGTTTTATGGCCTAACTGGAATGACTAGATAGGTAGATACGTGGGTGGATGGACAGATGGGTGAGTGCACAGTCGGATGAACAGATGGACCGGTGATGGACACATGGACGGGTGGATGGATGGGTGATAGGTATATTTTAGTATTATCGTGACTTGTATGACAAAGCAATTCTATAAGAAACAGCTCCCAGACCTCACCCACACTGTCCCGCTTTGAACACCACGGTGGGTCTCACGAGGCGGCTGGCTGCCGAAAGCGGGCATCTCCCTGGAGTCGTCGCCTGACGCCCTCTCCCATGCACTATCCCACTTCCTTCGGCTTTCTTATACCCAAAGTGTCTCCCTTGGATGGCCGCCGATGACCGCGGGAAGATACTAGAGCATCTGCCGCCATGATGCAGCCCAACACACACCTCCTGCCCCGCCCCTCCGTCCTCTCCCGGCATCCTGTTCTCCGGGACAACGTCTGTGTCCCTGGCAGGCCCCACCTGCCCTCCTCGTCCCAGGCCGTGGGACCCCCCTTAGTCGGTCTCTGTACCTGCTGCTCCAGGCCCGGTACAGGTGGAACTGCTCTCTGCCTCCAGCTCCATGTCCGGAGCCTGGGAGCTGGCCTGCCCTCTCCGGTCCCCTCCTGTGCCCTACCCCTGCAGCTGCCCGGTGCTCCCGCCTGCCTTGATGATCTCTCTCGGCCAGTAGTGTTTCCACGAGAGAGGGCAGGATGCCCTGTGTGCCATCGGGGGCTTTACAGGGGACTCGGGCCCACGCCCCAGGTTCCTGGGACACTGGCCTGCAGGCCTGGCCGGCACTTGCTCTTCTAGCTTGAATTCCTCTCATCATTTGGGGGACAGGGAAGCAGAGGCGTGAGCGTGGACACTGGCCCTCAGCTTGGGAGGAAGTGCTCTCCTCCGGCAGATCCTCCACAGCAAGTCTGTCGTTCCCACGAACGTTCCGTCCCTGCTTGCTGAGGGTCGGTCCTGAATGGGCATTGAGTTCTGTCAAACCATCTCCTGTGTCGCCTTATCCTCCATGTGGGGCTCATATCCTAGAGACACTAACTGGGGCTCAAGCCGAGGCTCCAGCCCTCAGCTATCCCTGGGCCTGGTTTCTAGGCTTCTGAGTGCGCAGATCCAGCTCATGGGACCATTGTCATGGGGGACACCCTGGCCTCCTGGCCTGGGGTGCTTTGCCGCATGACCCGGGCCCCATGTGCCCTCTGCACCCGCCCAGCGGCTTGCCCTCCGCATGGGGATGCTGTGCTCGTTTTCATTCTGTGAACGTTGTTTTCTAGCTTCCCTCACGATTTCTTCGGTGTGTAGGTCCTTCCAAAATGTGCTGCTGGGTTTCCAAATACTGGGGCTTTGCAGAGTTCCTTCCTGCTGGTGACCCGGACCGTGTTGCTTGTTTGAAGAGTGTCCCAGGCCACACAGCCTGGGCTTCCAGGCCTGGGCCCAGCAGGTTCTGCCAGTTCCTCTGCCTCCCGCTCAGATACCTGGGAAGCCTCCCAGCTCCCAGGCTTCTCGGTCCGTCCCGCCAGCTTGTGCTCTGTACAACCTCATCTCTAAGGAACCCGCACAACCTCATCTCTGAGGGACCCACGTGGCCTCGTCTCCGAGGACAGGCTCCACGGAGATGCAGCCAGAGCACCCCCTGCACAGGATGCGGAGTGTGGGCTCGTGTCCACAGGCGTGCCCACCACACAGGCCCATCAGACCCTTCTCACCCCCAAGTCTGCTTCCACCCCCAAGTCTGCTTCCGCAGGCCCGACCAGGCCTTTCCAGCAGGCCCGCGGCCAGCTGGGCTCAGCACTGCTGCTGCCCCCCTTTCACTTCTGGCTTAATAATTTCAGCCTTTACCTCCCTTAGTTTTGCTGAAGGTTTCTCAGTTTCGTTGATCTTTTCAAGGAGCCAGCTCGGTTTTGAGATCTGTTTTCCCGTGTGCTGGTTCATTCCTGTCGGCTCCTGATTTCCTCCCTTTGGCTGCTTCAGGCTACTTTGCTGCTCTTTTCCAGCAGCTTAAAGTGGAAGGTTAACTCTCCTTTTTTCACTGCGGGCCCATGACCTAAGTTCCCTCCCACGCTCGGCTCAGCTGGTCTCGTGGGCAGCAGCGCTGTGTCTCTATCTCAGCTTACACCCTTACACCGGGTTATCTCCTGCTGGCTTCGGAGGCCGGGTGTGTCCTTCCCTTTTGTTTTCTCTGGGTTTCTGTATCTCATTCCTCTTCTCCTCCACCACTGCCTCCTTTGGGTACAGGATCATTTCCCGCACTGAGAGGCACCTGGAAACTCACCTGGATTGAACCTGGGCGTTCAGCTCCCAGAGGCGGGTGCAGACGGGCAGGTGAGAAGCGGGATCCGCCCCACGTGGCGGTGAACACTGACGCGTGGGGCAGAGGGCGGCCCCTCCACCCACGGCGATGAGCGGGCAGGTGCCCCACTGAGGCCAGGTGGGTCTTCAGCACAGGCACTCACAGGCCCTGGGGTGTGCTCCAGCACCCCCGACCTGCTTGCTGGATCAGGGAGAGCCTCCCCTGGTCACAGCAGCCCCGGCCACCCCCTCCACCTGAGTCATGGAGGGCCCGTGGCCCCGAGTCTCTGCTCCCTGGATGTCACCATCCCGAAGCTGAGCTCCTGGTGTGGCCACGGCATGGTGGCTGCGCAGGGCAGAGTCCCGTGACGGCACGGAAGACACGGAGGTGCTGCCCCAGCGCTGACCAGTGCAGGTCCTGGGAACGAAAGACGGATCCCGGCCCTCCAGAACTCCCGTGCAGTCGGTCTCAGTTTGGGCTACTTGGAACTCAGACTCTGGGGAGGAAGATGATCACAGGAGGTCATGCAAAATCCAGATGCTGTCACACAACTCTGCAAGTTATCCTTTATTTTCTTCTCATTAAAAATATCAAACCTGGAGGGGGGCCCCCCTGGTGGCGCAGCAGGTTGAGCGCCGCACTGGGAAGCATCCGTAGCACAGCAGCGTGAGTTCGATCCCCGGCCAGGGAGGGGACCCACATGGCGCAGCAGACCTCTCCTGCCTCCCCTCTGCTCCCCTCAGCAGTGTGTTTCAGTCCATCTGCCTGTTCTGCTCCCCACTCTGTCTCTGGGGAGTCCTCTCAGCTCCCGCGCCTCTGGCCTGTACCCCAGCTCTTGTATGCATAAATAAATAAATCTTTTTTAAAAAATCAAACCTGGGAGAAGGAAGGGAAAGAAGGGGGGGGTGGGAAAAACTCCTTTCTCTTGCTGTTACAAAAGAAGTAGTGTCTGTTCCGAATCTATTTTCGATCAACACTCGATATACACATGATAACATACATGAGTTAGTTCCAGGTGTTTTTTTAAAGGAAGCTGGATTGGGAACCCAAGTTAAGAATACATCTGAGGAGAAGTCATTGTTATTGGCTTTTCGCTCTTACACATCCATTGCATAAAATTTAGAATACATAGACCAAAGAGAAGAAATCAGGACTCTCCCTGTTACTCAGACTCGCTCAGATATACCCGCCGGCCTTGTATCACGTATGGAGCAATAAGGAACGCACCGTTTGCGTCACGGGAATCGGCGTCTGCCGGGCTGGCTGAGGCTCCGCAGTATGCAGGTTCAGCTTGCACATCTTGTGGCACTTTTTCATTTCATACATTCGTGCAGTACTCTCGGCGTCAAGAAAGTGTCCGCTCAGGCTTCCCTTGAAGTGGCTGCATGAGGTTTAAACTACAGATATGTTTCATCCAATTAAAGAGCTGTTGGCATTCTTTTGCTATTCTGTAAAGCCAAGAGGTGCAGACGTGCCGTTCATAACCACAGACAAGATCCAAGAAGCAAGAAAAAGGCCTGAGACCTCAAGTCGTCTCCTGCGGGTTGATTCCTAGAAGCAGTTTGAAAAGACGCTTTCAGCGTCTCCATTCCCAGAACACACGGGGCTCCAAGGACCAGTGGCGCGCTGTGGGCACGAGGGGCTCTGGCCCTGAGTGGAGTCCCAGCAGCGGAGGCTTCGAGGAGCTGGGGCGGTGGCCGTGGGCTCTTGGGCGCCCACTGCGACTCAGGAGCCCGCTGGGGGAAGCACCGTCCAACATGGTCGTGTGCGTCAAAGCGCTGGAGACGGTTCTGGGTTGGAACCTGCAGCTCTCCCCACCTCCCCTCCCCCTCCCCACCCAGGTTCTGTGGCAGGAGGCCGAGGGCCCCCCAAGGAAGGTCAGGAGGGGGGCCTGGCTCCCCACGGGGAGCACGTCTGAGGTGTCCAGCCCCCCGGGCTCTGGGCATCTGGAGACTCCGCCGCCACCACCCACCCTGGGGAAGCGCTGAAGGTTCCGGAGCGCTCAGAACTGGCACCAAGGATGTTGCTGAGCCTGCCCTGTGGCCTTGCCACGTCCCGCAGCCTCTGACACAGAGATCCTACATGGGCTGACCCCATCACGGGGCCCAGGGCCACCGCTGCACCTCGCACAAAGACCCTCACACATCCGACTAGTGGAAACAGAAGCCATGGCCGGGAGCCTGGAGCCCCCCAACAGATGCCCCCCGCGGCCACGCACAGCCCTCCCTATGACTCCATCATCCCTTAGAGGGAAGAACGCGCTGTCATGAGAAAGTCACACAGTGCCGCGGTCTCACAAAAGTGCTCAAAGGCAGAACCAGGTCAGCCCTGCTCAGGAACAGCCGCTGCAGCCTCGGAAAGGAACCAGTGGTGCTGACACGTAGATGGTCCTCCTCCTCCTCCAGGATCAAGCCATAAAAGCAGGTAAACATCACCCGCCAGGCGCCAGCGTCACCTGCCCAGCTTATCAGCCCCACTCACGCTCCCCGCTCCTCCCTGCAGCAAGGAGCTCTCTGCGCAGTGTCTGGCTGCGCCCCGTTCCTCCCCCGCAGCTCTGTGGGCACCCTGGATTCACACCACACCCCACAGCCAAGTCCCTCAGCAGCAGCCTCTCGGGTAACAGTATTTTTAAGGTAAAAAACCACCTTTTTGTGCCATCAATACTGCCTTCAATAAATGTCCTTTGATAAGCTTGTGGTTTAAAAAATGGAGTTTGCATCTTGAGTTGGAAATAAAATAATAAAATGGCTGAGCCTCCCTGGCAGTGCAGGGGTAAAGTGTCAGTGCCCTCTGGCTACAGCCAGCCACAGTGTCCTGAATTTGATCCCCGGCCAGGAAGGGACCCACAGGGTGCAGCAGACCTCTCCTGCCTCGCCCGCTGCTCCCCTCAGCAGTGTTTCAGTCAGTCTGCCTGTTCTGCTCCCCACTGTGTCTCTGGTGAATCCTCTCACCTCCCATGCCTCTGGCCTGTACCTCAGTTCTTGTATGCAAAAATAAATAAAATCTTAAAAAAAAATAGGGAAACACAGAGGAGGGAACGGGGAGGCCAGAATAGCTGGACTCAGACAAAGACAGGAGTCGGTGGATATTCTCTGGTGGCGCGGCCTCTTGCTGGGCGTCACTCAGGCTTTCCGGAGCCAGCCAACGGCCTTTGCAGGCTCAGTGTCCTGGTCAGGGAAGGCTGGGCTGGGTTTGCTTCCAGAGAGGGGCTAGTGGGCGCTGTGGGGTGCAGAGTGAAGAGTGGCTGCGGGGTGCCTAAGTCGCCTGTTTGTAAAATAAAACACCCTGGGCTGGGCCTCCCTTGGGAGAGCAAGGGCTCCCTCCTACCCTGGAGGTCCCAGCCACAGGGACCCACTCCCCGGGCCTGCTCTCGGGTGCTGCAGCCTGGAGCGCGCGTCCTTCGGTGCGGGAAGCGCGCGGGCTGCGTTTGGCCTTGGGGCCAGTCAGGAAGTTGCCTCTGCACCCAGGGAACTGCGCCCCCTCAACTCCATGCCGTAGGGACTCATCCCCACCCCCCTGTCGAAGCCTTTGCCCGGGTGCTGTTAGGAGGAATCGGGAGTCTGGGAGACCAGCTGGTCTCAAGGGACAGGTCTTGTAGAGGAGACTGGGGGAGCCCACTTGGAGGACAAGCTCGTCTCCTGGACACACGGGGAGGCACCCCGCTCCAGCAGCCCCTGAGGCCAGGGCCCTACACAAACAGGCCGTCTCAGACCTGCCCCCAAACTGCCTCAGAACCTGGCTCTCACGAGCTTGAGCTCCCGGGGAGGGGATGCGCCCAGGTGAAGGGATGCCCCCAGGTGTGAGGCGCGCCTGGCAGGCCTGGCAGGGCAACCTTGTCATTAGTGACTGCAGCTCCCCGCCCCGTGAGGTCAGCGCTGAGACAGCAGTGAGCAGGGCGTTTAAACGTCTTGAGTTTCTTTGTTTAATGAACAAAATGTGTCATTCCCAGTTCTGGGGCTGGGAGGGGGTGGGGCGTTCCTCTGGTGGCAGATTTCTTGAGGTGTCATCACGGGAATGTGGGGGCGCGGCAAGGAGGTTTCTGGATCTTTTATGAGCAAAGGCTCCTCCCACCCATAGGAGGGCGCCCCCACGGGGGTCTCTGTGGGGGTCCTGTGCCCCATGGGGGACCAGGATTTCAGCTCAGGGTCGGGAGGGACGCAGACCCAGCACCGAGTGTCAACAGGCGTTTGTGGAAGCGATTTCCTTGAGACACGCGTCTCAAGGGCCTAAAATCCAGAGAAATGGAGGCGCAGGAGGCGGGCCGACCACCCCCTGGCGCGCCCCTGCCCTGGTCTGACCCGGCGGGGCGATTGAACGCGAGTCTGCTGGACAGTCTTGCAAACGCCGGCCACGCCCAGACTGGCTGTCCTGCGAGCTCCTCGAGGGGAAGCGTCCACATAACGGGTGAGGAGGAGGAGAAGGGACTTAAAAACGAAGAACAAGATGGGGGGATGTTCACCTTCTAGCGTCTTTGATTCAGAGAAAATAAACAGACAAGCAGAAACAAAGAGGTGGAGGCCGTCTGTGGTCGCTGCCCCAGGGGACACGTGGGTATCGGCCTGGCCTCCCGCCCTGTGGCCGCTGCCTTCCCCTGTCCCTTGAGGCCTGTGTGTCGGGCCTGTTTTATCCTTCAGCCCGTTTTCTCTAGTCCCGTCTGAGACTTTTCTGTCACCCTGTTCTTGAGTTTTATTCCCCAGCTCCCTGGCAAATGGAGGGATCGTGACTCCATCGGCTGGTCCCCCACTCTATTGGCCCTGCAACAGGAGCTCCCAGCCTGCCCAGGGGGAGGGGTGGCGGGTTCCGTGGACACTGCCCCTCTGGAGCTGATTCTATCTTTCTGCACATCCTGTCATTTGAGTCATTGGACATCATCATCTGTGAAAGCAACAACGATGTGAACATTATTATTTTAAATTTAATTACAATTTTTAAGGAGACATTGCTTCTTAACACTGCATTTAATTTAGGGGTAAGGGTTCATACATCTCCAGATAGATGGCCGCACACCGCACCCACCCTCACAGCACCACCGTCCACGGCCCCTCCTGCTGTCCTTCCATCGCACCACCCTTCTGGGAGCCTCACTTCTGCAGTCAGATTTCTAGGGTTTGTTTTGGTTTGGATTCATCAGACCCCTTGTTTTCTCTGTGTTGTCACATGTGTGAAATCATCGTATTTGGTTTTTTTCCTTCTGACTTAGTCACAAATGGCAAGAGTCCACCTTTTTCATAGTTGAGTAGTATTCCACCATGTAGAGACCACCCCTCCCTAGTCCACCTGTGTGTCCTCAGGCACTTAGGCTGTGTCCACAGCTGGGTTGTTGTGTGTAGGGCTGCAGGGAGCACAGGGGCAGCCACCCTTTGAATTCCCTGGCGTGGGACTGCAGGTCACAGGGCAGATCTGTCTTTTTTTAAAATTTATTTATGCATTCAGGAACTGGGATGTGGGCTTCCCTGGTGGCACAGTGGGTTGGGTGCTGCACTTTGAAGCATCTGTGGCACAGCAGCACAAGTTCGATCCCCGGCCAGGGAGGGAACCCACATGGCGCAGCAGACCTCTCCTGCCTCACCTGCTGCTCCCCTTAGCAGTGCATTTCCGTCCATCTGCCTGTTCTGCTCCCCACTGTGTCTCTGGTGAACCCTCTCACCTCCTGCACCTCTGGCCTGTCCCCCAGCTCTTGTATGCATAAATAAATAAATCTTAAAAAAAAAAGAATTGGGGTCCAGCCTCTCCCTGGGTCCTCAGAATGGCAGAGTGCCAGGGCCACCTCGTCCCGGGTCTGGACTCACACCCCTGGGTACTCAGAATGCTCCCCTCCTCTCCGGCCACACCTCTCCTGCACCTGAGCACCCTCCTCTGTCTGCAGACGCCCCAGTGGGAACCATCTTGGGGGAGAGTCTCCGCCAGAGCCAGGGCGCTCACAGACAGCGCACCCACTTGCTCTGGCCAAAGCCTCAAGGTCACCTTAGCCCCTTCGCTCCACCCACTGCCCCATCCGCCCAGCATCCACAGCCATGCCTGCTGCTCTCAGCGCCCCCCACTCGGCCCCGACCTCAGCACAGGGCAGCTCCCGTGGCTGTTCCTCCCTCCTCCCTCCTGGAACCCTGTCCTCACTCCAGACTGCTGGTGTGGGGCCCTCTGGACCTCTCCTCCCCTCCCCCTCAGGGGCGCCAGCCCGTGGACGCTATGGTGGGGCCCAGTGTCCACCCAGGAGCTCCTTCAAGTGCTAGAGCCGCAGAACCTGACCACGGCCTGCCCTCCTCATTCCTGCTGGCCCGATTCAGGTGGCCACTTGGGAGAGCCGTGGCCAAGGCACTTGTGCCGGTCGGCGTGGCTAGTGCAGCCAGGCAGAGCTGGGCCTTGGCAGGGGACTCCGCCACCTGGGGGTGCCACTCTCCTCCCAGACCCCGGCCTCCACGGGGAGCGTCTGCGTGCCAGCGCTGGCACCCAAGGGTGCAGACAAGGGTGGCCAGACATCGTGGACTGAGGGTGCAGCGGGCCCCCAGCTGGGTGGGGCGGCCCCTCCACAGAGGGTTGGCCTCGGACGCTGTCTTCTCCCAGACCGTGGGCTCTGTCTGGATGCACGGTTCGGCCATGGCTCAGTGCTCGGAAAGTGCCGAGGGCGAGGCTGGGAGCCGGGACGTGCCTGGCAGAAGTTCCCTGAGAGCCATGCAGCCCCCCGAGTCTGAGCGCAGCCTGCCTGCAGAGGGCAGTTATTCCGGACAGGGCTCTGGCCTGAGCCGCCAGCCCAGACAGGCTGTCCTCTCCTCCCTGCAGGGTGCCGTGGGAGGCCGAGGTCACGCCCTGTGGGACCAGCTCCTGTCCCGGGTTGTGAGTGGGGTGGGGGCTCCTGCCCTGCGTCACAGACGTGCCGTCTCCTTTCGTGGGGTCTGGCAGCCGGCTCTGAGACAGCAGTCAGCCAACGCTGCTCTGGGCTTTTTTTTTTTTTTAAATCTCAATTTCATCGCTTTGCCAGGGGATCCCATAACTAGGGGCCGGGCAGCATGTCCACTGCTGACCGCCTGGCTCCGGTCCCCGGGTGCTGGGCAGGGGCTGCCACTCCCTAGCCTCTCTGCCCCTCTGTCCACGCTCCCCCCCAGCAGTCACTAATGCTTCTGAGAACCGAGAACCCGGCTTCTCTTCCTTTTTCAGCTGCACTTTCGAGGCTGTTCTGACTGTAGGGATGGCGGTATGCAAATGCGGGCCTGCTAGAAGTGGCGCTTTCGGCCCTATAATAGCTCAGGATGCACCTGTCAAGGCCCCAAACACTGGCGTCTCGGTTTCTGTCTCAACAGAACATTCCGTGGGGTCCTTGCGGTGCAGTGACCACCCCTGGAGGCCCTTTCAACCCAAGGAGGCAGAGATGAGGGGGGCACAGAGAGACCCCCGCCCACCCCTCTGGCTTCTGCTAGGCTGCAAGTGATCCATCAAACAGGCAGCAGAGAGGCTGATGAGAGAAGAGTCAAAGTGAGGTTTGATGATGCCTCACAGACCTCTCCAGTGCAGGGCTCAGCTCAGGCAGGGTCCTCAGGGAGGTCGGGGAGTTTATCAGGGAACAGAGGTAGGCAGACATTTTGGGGTGGCAGATTTTTACCTCCTACCAGAGCAGCAGCCCCCGTGTCAGTCCTGCTGACAGACAGCTTCCTGATGGGACACTTTGCTCCACCCATCAAGTGAGGGCTCAAAAGAGGCCAAAGTGGCAGCAGTGGTTTGTGGGGGCAGCAGCGGCCCCCAGGCCTCGTGCCCCTGAGGGGTCTTGGGAGGCTGCCCTGGGGAGGCCCACTGGGGCCCACAGGGGCAGATATGGCCTGTGCAGTGGGGGCGCGTGTCGGGCTGGGGGCCCTAGGGACAGCTGCGCTGGGGCCAGGGCTTTTTCCCACAGGAACGTGAGCCCCCTCATGTTGGGGGGCTCCATCCTATCCTTCCTCTTCTTTGCAGCCTTCAGAAGCCAGGCTGCTGCTGGCAGGACAGCCACTGCCCCAGGGAAGCTGTCCTGCACCACCCCCCAGAAGGGGGGCGTCACCCCAGGCAGAGGAGCCAGATCAGTGCCTTCCGGGAGAGCAGGAGGGAGTGCAGCAGGAAGCCAGCACTCCCCACCTGGCTGCTTCCCAGAGAACACACAGAGCCAGGCCATGTCCTTGCCCATCTCCCACTGCTTTGTGGACTGCTGCGGAGGGCAGCGAAGACCTCACCAGGTCCGGGGGTTCTGTGGAAGCCTGCTGCCCTGGGCATCGCTGCAGGGTCCCTGTCTGAGGCAGCAGAACGCCTCCTCCAGCCCTCCTGGCCCAGGGACTCTGGGGTGCACCTCAGGTCCACCCACCCTCCAGTCAGTTTCCTTTAGGGCAGCTAGCCCTGAGCCTGAGGTGTTTTCCAGAAGTTACTTTCCTTCATTAACATGACAAGAGTCACTCTTCACCTGGAGTCCCTAGGAGGGGAGCTGAGTCCTGAACCCTGCATGAAGGCCCCTGGCTGGCAGCTAACTGCACATAGGCCTTTCTGTAAGTCACAGCGTTGCAGCTGTCCTGGGAGACTGGACAGGCAGGCACCTGGACTTGGAGCTTGCAGTTTCCCACGAGGATTGATTTTAGGGTCTCTGGGAGGAGCTGCTGAGGGGCAGGGAGAATCCCCCTCGTGGAGGCTGCAGACGCCAGAAATGAAGACAGGTGAGGGGTGACCAGAGAGCATGACCAGCCTGGAAAGGGGCGGCTTTGGGAACTGAGACACAGGTGTCTGCAGAAGCCAGACAGTGGATGTGGTGGTGACAGGAGCTTGGGGAGCGGTGGGTGTCCCCCAAGGGGGCCATGGGTTGGAACTGGGGGGAAAGGAGGGAAAAGCAAGGAAGCCGGGGCCCACTGCCAGGCTGGAGGGGCCTGTGAAGAGCAGGTGTCGGGGCTGAGAGAACCCCAGTATTAAGTGGCGCTACTCCTTGTTGGGGCTTCCCAAGGCACAGCAAGGAGTTGGGGGCATGAGGTTTGGGGGAACAGGGAGAAGAGCAGGAACAGGTCAGTGGAGAGGGCCCGGGATTTCTAGAGGCGGGGTCTTGCACAAGGACACCAAGGGGCTGCCGCAGACGCATCTGAGTCAAGGGCAGACGAAGGCCGGTGCCTTCGCCCCTGGGTGGGGTGTGGGGGAGCAACAATGGGCATGTCAAGGCGGCTCTTGGAGCACTGATTCTCCAGCATGTCGTCCTAGCTGCTCCAGGGCCTCTGGGGCTGGCTTCCCGGAAGGGGTGGGTTCCTTGGAGCTCAGGTCACACAGAACCACAGCATGACGGGGTCCATTGTACAGTGATATTCAGGGGGGCAGGTGGTACCCCTGGGGAGCCCTAGAACCCATCCACCTGTCCCGGTGGTCAAACTCTGGAGACACAGGTGGAGGCCACGAGCCCCTCAAGGGGATACTTGGGGGGCCTTCATCTACCTTCCAGAGGTCTTTTTTATTTATTATTTTTAAAGATTTACTTATGCATACAAGAGCTGGGGTGCAGGCCAGAGGTGGGAGGAGTCACCAGAGACAGAGTGGGGAGCAGAACAGGCAGATCGACTGAAACACACTGCTGAAGGGAGCAGCGGGAGGCAGGAGAGGTCTGCTGCTGCGCCATGTGGGGCCCCTCCCTGGCTGGGTACCGAACTCATGCTGCAGTGCCTGCCTATAGCTTCATCCTGCTGAGACTTAACCCCTTGTGCCACCAGGGAGGCCCCCAGAGGTCTTTGAGCAGGAACACCTGTGGATTTTGACGCAGGTCTCTCTGCACCTGGTTTCCACCTGCCTTCGCTTGTGCAGCGCTGTTGTGAACGTCTTCATAGCTCCTGAGCACCTATTTGAGGGGCTCCTCCACTGCAGGGGCCCCTGGCTTCCAGGCCGGCTGGCTGCAGCGTCTGCAAGGAGACAGGAGCACATGGGGCCCGCGGGGCTGGCGTGAGGGCCGCCCCGGTGAAACCACTGCTGACAGTGGGGTCCTCCTCTGGGAACCGTGGGAGACGGGGGATAAGGTCTGCAGGGCACGTCCCGAGGGAAAGTTGGCCAGCCGTGCTGACCAGCAGCGGCAGAATCCAAGGCAGAGGTGGAGGCCAGTGAGATCAGGGTGTGTCCCTGGTGCCCTAAGGACAGCCGAGGCTCTGAGCCCAGGTAGTCAGGACCCTGAGAGGCAACCCAGTGATCCCCCTCATTCAGCTTCAGGACCGCAGGGCAGGGCCTGAGCCCAGCGCAGAATGGGGTCTGGGGGTGCATCCCAAAGCGCCCCAGCCCTGGGGTACCTGTCCATCTTTCCACAGGGGTGAGCCAGCCGGAGGAGGGGCTTATCTTCACCTCTACAACCCTGATCAGCCTCTGCAGGGTGAGTCAGGGTGCCTTAGACCACCCGCTGGGGACCCTGCTGTCCAAAAGAAGGGACTTTGACCTTCTGCACCCTCACGCAAAGGCAGGCTCGGGAGCGCTCTGCCCAGGGCCCATGCCGGACAGAAGCCGAGGCCTGGCCAGCCTTCCACTCCTTCAGCTGAAACCCACCGCTCCTTGCCCGGTTCCCCACGTCTGCCACAACCACGCTTTTCTGCCTTTGGCCTGAACCCCAGGGTCTTTGTGTGCGCCCAGAAGCAGGAGTGCCCTCCACCGCCCACCTTTGCTCCAAGCCCAGACCCGGGAAGCTCGGGGGCTGACGGAGGACCCCGCCCGCCGGGAGGTGCTGGGGGTGGGGCCCAGGCCCGCCTGCCCGTCCCGAGCCCCAAGCCACGGGAGCGCGCGCTTCAGGTCTCCCGGGGGCGGGCGCGCACGGGGCGGCCGGGGCGGGGCGAGGAGGGCGCGCGGGGCGGGGCGGGGGCGTGCAGGGGCGGGGCGGGGCGCGGCCTCAGCGGGGCGGGGAGGCGGCGCGAGGGTCCGGCGGCCGCGGCGAGAGCGCGCCAGCCCGCCGTGATGCCCACGCGCCCCGGACGCCTCCTCGCCCCCGCGGCCCTGCCGCCGGCCCCCGCCGCGTTCCTGCTGCTGCTGCTGCTGTCGCCGCCGGGCCCGGGCGGCGGCGGGGGCGCCTGGGCCCGGGAGGCGGAGGCGGCGGCGGACGCGCCCCCCGAGGCGGCCGGGGCGCCCGGGCAGGACCCGCACGCCAAGCACCTGTACTCGGCCGACATGTTCGCGCACGGCATCCGCAGCGCCGCGCACTTCGTCATGTTCTTCGCGCCCTGGTAGGGCCGGGCGGGCGCCCGCGGGGTACGGGGTCGGGGAGGGGGATGCGGGGGGCGCGGGGGCGGCCGGGGCGCGCGGGCCCGCTCCGGGCGGGGCGTCGCGGGCGCGGGCGGCTGACGTGGCGCGCGGCCGGGCGGCGCGGAGGGGCGGGCCGAGGGGCGGCCGGGAAGGGCCGCCTTCCGCGCGGCTCCGGGCCCGGGCTGGGCTGGGGTCGCGGCCCTCGGGGGCGGGGGGCTGGGAGCCCAGAGTCGCCAGGCCCTCGGCCCCAAACTTGGTTGGCCCTTGGGGCAGCCTGGCCACGTGGACGACGCCCCCGGCAGGGTCCCAGCCGCCGGCCGCCAGGGGGGCAGCTGGACTGCAGCGTTAGGGCTGCCAGCCCGGGGCCCTCCTGCGGGAGGCTGTGTGGAGAGGGGGGGCCCACTTCGTGTGTGTGCGGAGAGGGGAGCCCCACTTCCTGTGTGCGTGCGCGCGGCCAGGGCGGCTTCAGCAGGGGAGGGGACTGCGCTGCCCTGGAAGGATCCCGGGGACCCCTCCGCTGCTGGGGTGGACTCCGGTCTGCTTGCTCTGGTCCGCTTGCTCTGGCCTCGGGGCCTGGCATCTGGAATGAGAGGGGAGAGCTCAGCGGCCCACTGGGCCCTCCTGCCGGGTTCCTAGTGGGGGGGGGGGGTCTGGGCCAGCCTGACCTTGGCAGACTCTGGCCTTCACAGGAACTGGAGGGGCCCAGCGAGATGTGGGGGCCTGGCAGGGGTAGCAGGGAGGGGATTGAACTCTTGTGCCAGGACATGAAGCAAACTTTGTTCACGGGCTTGGCTGGGTCTCTCTACTTATAGAGCAAACTGCCTAAGCCGTCACTTATTAACAGTGTCACCTCCTCCCTACCTCTCAGGGCCCCTGCCCAGGGAAACAACTTTTTTAAGGGGGGGTGGGTACAGAAAATATAGCGCAAACTGGTCTCTAGATACTAGTGGTTAAGTGGGATCTTCTCAGTAATTGTTCCAGCGGACTACCCTGCTGGCCTGCTGTGGACTGAAGCTGCTCTGGGTCCCCCCCCCCTTTTTTTTTGTAAGGGAAGCGTGACACATGAATCCTAAGGTCGTGGGCTGGCACGGTCCCAGTGGGTGGTCCTGGGCCACCCTCAGTATTAAACTGTCCCCATTGTGGGGTCAGAAGCTTTGGGTGGCAACTCTTGGAGTCCCTTAGCCCCTCCGTCATCTCCTGCTCGTCATGGAGGCAGAGATGGGGTGTCTGTGACAGCACTTCAGGGTCAGGCTGTGGGCAGCTTGGGGTGCAGGTGAAATGGGGGCGTGCCCGTTCTGCCCACTCCGTCTCCCCAGAGGGTCCTGGCTGTGACTTATTGTTGTGATTTTGCCCTGAACTTGGCAGAGCTAGGTTGAGCTGCCAACATCAGCTTCTGTCACCAGCCACTCAAGAGGACAGTGGCTCTCCCCATCATATGGCCGCCACCGCCTATGTGTGCAGTGCTGTTGGGGTTGCCGCTGTGGCCCGAGGGGCCCAAGCTGGAAGTGCCAGCTTCACACCTGCGGACCCCCCAGTGGGAAGTGTCCCCGGGGGCCTGGTGCCGCCAGGGACTGACCACGCAGGCTGACGGCCCCTGCCCTGGCCTCACACTGCTGCTCCTGCCGTCCCCCGGGTCTCACAGGCCCCTGTGGTCAGCCCAGAAACCACCTGAGGCTGGTACCAGGTCATGCCCCAGAGAACAAGAGGCAGCTGTGCTGTTACTGGTTTCACTGGGAAACTAATTGAGGTCAAATCACGATTGCAAGTGCCAGGTGTTCTCGGCCCAGGTACTTTGCCGACCTCCTTAGCACGGCAGTAGCTGCATCGCAGGTGGAGGGCGCTCTTTGCAGGTGAGGGAGGATCGTGCTCGTGGCCCGGACTCCCCACGTGGTGCCCGCGAGGCTCGTGTCGTGGCTGGTGGTTCTGGGCGCCAGGGCCTGCCAGGGGCCGTGGGGTGCTGCGGAGAATGTGGAGAAGCGCCTGTCTCGGTTACTAGGGCTGGTTGGTGATGGGTATTGCGTCCACTCACTGCTGTAGCCAACCCAGGGAAGCTGGCCGCTGGTTGCGCTGCACTGCACGGTCTGCAGCGGAGACACCTGTGCAGAGAGCCAAGCCCCGGGCAGCCGCACGCTCAGCCGTGGAGCAGGGGGGCATTACCAGGCAGGGGAACCTGCCAACCGGGGGTGGTCCTGGGAAGTCCCCCCACACCCCTCAGTCCACCTGAGGGCTGCCAGAACCAGCCAGGTGGGTTTTAGGAAGCCCCAGTCATGGTTGTTCCCAGGACCAGCCAGGTGTGGCCCTTTCAGAAACCGAGAGTGTGGCTGCAGCTGTGCCCCTGCGGGGGCGGTGAAGAGGACAGCGGGGCTCCCCCACGAGCAGCTGGGCCTGGCGGGCTTCATGCCCACAGTGAGGCAGCGCTTCAGCGGGGTTAAGCGGGCGGGAGGGGGTCTCTGGTGGGTGTTGAGCGGGGCGGGGAGGGTGTTCTCTGGCGGGTCTTGAGTGGGGTGGGGGGGGTCTCTGGCGGTTCTTGAGCAGGGCAGGGGGAGTCTCTGGTGGATATTGAGCAGAGAGGGGGCTCTCCGGCGCGTCTTGAGCGGGGCAGGGGGGTCTCTGGCAGTTCTTGAGCGGGGAGGGCGTCTGCAGTAGTATGGCCGCTGTAGCAGCAGGAAGGGAGCACTGGAGGCAGGTTCAGGATGGTTCTGGCGTCCTCCTGACACCGCCCATTTATGCCTGTGTCCAACACGGGTGCGCCCACTTGCGCATGCCCACCCTGAATTCTCACAGCACCACAGGTGTCCATCATCAGTAGTGGGAGGGTGGAAATACCTGATCAACCTTTACCCTACAGCCGCTCACTGGCCATAGTGGGAGAAGGGGCCGAGGGCGAATGGACACGCGGGAGGGGCGTGTCCACCTGGCACTCAGCGCTCCTGTTACAGGTGTGGACACTGCCAGCGGCTGCAGCCAACCTGGAACGAGCTGGGAGACAAGTACAACAGCATGGCCGACGCCAAGGTCTACGTGGCCAAGGTAGACTGCGTGGCCGACTCGGATGTGTGCTCCGCCCAGGGCGTGCGAGGCTACCCCACGTGAGTGACCGCCCCGGCCCTCAGTTTGCCCTTGGCGTCTGCGGCCCCTTCTGCGGAGAGCAGGCCGGCTCAGGCCCTCGGGCCTCGGCATCCTGCCGGGTGGAAGACAGCGGCCAGCCGGCATGTCCAGTGCCGCCATGCTGGGTAGCGCAGCCACTGCCCCCCTTGGTCAGAGGGGTGTCTGGGTTCCAGGACAGGAGTGGCAGCTGACTCCCCAAGCCAGGGGTGCGTTAGCAAGTCTGGGGGGAAGCCGAGGGCCCTGGGGCTTTGCTGCCCGATGTAACTGCCCGGCTCGGTGGACTTGGGCAGCGCTTGGCAGCCTGGGGCCCGCAGGAAGCTTGTGGGTGGCCAGCAGCCCCTGAAAACCCTGGGCAGGTGTCAGGGGAGGTCGTGTGGACCCACTTCCCAGGCTGCTCTGGGGCCCTTCCCGGCCCCGTGAGGTTGTGCTGTCAAGCACTGTACAGACGCCATCACGGCCGGGCTTCTGGCACCGGGAGGGTTTTCTCCAGGGCCTGGGACACTGGCCTGGACCTGGCGAAGTCCCCACCCATCTGTGGGTCTCAGCCAGTGTCCCCCTGCGGGCTCCCTGGTGTTGCCCCCACAGTCGGCGTCCCTGCGGAGCCCGCTTTCCTCTGGGTGTTAGGAGCAGGGAGGGCGGCCCTCTGGCTGTGTGTAGCGGGCATGGCCTGAGCCTGTGCCAGGAGGGTTGCAGGACTTGAACGGGGCCAAGAGGGTGCGTGCTGGGGTATCAAAGACCAGACACCCCGGAGCCTGTTGTCCGAGCCGAGTGGCTGCAGCGCCACTCACCCCGAGGATGTGATAGCTCCGGGCTGAGCTGTGTGTCGGCTTTTGCTCAGAGGTGTGGTTTGAGAGCTGGGCGGTCTGTGTGTGGAGCCTGGGGGCTTTGGGAAGCCGCCGCCCGCATGGTGCAGGACAGGTGTGTGTGCGGACGTCGAGGCCAGGGCTGCTGCCAACTCCTCTGGGCGCACTCTAGCTGACTGCGGCCACACCCCTCCCTTCTTGGAGGCCCCTGTTCACTGTCCC
This sequence comes from Galemys pyrenaicus, assembly GCA_019455555.1. NCBI lineage: Eukaryota > Metazoa > Chordata > Mammalia > Eulipotyphla > Talpidae > Galemys > Galemys pyrenaicus. The sequence continues at coordinate 334,539 of JAGFMF010011778.1, forward strand.
AGCCAGCTGGGGGCCCCCCACCTATTGGAGGCCACAGGCTCAGCTGCTGGGGCTAGGGGCCCATCACATCTGTTTTGGGGGCGCTGCCCACCCCATAATGCATACTTTTCCAGAGTGACCTCCTGAAGAGGGGGTTCTCCCTTGCTCGCCACCACCTCTGGGGAGCACTGGGGCGGCGCAGCCCAGGCGGGTGGGGAGGGTCCGGCTGGCGGCTGGGAGAGGTGCGGCTCCCAGCCCCTGCTCGCAGTGGTGACCTTCGCAGGGGTCACTCAGGGGTCCTTCTGCTGGCCGCTCCCTTCCATCTGCAGGCGCAGGGAGCGGGGGAGCAGGACAGCTGGGTCGGGCCTCCGTCAGGGTGCTGGGTGCCGGGTGCCTCGCAGTGGCCTCGCCTGCTGGGTGTCCTGACCCAGCTCCTGGCCGCCCCTGCGGCTTGGACGCTTGAGGTCTGCAGTGGGCGGCTGTCCCCTGAGCCCCAGCCCCCAGCCCGTGCCAGAGGCTCTGTCAGGCCCTCTGGGTGACCCTCTTGCGCCCCTGCATGCTGGGTTAGCAACCCGGGAGCCTCACAGAGCCCGAGCGCCGTGAAGACCACTCTGTGTCGGGCGTCGGGTCTGCGCCGGGCGTCGGGTCTGCGCCCGGCCCTGCGCCTCATGGTCTGGCGAAGCCCACCAGCGGCCGGGCGAGGCATGGGGTTCCCGAAAGCGCTGGTCTCTCACCACCCTGAGTCCTGGGAGAGCCCATCCTCCACCCACCCGAGCTTCGTGCATCCTGGTGCTTTGGCGGGGGCTTCAGCCCCAAGGTCTGGGCAGGCTGGAGCTGAGTGTGTGAGGCGGGGTCCTCTCAGGGCTCACGCCCGGGTGGGGTTCTTCAGGGGCTGCGTCTCCCACTGGGGGCGACTGTCCCAGGAGCCCCTTCCAGCCTCTCCTCTGCCTCACTGGCGGGCAAGCGGGTGGGCAGTGCCCCAGCCTGGCCCTGACGCCCCTCCCCCTTCAGCCTGAAGTTTTTCAAGCCGGGCCAAGAAGCCGTCAAGTACCAGGGCCCTCGGGACTTCCAGACGCTGGAGAGCTGGATGCTGCGGACACTGAACCAGGACCAGGAGGGACCGGTGGGTGCCTGTTCTCTGTCCCTTGTCACCGCCCTCCCGCTGCCCCTTGTCCTCTGCCCTCCCTGCCTCCTTCCCATGTGCTTTGGGCCAGTGGAGGCGACTTAGTAAGGCTGCTTTGTAAGGCGATCTTCAGCTTTAGCGCTCACTGACGCTGTAAGTGGAGACCACCCTTTTTCCTTTCAGTGCTCTTTTCTGGGCACGGTACAGCGGATGTCAGGCCTGCCATCCTGACCGCCTCTCAGCGGGCCCGACCCCTGCCGTGGCGTCCAGTGGGTCTGACCCCGGGCCGTGGCCGCTCCGCCCTGGGCTTGTCGCCCTCGTGCACGCCGAGTCACAGGCTCCTCACACAGCGGGCCCCTGCTGTGGCGTCACCTGTGTTCTCGTGGGTGACGCGCTCCCGTCCCTGGGGTCTTCCCCTGCTCTCCTCGGGCCGCAGCGTGTCTGTGGTGCTTGGGCCCATCACATGTGCCCTCAGGACACGTCCGAGCGGGGACAGAGGGCTGGCTGGGGTAGCGGGGGGCGGCCGGCGGCCAGCGGCCAGGTGAGGGCGTGTCACCGCGCTTGTGTGTGGGTTCCAGAGCCTTCCGCAGCAAGGGCCCAGAGCCCCGGCCAGTCTGCCCCTGCTCCCTCTGCCCGCGTGCCAGGCTCCTGGCTGGCTCTGGGAGGACCCTGCGACTGCCGTCTCCCCCGCAGACCCCCCAGCCGGAGGAGGCGGAGGCGCCGCAGGCACCCGAGCGCAGGCAGGGGCTGTACGAGCTCTCGGCCGGCAACTTCCAGCTGCACGTGGCACAAGGTAGGGGCTGTGTGGTGATGTCCTGGCCGGGAGGCTGCGGCTGCTCAGCCAGACGGCCCCGGCGGGCTCCCTGGACGCGCCTGCCCACGGGAGGGCTCCCGAGTGGCATGTGTCCGAGGCGCTGGCCCCGGGGCCCCACTCGGGCACGGAGCTCGGTCAGGGCCTGTGTGGTGGGCGTCTCTCCGCCGCACGTCCTCTCCGAGGGCAGGCTCTGCTGCGCTGGCCTGTGACCGTCTCCCGCTCCGCGCGGGGCATCTGTGCCTAGGAACTCGCCACCTCGGCCGGAGCCTGGGCCTGGACACCGCACGTCCCTCTGGCGGGGGCTTGTGCCAGGGACGCGCGCTGCAGGTCACGCTCTTGCCCCTGCCCATTGGGCCGGTGGTGCTGGCTGCCGCCACGCGGGCTCCAGGGCCCGCAGCATATCTGCGGGGCCCATGGGCCGCCCCCATGCACCCCTCTAGTTGAACACAGGACACCCTCACCCCAGCTCCCGCGAGTTGGAAGTGGGGTCTGGGCCAGTCTTGCTGGTTTGAGGTGGGCAGGACACCGTGGCTGTGAGGTGGCCGTGATTTCAGCGGTCACCACAGGCCCAGAGGCCGCCCGCCCGGCCGTACGCGGCTGCTCTCCAGAACGCGTGCCCCCGCGGCTGCAGGTGCCGTGTCCCGGCGGGCGGGCGGTCGGCAGACCTGCCGTGAGCGCTTCCCCTGGCTGTGGGGGGCCAGCACGGGCCTCGCCAGTTGGTGAGGGAGGGCTGCCCGTCCGACCGCCTGCAGCCTCGGGTGTCTGTCTCCCCAAGGCAACCACTTCATCAAGTTCTTCGCCCCGTGGTGTGGCCACTGCAAGGCCCTGTCCCCGACCTGGGAGCAGCTGGCCCTGGGCCTGGAGCACTCCGAGACTGTCAGCATCGGCAAGGTGGGTGTCTGGCCCGGGCACCGGCTGCTCTGCGCAGAACTGCGCCCCACTCTGGCAGGCCTGGCTCTGCGGCCCGGGCCGGGGCCTCTGACTGGGGGCATGGCCAGCCTGGGGCCGGGGCCTCTGGGATGTTCGCTGTAGGGTCTTGGGGCACCCACACGGCCCCTCTCCTGAGAGCACATTCCTAGGGTCCCCCACCCCTCGAGAAGCGGATGGTGTCTGATGTCATCTGTGTAAGCGGGCTTCTAGAAGCACAGAGTGGCCCAGCTTGGCCACGGTGCTGCCGTCTCCTGTGCTTGCACCCCGTGGGCTTCCCTTGTGAAAGCCACATTTGCCAGGTTGCTGGGGCGACCGGCTGCAGGTAGTCGCAGGTTCCAGAGCCAGGTGCTCAGGGGACCTGCCAGGACAGGTCAGAAGGACCTGGCTGCTGACACTTGCCTGGCTTGGGGCACCCCATTCTCCTCGTGCCCATGGAAGCTTCCAGAATAGACAGTCTAGGTATCGGGACTGTGATCCCTCACCTGTGGACATCACGGGGTTAGTCTGGACCCTAAATGCCTGGCCCCAGGCGAGGCCCCTCATTTTGGTCTTGCCTGTCTGGGGACCCTTGTGCCCTCCTTGGTCCCATGGTGAGAAGCTGCTTAGCCCCGTGGAGTGGATGTTTGTATCAGGAGACCAGAGACGCGACTCGGGATGGAATGTCCTGTGTGTGGGGACAGCTGGGCATGGCGCGTACATGCCAGGGACGTGGGCAGCCCTGACGTAACGCATTTTCAGTCTTTTCATTGTCCACCAAATGCTGCTCTTAAAAATGCCCCCTTGGAGCCTCCCTGGTGGCGCAAGGGTCTGCCTCCGTCTGTCACCGCTGTGGCCCGAGTCTACCCACAGGCTCAGCAGACTGCTCCTGCCTCCCCGCTGCTCCCTCAGCAGTGTGTTTCGGTCGGTCTGCCTGCTCTGCCCCCCACTCTGTCTCTGGTGGGGCCTCTTGCCCCCACTGGCCTGATCCCAGCTCTAGTCATAAATCGCCCTTCACGTAAATAAGTAAAACGCACCCCTTACCCCTCCTTGATCTTAAAACCAAGTGTCAGTAAATCTCTAAGGCAGACCAGCGAGGGTCTCCCCCACTGCATTGCTGGACTGGATTCCCTACCTTAGGGCACCCCTGCATCTGTTTGCCCCCCGTCTCCAGCACAGACCTGCTCAAGGTGTAGTGTGTTGCTTCCAGAACTTAGGATCAGGCGAGCTGAATGTGCCTGCCCCTACAGCAGCGTCGTCACCTGCCCCTCAGCTGTGACGCTCCTGGTGTTGGGGCGCTCCTGGGCGGCTCCAGACCCCACAGCCGGCTGGCAGGGTGCCGCAGCCCACCCCAGGTGCCTGCATCTGTGCACGGGTGTGGCCGGCCTGTGGGCCGGCTCCCACCTGGGCACCGCACTGACCACCCCTGCCCCCCAGGTTGACTGCACACAGCACCATGAGCTCTGCTCCGGCCACCAGGTGCGCGGCTACCCCACGCTGCTCTGGTTCCGGGACGGCAAGAAGGTAGGTGCCCAGCCTGGGCGGGGACCAGGGGCGCCACAGCCCACCGGCTGGCCCGTGCAACCCACAGGCTCGGGTTGCAGACAGCGGCCGCGGGGAGCCGTGTCTGCCATTGCCGGGTGGCTCTGGGGTGTCTTCGACCTGTAGCTGGTCCCGGCACGGTGCCCCGGCACCCTCGGCCCCAGCCAGGCGCAGGCCCCGATCTGTGGGCATTCGGGCTCAGGCTGCCGGCTTGGGTGACGGCCACTGCAGAGGCTGGGCCGATTCCGGGGTGCTCACTGTGTCCCCTGGATGTGGGGGGGTGGGGGGGCAGGCCGTGACACGTGTGCTGCCCCCAGGTGGACCAGTACAAGGGCAAGCGGGACCTGGACTCTCTGAGGGAGTACGTGGAGGCGCAGCTCCGGAGTGTGGATGGGGGAGCCCCCGAGAGTGAGCAGCCAGCAGAGGCCCTGGTGCTGGGCTCCCCACCTGCCACTGACCAGGTGGGTGCTGTCCACCATTGTCAGGCCGGACCAGTTCTCCAGGCTCTGGGCAGGAGGAGGAGGTGGAAACAGGACAGAGCAACCTGGGGCTGATGGCAGACGTTCCTCTCTGAGTGAACTTGGGGTACACCAGGCAGACATGCTGCCCTGTCAGCCTGCAGCAAGCAGACAGCCCTGGGATGCGGGGCCCTCGGAATCGGTGTTCCTGAGGCGCTGGCCTGGACAGCATGGCTGCTGCCCCTCCCCTGGCCTGGAATGTGTTGGCGTCACATGGCCACAGGCTCTCGACCCCCCCATCTGGCATAGGCCTTGGTCCCCCCTCCTGAGAGCGGCAGGGCTGGGCCAGAATGGGTGGGGTGCAGTGAGGATACCCAGCAGGTGATGGGGGGCAGTGCAGGAGGGAGTGCTGAGCAGCAGGCTCGCAGAAGAGCCGGAGCCTGGGGGTCCAGCCTACAGAGGCAGAGCCGAGCGGAGCCTGCTGAGGTGCGTGCCGGTGCTGGGGGGCTGCATGGATGCCTCCCGTGGCCCTGGCCTCGGTGTGGGGGGCGGCAAGACCCTCAGCCCTGCCCCTGCGGGCCCTGAGGCTGGCACTGCTGGGGCTGGGAGTGCAGGGCCACGGCTGTCCTGAGCTGTTGAGCTGGGGGCGTGCTGTGGGCCCACAGGCCGCCCTGTGGGTGGCACGTCCCTGCAGACGTCCGGCTGGGGACCAGCGTCCCAGCTCTGGGTGGGTCCTCCTGGATGGACGAGACTCTAGGTTGGCCGTTGGAGCCCACACTCGGGAAGCCCACGGGGCAGGCAGCTCACCCCCAGGACCCCTGAATTCTCCGAGCCGGAGGGGGGTGCACAGCTGTTGTGGATTCGGAAATGGGGTGTGTTTCTATGGATGCAGCAAGGGTGGCTAGGCCCCCAAGCCCTCCTGACACCCAGAGGACACGCACGAGCCCAGTGTGGAGTAGGTGGGTGCCCCAGCATGGCTGGGTGTCGGGGGACCCCTGAGGGTATCTGGATGCTGGCCGGCTGAGGCTCCAGGCTCCCAAGCCAGGTGACCCCGGAGCCACCTGAGGGCTGGGACTCGTGGGACGGAACTTGTGCGGTGCGGGCTGTGGAGGGACTGGGGGCCCAGCCGGGCGGCGCAGCGTGGCCTGACCAGCCATGTCCCCACAGGGCACTGTGCTGGCCCTGACGGACAGGAACTTCGAGGACACCATCGCTGAGGGCATCACCTTCATCAAGTTCTACGCCCCCTGGTGAGTGGCATCTCGGCAGGGCTGGCCTCCGAGGAGACCAATGGCCCGGCGCGCCGTGGGGGCCCAGCCCATGGGGACGTGAGCCTTTGTCACGCTGCACATCGCTCCCAGGGTGGCAGCAACGGCCATGAAAGGCCTGTCCACTTCAGGGAATGGGTGGGCCCGGGCTCTGGGCCGCTTCAGATGGACTGCAGCCAGCAGAGCATGGCCTTCGTCCCCCACCTGCCCTCCTGCCGGGGCCAGGACCCGGCCGTGTGGGCAGCAGCATCCAGGATGGCCCAGCCCAGGCTCACACTGGGGTTCCCACATGCCCGTCCAGGAGCCCCAGGCGACCTGGGATAAATTGGCGGCTGTGGGAGGCCCGTGGGTGCGACGGGATAGGATGGGACCCAGGCTTGTGGCTTTCTAGCTGTTTATTGCTGACCCAAGGCCACATCCTGGGCACTGAGGCCCTCGACTCAGCAGCTCCCTCCAAGGGGTCCCAGCACCCCGGGCAGCCTCGCGATGCTTGGAGGGGAAAGATGCCAGCCCTGGCCCTCACGGCTGTCCCTCCCCACCAGGTGCGGCCACTGCAAGAACCTGGCGCCCACGTGGGAGCAGCTCTCCAGAAAGGACTTCCCAGGCCTGGCCTCCGTCAAGATCGCGGAGGTGGACTGCACCGCCCAGCGTGACCTCTGCGGCCGCTATGCGGTAGGTGGACACGGATGGCCCGGGGGACCTGAGGGCCCGTGGCCTGGACATACACACCCACACCATATGCCACACCCACTGCAGTCACCACACACCCCACTCCCAATATTCACCCACATCCACATTACTCACCTCACATTTCCCACACACACCACTCACACACTATACACCACACCCACATCGTTTGCCATGTGCACCACACACCATTTACCCCATGCCCACATCACACACACAACACCACTCCCACAATAGACTACATACTATTCACCCCACACCCACATCACCTGACACCACACCCCATTCACCTAACACCCCCTTCACTCACCTCACACCCACCAAACACCCACCATAGATCACACCCACCCACACCCCTCACACACCACACATACACCCCACCCACACACCATACACCATAC